>QXEO01000382.1:1964780-2490066 GCA_007115705.1 Dactylis glomerata
AGTCCCGGCTCGTAGTACCAACCGGGACTAAAGGTAACCTTTAGTCCCGGTTGGTGCCACGAGCCGGGACCAATCACCCGTTCAAACGAACCGCCACTTCGCGCTAGTTATCGATCGACGACGCTTCGATACCGATCGACATTACGACGACGCTGATCGGGAACCGGCGCCGGCGGCCTTGGAACTCGCCTGCATTCACACGCCGGCGTGCCCTCTCATCTTCTCCCTCTTTCACTATATAAATCACTCACATTTGATCATCTTCTTCCCCAAAACATCTAGCCTCTCTTCTTCCCCAAAACCACTCCCACACATCACCATACCGCCGGCGCCCGCGAGCTCTCCCTCGGCGACAATGGAGGAGCAACATTGGCCCCGGTCTCGGATCTACCACGAGGTCATCGAAGAGATGAACTTCACCATCACGGAGACCCTCCGTGCTTCGAGGGTGGAGAAGTGGATCCGCGCCGTCAAGCGCCGGTTCCTCGACGACGCACCGGTCAAGTGCGTGGGCTTGGACTGTGAGTTCACCACTCACGCGCACCCTCAACGTGCCGCCGTCCTTCAACTCTCGGTGGAGTCCGAGATATTGGTCTTCCAAATTTGCAAGGCCAATGCCGTGCCGCAACTACTCAAGGACTTCTTGAAGGACACCACCATCAAGTTTTGTGGCGCGGCTATCAACAACGATCTACGCATGCTATGGCCATACGGAATTCTTATTCCGTCCGCGTATGATCTTCAACAAGTTGTCCCAAACCCCACTAGCAAGCCAACGCCGAGTCTCTATGATTTGGCCAATGCTATTATTGGGACACATCTTGAGAAGAAGAAGAGGGACAACAAGAAGAAGGACAAGAAGAAGAAGGAGAAGAAGTACAAGAAGAAGGGAGAAGAAGAAGAAGAAGAAGAAGAAGAAGAAAAAAAGATGATGAAGAAGATGATCTAATTTTTGGTTGGGAAAAAGTTCCATTGAGCATGAACCAACTAAAATATGCCGCTTTAGACGCTCGCCTAGGCTTTGAGATAGCTAGGAGATTCTGGAAGCTAAAGGGCTACACTAGCAATGTTGATCGTCTTAACCTTAATAATTAGGTGGATGATTATATGTATGGAAAAATGTTGGATGAGCAATTGGAAAATGTACAATTCATTTGAGCCATATTGGATGAGTATGTTTGGAAAAATGTACTCCCTTTGTTTCGGTTAACAAAGTCTATTAATTTTCGAATTTGTGATTTTTCAAGTATTTTGGCTTTTTTGAATATTTTAATCATCTGAAAATTAATAATTAAATTATATATAAAGAATATTTGAAATTCATTGGTGCTTATTATTCGTAATCATTGTTTCTTATTTTGTGAATTTATTTGGAATTTAAAAAAGTAATATTATATATTACCAAATTGTATAGGTTAATAGAATTGGTAGCATACTTCTATCAACAAGTCGCGAGCGCAGTCTTGGAAGCTAGTAGGGAAGGAATGGAGAAGTTAAGCGTGCTAAGGGTGGAGCAGTGTGAGGATGGGTGACCGACCGGGAAGTGAGGACCACAAGTACTTGTAATTGATTTGAGATATAGAGTGAGAGCTATAAGTATCTAATTAGATATGAGATATGAGGATAGAGAAGATTAGATAATAGAGAAATAAAGAAAAATAGAGAAATAAAGATAATACAGAAATTCTGAAACAGAAAATACAATTTTATTCCGAATGGACCTTTAGTCCCGGTCCCTGTTACGAACCGGGACCAAAGGTCCTCCAGCCGCTGCACATGCCCCGGGCCACGTGGAGGACCATTGGTCCCGGCTCGTAAGCAACCGGGACTAAAGGCTGGAGCCTTTAGTCCCGCATGGTTAGTCCCGGTTGCGGAAACCGAGATTAATGGGCTTTACAAACCGGGATTGAAGGCCTTTTTTCCACCAGTGTTTTCTGATATGTACGATTTCACTGAAACTTTGGAGCTGTGTAACCATCAACTAGCTAGTGACTGTCAGTTTGACACTGTCCAAGTCGAAGTAAGAAAAATATCCAATTCTCTATGCACAGTATTAACGCATGTATTCTGAAAGTCCAGTGTGCCTACTAAATGGTTATTGTTAAAAAAAATACTAAATGGTTCTCGTTTCAAAATAAACTAAATGGTTAGGTACAAAGTACCTCGATCGTGGATCTCTCTCCTGATTTGTGCATTATGCCATAGAAAAGAAACCAAGCACTTACATTGGCTACTCGATGGAGGGTTGAGTTGACATGAGTAAGTAAATAGGCAAATTAGGCATGCATGCAGCATGCATATAGGTTTTGCATGGCTGTACAGAACCATACGTCCATACTACCTAACTATTCTTTGATATGGAAATCTAGCTTAGGCTTGGCTGTCATACATGCATGCCATTGCTGCCGGCCTCCACGAGATATAAAAACAGATAGGCCGTAGAGTACTATACGTGGAAAACGTATGTGCCGTTACAATGTTCATGTTCCCAATCAGAGCATAGATACCAGGCAGATAATGTTCGACCAAAGCTAGCAAAAATAAAGAAACGGAAACCAAAGCAGCAGCTAAATTCATCTTCTCCTTAACACAGTAATATGCATGCATGTATGTAGGGGAAATGCTTTTCTCGGGAGGTCCGGTGTTTAACTCTAGTTCAGGATTTTCAGCATGTTTCAGGCTTTTCAGCATGTTTCAGGCAATGCACTTTTGAAACAAAAAACGTTGACAAAAGGGGGTATCCTTCTTTGGATGTCCGTCGTTAGGTAGAAAATGAGGCCTCTCCAGCGGCAGATTTATATACGCTAGATTTTTTTTGATAAGGAGTATATATTAATATCGAGAAGATACCAATTACATTCAGCCTCTACAACAACGCAGTGCCCTAGTGACAATACGGATGCACACAACAACAAAAAAGAAAAATTACAGGAAAAAAATGTCCCGCTGCGGTGATCTATTTCTTGTACGGGCAGACCTCCAAGTAACAAATCACCAAGCTGAAACCTTATCGCCAACCAGAACTTGAACCACCAATACAAATCCTCATATCTCGGCTTTCATACGACTCGAACGTGGGTGGGCGAGCTCGCTACCATGAGCTCATACCACGAAGCCGGCGCTTGGTTCTCGAAACTAGATGAAACACAAACACTCACGCGCAAATCTTAAAGCACAGGATCAACGGTACCACATGCACGAGACTTTGTGCACGTAGAATCGCCGTGTTCATTTGTGTGTTCTGTATCTCATCACTGCATGCACGCAGACGCAGCAAGACGAGGATAAAAGTTAAAACGCTAGGCGCTCTTTGACTGGTTGTAGTATTGCATCATTGCAAGTACTATCGGTAGAACCAGAATGGCATGTCAACACCGAGCTGACTCTTCCCATTTGGAGAAAGTTTTTGTGCTACCTAACAAAAGCTCATGATGGACCGATCGATCGTGCAGGGCGGAGACCACTCTAGTCCGCAGCGGCTGCAAAGGCTACTCGATCGAGGATATCCATCCACGATTGAGCGAGCACAAAGGGCCATGGTAGGGGACACCACAGTCACACCTCGTCAGATAGCTGCATGTGGTCGCCTCAAGCATCGATCTCGCACTAGTAGGCCAACCGGAGCTCACGGACGCACGTAATTTACTTCATGCTTAAGTTTATGTGTCTGAAAGCAACCTTCATGTCTTCTTTTAAAAACATGTTGAACCATTGCCGACTGCAAAAGTGAGTGGGCAACTCTTTTGAAAATTCAACTAGTAGTTTTTGCTGTAAATATATGGGATTTATATGCAACTTTGGACTTGAGTGGGGGTATATATATAGCTCCCCACGCTTAGATCAACGTCGATTCCTCAATTGAATGCCTTTCAACTATGAGTAAACAAGCGTTTTGATACAACAAAGTTACCAAAGTGGCAACCAAAGTCATGAACCATGTCATAGTTGGCGATCATGTCATTTGCAATCATCGGTGGAGCATAGTGGTGCCAAGTAAGGCATAGGCCCGCCCTTAATCTTTGTAATTTTTATGATTAATGAAAAGAGCCTCGATTACTTGGATGCTATTTTTTAAGAACATTTTAGAATGTCAAAGATATCTGTCACACACAGTATTTTGGGGCGCACAACCGGTTTCGGAATATTGGTTTGACTTTTTTGGTCAACATCAACTCACAAACCAGATTCAGTATAAAATTCTTGTCAATCCTATGCTTGGTTTGAATGGAATTGAACAGATATCTAGTGGTGATCATGTTATAGATGTGGGCATGCTCAATATAGATCATATACAAGTTTAACTATCATTTTAGATCATGTCTTTCATTTTAAGCTTCTGGTCATCATTTGATTGGTTTTTAATATTAGAAGTATTATCTACTTGTATACAATTGAGTTAATGATAAACATTTGTCTAGTAAGTTGCAGAGGTTCCTAATAATTATCTTTTGAACGACTATGGCTCTGTTTGGAACCTCACCTTTTCCAAAACAAAGTATACCGATATCATAGTATTTTAGTGCCTCACTAAGCAATACTTCAGTTTTTATCCTTTCTCAGATTTGGGCTTTAGTACTAGTGAAATCACCATAATTTGGGCTTAGGTTTCAGATTACTGCAAGCACTAAAAAACACATGTCTGAAACTTGTGAACAACAAACAGAAAGAACCCAAATCTTTAATTTTCGCTTAGTTAACAATATTTTTTTCTGGGGCAAGGGAAAAAACCACACGTCGTATAGAGAATGAAAAGTTTTATATTATAACGAAAACATGCCAAAACCACAAAGACATAGTAACATGTTAACAGTATTTTTGACATGTAGAGTCTACATGTTTAGGTCCGACGAAGCAAAAGACTCAAGGAAGCTGCCAAATCACGTGCAAATTTTCCAATCTGAAGCATGAAAGAACTAAATGCAGTATTGGTAGTCATCCGCAATTCCATTTGTGGTCGATTACCCACTCCTCGGACTGTTGCTCTAGGGGAGCAAGCAGTGTGGGCCAGGGGTGGAACATATTCTCCCGTAGGCTTCACTGAGTTATTATCTCGCACATACATCGGAGCTTAATTTTTCCATGATCACAACAGACAGGAAGGTCACTGGCATCGCCGCATCGGCCGGCTGCAGCTAGCTTGGTTCGTACGCAGAATCCGGCATCCCAATGCAGTACATACTCGTGACAGAAACATGAAACTACGTGGGTGTTTCCAGCCGTCGATCGATAGCAGCCTCTCGCGTGTAAATTGGAGATTCTGCGACAGAATTTCTTGCCGGATACATATATACATCAGCAGGGAGGGACAGGGAGCCTGAACCTTTTCTCCAGTGGTGCTGGACTGCTGTAAGATGCCTCTTGCATTGCTATCTGCAAAGTTCCTTTTGAGAAGTGCCAATTTTGGGCCATCGGAGACATCAACACGCACGGGGCATGAATATCTTCTACGCCGCCACCATCATCACTCTTGGGAACGGGTGCAAGATCTCTTTTTGGCATGCCCCATGGCTTCACGGTCGGGCTCCAAAGGACATTGCGCCAAAGCTTTTTGAGTCCTCAAAACGGAAAAATTGGAAGGTTTCTCAAGCCCTACTCAATGACGCTTGGTTGAGTAAAATAGATTGGGGCATGGTGTTGGATGGGGAACTCATTAGTCAATTTGTTGAGCTCTCGCAACTCACCAACAATGTGCATTTGCAACATGACTTAGAGGACACCATTGTTTGGAAACTTACAAAGGATGGGCATTACACCGCCGCGTCGGCTTACAAGCTTCAATTCTTTGGTCTCATCCACTCGGAAATGAATAATGTTGTGTGGAAAGCTTGGGCACCTCCAAAGTGCAAAAACCACGCTTGGCTTGCCCTCCAAAATAGGCTTTGGACGGCCGACCGCTTGGAGAAGCGGGGATGGCCTAATTGCGGTCTTTGCCCCCTTTGCAAGCAAACAATGGAATCGGCAAACCATCTCTTCGTCCATTGTCGTTTCACTAGGAGGATTTGGGAACTACTTAAGGAGTTGATTGGGCTTCATGGCATCCATCCGCGTCAATGGTCCGGTTTGAGCATCAATGAGTGGTGGACTATGTTGGCGGCCGGCTCATCTCCCAACCGTAAGGCTTTGGCCTCTTTAGCTCTTCTGACCGTGTGGGAAGTTTGGTTGGAGAGAAACTCTAGAGTGTTTCATAACAAACTTTCACCGTCGTTTGTAGTTGTAAATAAGATTAAGGAGGAAGCCCGCTTGTGGGTCTTCGCGGGTGCAAAGAAGTTGGGTAGTATCATGCCGGGAGAGTAGACTTTTTCGCAATCTTTTACTTTCTTGTAAACTCCTTCTTAATTAATGAATGAGGCAAAGCTTTTGCCTCCCCGTTTCAAAAAAAAAAAAAACACGTACGGGGCAGACAACAAACTGCTACTCTGCTACTCAACCGAAGCAGCCTAACTCCTGTGGTATAATTTTAATAGTTAGCTGCAAAATCATGTGGAAATTTGAGGATGAAGTGCGATCCTGATTGTGAAGCCCGATTGTGCACCCACGGGGAATAGTTCAGAAAGCAATGCCAATGATACTTCGACGATATGTCGGATGTCTTCCAAAGTTCCAATGTAGTACTAGGTCTTCAACCAACGATAAACTAAGTTGCGTGCCTAAGTTAGGATTTGCCCTTTCCATGATAGGTTTCACACCCTGAACAGAATTGATCACGAGATCAGAGTGTTCTTCCTCGATCCCTCTGATAACTATACTCTAATGTACAAGAAGGCGGAGCCGCTCCACGTGCGGAATCCAGCACGCTCGACTACTGAAAAATTCCACCACGGCAAGAGAAAAAATTTCTTGAACCACGCAGCGCATCAAATGGGCATCAAATCCTGGACTCCTTTTCTGCCCCCGGCAAGCAGCACTCGAGGGAATGAAATCTCACCTGAGATCGCTAGCTCGCCGGCTTTCTCTGCCAGGGCCGGCCAAAGAACCTCTTTATGCTCGCAATGGCCGACGAGCTAGCTGCTACTTGTCACCTCCACTTTCTTCCCTTTTTTTCGAAATGACTTTCTTCCGCGATAATGTTAAACTACTGCCGAGATATACCGGTAATTATGATGAAATCTGGCTCGGTTGGATCCAAATATTCCCACGCGAAAATTCTCGAGGAGAAAGCAAATCCTTCCTCTTGAATTCTATCAACAAATTTCAAAAGAAAGGAGAATGGTCATGGGCTTATGTGCATGGCTGACAGCTTTGAAATTCTAGACTCTAGCAACAGGTGGAACGATGGTGGGCTTGGACCACGAACCCATGCATATAGGGGAAATCCTATATATCGCCCGACGCGTGCGGGAATGCATCCTGCACGCGCGCGCATGGACCGGCCCATTAACGGCGGGTTTTTGGCGGGTTTTCTTTTTGCAGTTTTTGCGTTTTTCACTGTTTCTATTTTCTTTTTTTGCAGTTTTTCTCTGTTTTCCGTTATTTTTTCCAGGTTTAATTTTGTTCAGATTTGATTTTGTTATGATTTAAATTTTTGTTCACATAAGAAATTTGTTGAGATTCGAAATTTATTCAAATTAATTTGTATTTGAATACAAAGTTTGTTCGAATTCAAATTTTGTGCATATTATAAATTCGTTCAAATTCAAAATTTATTCATTCTTGAATTTTGTTCAGATTCGAAATTGTTTGGATTCAAAATTGGTTCTAATTCAAAATCTAAAATCTAAAATTTGTTTGTACATATTTTTGTTGAGATATGATTAGTTATTGAGTTTGTATCCTTATTTTTCACGTATACTACCAATTTTTTTGTGTATACTTATTTGTTCAGATATGATTACATATGAAATGCTGAGACAACACACCCTCTTGTAGCCTGACGTGTCGCGCACGGAGAGAGAGCTTGACCCTTTGGGAAGGTTAGCCTTTTTTTAACGATCTCGGATTGGTACGGGAGCTCCTAGTCAATGCTCCAACACGGGAGGGATGACTGCTCCGCCTGCGTGCGCGCCTTGTTGGGGCGGGCCAGGTAAGGAGAATGTAAGGGCTTTATCTTTTATGGACCCAGCTAGGCAACATCCGGTGCTGGTTAGTCCATCCCAGCATCCGGGTGCTGTTTTGACTAATCGAGCATCCGGGTGCTTGTTTGTGCCCGCCAGCACTCGTTCGGGAAAAAAGGAGTATGTCGTAGTCAGAAGTTTAGAAAATGCCGAAACAAGTTCGCACTTTATGCAGCTTAAAGCCAGCACCGCATCCAGAACATGCCCCAATCCTCACGCCCCTCTCTCTCTCGTCCACCCCCTCTCGCCAAAGCTTGCTTACCAAGAACTCTGGTGCTATTCTTCTTCCTCCAGATCTCTATTACTCTTCTTCCTCCAGAACTCCAATGCTCTCGTAAGTTGACAACAAACACTGCAAGTTTTCCTAGAACACAAAAAGCAGAAGAAGCTTCTATCCCCTAAAGAAAAAACCAAGGTTTTCCCCCATCATGCCCACCAGCTTCCCCCTATTTTGGATTCCTCAATCTATGGCCCCCTAAAAGGGAAGCTTCCCAGTAGATCTGGCGATAGATCTGCTGAAGAACAAGTATAGCCCAAAATTTCTACTGTTTTGCCGCAACATCAACCTGCCAAAAATCTGAGCCCCAGCAAGTAAAACCACCAGCTTTTTGTTCTCTTTATCAGTGAGTATAAGAACAACTTGTATGGGTACATCAAAACAGACAATAGACATAGAATATTGTAGTTTGCCTGAAAATTGCATCTTGGTAACAGGCTAGTTGCATACCTGTGTCAAATTAGTGGGACGAACAAATGGATATTCATGTGCATAGAGTAGGAGAAGCTACCAGTAGTATTTGTAACAGTTTTTCAGGTTCCCAGGAATTTAGAAGATGAACCTAGTAGCGACATGGTTTTCGCTAGGGATTATCATTGTACTGATATTCACAGCTACCAACTACGGGTAGTATTTGAACACAGACTACGTCAAACTTTCCTGCCTGACATAGTTAACTCAGTGACATAACAGGTCTTGTAAATTGATACAGTTGTAGAACCTGGTATGTTCATCATGCTAAAAGCCCCACACACACTCGTTCTGTGTTCAAAAAATCTGCAAAAGAATATGCGACAAGCATTAGAAAACCAAGTTGAAAATTTACTAAGCATGAATAAAAAGTGTTCAGTTTAAGAGTTGTTGGTAATAAACATGAAGGTGAGAAATATGTAATGCACATGCTGTGGGTTGTAAAAGATACTAGTGATGCTAAAAGTTATTCATACATATTTACTGCTGAAACTTGATGCATAACAGTGACCGAACAGTTGAGTACGCAACTTACGTATGTTTCGGAACCAAATTTTACCAACTTAAAGAACACATCACAGTTAATGGAGTATTGCATATTTAGTAGGCAACTTATTTATGGTAAGGATATGAACTTATTTAATGGGAAACTAATCTTTGTTGCAACTTAATTGTAGGAAGTATCCAAGTTAATCAAGTTGGTGAAACAACTTGAAGAAAAAAGGGATGAACCAGTAGACCCACTAGTTGGACAGACAATAATGCATGTTAACAACTTAAGAAGGAACAGAAAAATTGGCAGTACAAAAGAATGCATGCTTAGAAATAAGAAGTTGATTTAAAATGTTGGTACACAACTTAAGCAAGCATGCAGATCTAATTAGACTAAGTTCAGTAGACAACTTAATTATGGTAAGGATACCACCACACTCGAGGTGGTACTAGCTACGGCACCCGGGATCCACCGCTTCACGGTACAACTTAGCAACATCACAAATAAGCACCTTATAAGCATGTTGACAAGCCAACTTAATTAGAGCAGTTACCAACTTATGCATGTTGCTCGAAAACGAAAACCAAGATAGATTATAGATACCCATACAACTTAAGCATACCATAAAGAATAACTTATAATTTTCAGTTTCAACTTAAGCAAGTTGACAAGGCAACTAATTAAACCAGAGAACAACTTATACATGCATGTTGCTCAAAAGGAACACATAGATATATTGTACCAATACCCAGCAACTTAAGCATGCTGGAGGAATCAACTTGATTAATTTCAGTATACGCAACTTAAGCATGCTCGAGTAAAATGAACTTAATGCTCAAGGAAATCAAGTTAATTTATTTCAGTATACAACTTAAGCATAGTGATAAAACAACTTAATTAAATTCGCTAGACAACCTATCCATATTTCTACACAGGCTACACTAGAGGATATGGTCGAAGAATATCCCGTTACAACTGGACCAATGCGCAGTTGTAGGATCTTCTGATGTACACAGTGGTAGGATGGCGCAACCACATGGACAAGCAAACATTGATTGCGGGATCAACATTCCCACTACTACTATACCTACATCTACCACTGACCCTGATTTGGAAGAAGCAACTTGGCTACTATCAGGCATCAAGTTGACCATGTTTATGTAACAAAATTAAGTAAAAGCACTTAATCTTTACTACAAGTTGATTTTAGTAATCAACTTAGGGAACCAGCAAAAATTCAACTTAGTTTTCTCTAGTTCGCAACTTAACCATGATAATAGACCAACTTGAATAAAAACTACCACACGAACTAACCTTAAGTTGCTATTTATAAGCCACCAAAACCAACTTATTCATGTTTGTTGAAAAGGTAAAGCTGATCCTTGGCTACACACCTTAAGCATACATTGCATGATGAAAATAATTTGATTAATTTTGGGTATACAACTTATGTAAGCTTGTAAATCCAACTAGGTCAATTACAATGCAACTTAATAATGCCAAGGATACAACTTATTTTAAAAAGTTATATAGAAAATAAACCTTGGATACAAAACTTAAGTAACTATTGTGTACAACTTAAGCAACCTTGCATATGCAACTTACTTAATAGAAAAAGCATGAAGACCCCCAAATTGCAAAAAAATAAGAAGAAAAAATGCAACTTAGGTAAAATTCAGTTGCCAACTTGCATCTAAACAAAAAGCAACTTAGTGCAAAGCATAATACAACTTATTTTCATGTTTGTTGATAACGTAAAAAGGACTACACAACGTAAGCATGCATTGCATGATGAAACTAATTTGATTAATTTTGGTATACAACTTAAGCAAGCTTGTATATCCAACTAGGTTAAGTTCATAATGCAACTTAATACTGCCTAGTACACGACTTACTAAACAAGTTGTATAAAAAATAAATCTTGGATTCAAAACTTAAGCAAAAATTGTGTGTGGAAATAAAAATTAAGTATCTATTGTGTACAACTTAAGCAACCTTGCATATGCAACTTAATACAAAAAGCATGGAGACCCCCAAAACGCACAAAAAGAACAAATGCAACTTAGGTAAATTCAGTAGCCAACTTGCATCTAAACAAAAAGCAACTTAGTTCAAACCAGAATCCAACTTATTCATATTTGTTGAAAAGGTAAAAATGATCCTTGGCTACACACCTTAAGCATATATTGCATGTGAAAAATAATACAATGAATTCTGGTATACTACTTAAGCAAGCTATCATATGCAACTAGACTAGTTTAGTGGGCAACTTTAATAGTGTTAATGAAAGAACTTAATAGATAAATTTGTTGTGCTTAGTTACTTTTTCATTGAACTACTATACGCAACGAAGCAAAAGGCAACTTGGTTTTTATCCAATATCCAACTTAATCATATTAATGACACAATTTGAATAAAAACCAGTAGCCACAGTAATTCAAACAGTGATGCATGTTCCCAACCTGGAAAAAATCCTAGAAAAAATGCTATTGGTGATATTATACCTCATTGGAGTAACTCCGTGGAAGCTTGGAAGAAACAAATTCTTCGGTCCAGGTCATCCTGACAAATTCTCCGTGGAAGCGAAGTAAAATGCACCTTAAGAAATTTAGATAAAGGACTAAATCAAGTTAGGAAACAACTTTTCAACAACTTGAAAATCAGAAGGTCCGTTTGGATGTTTGTATTCGCAAGCTTGGCATTTCATTGGCTCGAATGTCAATACCCTGCCATATTGGCATTGAGATTCATTATCAATATTTCTGTTTGGATGTTTAGGATTTGGTGCCTAGAATTGATATCCTGGTTGAATGTCAAGTTCTGTTTGGATGCTCAAAGTGTTGAATTGCATTTGGCGGACGGTCAAAACGTTGGACAAGCTCCACCAACATCACAAATCGAGAAAATATTTTAGATCCGAATAGATTGAGTCCGTTTCCTTCCAAATTTCGCCTGCGCATGCTAAATCGAGAGAGACAGAGAGGCGACATCCTCGGTACGGCTGCTAGATGAGATCAAAGAGACAGAAGACAGGGAGACGGTAGGGCACTATGCTGCTACAGAATAGGTAGAGGGGGCAGGGGCGGGCGGTCTCTCCCCGTACCTGCACCGGAGAGGTCGATGTGCTCTGCACCAGTGACCTGCGCCGGACGAAAGAGGGTCGAGGTAGAGGGACACAAGAGGAATGGGAGGAGGGCGATGGGGCCATTCCTCGACGGAGGACCACCGCGCCGTTAGCTGGAGGAGGAGGAGGAGGGGGAGGGAGGAGTTGAGGTACTTGCGCCGTCGCCGCTGTGTGCCTCAGCACGCCTCCTCTCGATATGTCGTTTGGTCGGGGAGGGGAGCAAAGCGAATACACAACGATGTCTAGGTAAAAGGCTCGACATTCGGGAGCGACCTGGTTGTACATCAATCGGACCTTCTCAATATCGAGCCCAAATACCGAGCGTGAATGCTTAGACCAGCCAAACGGATGTATTCGGGGTATTCGGTCCAACCGAATGCCAATCTCTAATACCAAGGCTGAATGCATACATCCAAACGGACCAAAAGCAACTTAGTCCGAACAATATAATCAACTTAAGCATGGTGAGTGAACATACTTACCCAACAACAGTACGCAGCTAATGAGATGATCCTAAACAGCTGAAGCAACTCCTAGAAAACATATAGAATCAACTATTAAAATCATGATGTCATAAAAAAATTACTTCAAACCTTGGACTGAACTAAGTAAACATCAATATGCAACTTATATGTTTCTGATGAACAACAAGCTAAACTATACAAGTTGAAACCAACTATAACATGCTGACAAGAAGCAGCTTAATTAACAGCATACTACACAAACATAAAAAAGGTTGAATTCCAGTGCATATGACATATGGTATACTTCCTCCTAAGAAAAAAACAATATGCATCATGGCTCCATTTGCAAACTCCCACAGTTGTGCACATAATCAGAGCACGCAAACCTGACGCAAGAGTGGCTCTCTAACCTGGCAGGGGACTCCATGATATTGTCAGCAAGTAATCTCCAACAGACAACCCATTTAGGCTAGACACCATTATCTGTAGTAGCACACCCAATGGTCAGCTGATAGAGCAATACGGAGTACGTACTATTCAGGAAGTAATAGGCAGATTGTTGAATACAAAGCAAGATACAGAAAAGGGAAACAAGTGGGTAGCACGCAAACAATGGAAAACAAGCAGATTTAGATATCACTAATTAACAAACCAAGGATTTCCTATTGGAAGAATCACGGATCAAGGAGGTACTCCCTCTGTTCGTGTTCATGGAAGCGAGAAACCGCTCAGAATCTGAAAGGGGCGGACCTTTCCCCCGCCCAAATTCAGGCCCAGACCACACGAACCGAGCAGAGGCAGACCGTGGAGACTTGAAGGAAACCCACCTCGGTGAGGTACAGCTTGTGGGAGTGGAGGTTGTCCACGTACACCGGTCCAAGTCCTCTTCCGTATCCCTGTCGCGCTTTCCACGGCTGCCGCTGATGCGGCTCCGGGAGCTAGCTCCCCCCGACGACCAAACTGCACTCACGTACGACTCTCTCTCCGGCACAGAGATCGTCGCCCTCCCGCGGGCTCCCTCCCCGCCGACGAGCAGGCGACACTCCCGTGCAGCTAGATCTCCAGAGCTCGACGCTGTCCCGCATCCTCGATCTCCGCCAAAGATCAAGCTGCAATTTCGTGCAACTAGATCTCCGACGACGAGGTCGACGCCGACGAGCTCGCGCAGCGCCAGAGCACATCAACCTCCACCGCCGATGGAATCGCCGGAGAAACCCTATCTAATTTGACGGGAATGAAACGGAATGGGGAAAGGGGAGAAACACCTGGTCGACACGTCAACAAGCTCAGGTGGAAAACGGTCGGGCCAGAGGTTTTTATGTCAGGAAGGAACCAACCCTGCTCGCGCGATCTGTATCGTCAGCGTCAAATCTGACGGTCCACAGCCGGATGCTCGGTTTGCCACACAGCATCCGAGCGCTTTTTAGCAACTGGGATCTTTTATTTATTTTCTATTAACCATAAAAAAGTATTTGAAAATTATCAGGTTTTTTAAGAAGTTGTTCAGATTCAAAAAATGTTCGTACGTGTATGTTCAAATTTAATAATTCTTCAAATTTGAAATTGTTCAAACATAAAAATTTCAAATTTCAGAAATGTTGAAACAAAAAAGTTGAATTTCAAAAATCTTAAAATTTGAAAAAAATTCTAATTTGAAAATCATTCAAATGGAAGAAATGTTCAAATTTGAAAACATGCAAATTTAAATAATGTTTAGAATTTTTGAAAGAAATGATAGAAAATGAAAACTGAAGAAAACCAGCAGAATCAAGAACCAGTGAAGGAAAACAGAAGAAAATTAAAATCGTATGAACCAGAACACCGAAACAAAAACCAGAGTTGTGCTAACGGGGTGCAGGCCAAGTTGCAACGCCCGCGGGTGGGATGCATTCGAGCGCGCCCGCGGGCGACAAATAGGATTCACTGATCGGTACTATTGCCCGTGAGACAAACAACTCCTTCTGGGCCTAGACGACCCGAAATCCTAGCCTAGCCAGTGGGGGGACCCAGCTCTGTCGCGTCAGATGAGGTCATGAAGCTATACAAACATTAGAGATGCGACGAATGCTCCGTCCTTCCCGTGGGAGTGACAACCGGAAAAACGAGCGATAGGGGGATTGGGCGTCGGCCTCGACACCGGAGGCCACTAGGGTAAGAGGCAACAACTCTACTACACTTACTCCGCTTTATTAGAGTGATGCACAAACCAAGAAAAATTGACCATAAATTTAGTCAACATAATATGTGTTATATATCACAAATATTATACTATTGAATTCACATTCAAAAGACATTTTCAGTGGTATTTTTTATCATATAATTTAAATTTTGATGACCAAATTTATGATTAATTTTTTTCTTGAATTACGTATCACTCTAATAAACCGGAACGGAGGGAGTAAGTCCCATACTGCTCCGTGGATTCGATTTCCACCCATTTATGGACGTCGGCCTCAGCAGCGTGCCAATGGTCAAAAAACGAGGCTGTTGTGGCCTATAATTGAGTACTTCCTAACTAAATAATATTATTGTTAAAAAGACTTACATTTTAGAAGGGAGGTTGTAGTAAGTAATAACTATATATATATATATATATATATATATATATATATATATATATATATATATATAAAAGATAATTCACTACTTGAAGTTCCTAATTTCACTTTTTTGTTCTTATGCATACTTGAAATCCTGCCGGTGAGCACACTCTGATAGAATCCTTGTTTTTTCTTGTTCCATAATATTAATGTTATTCTCGGAGCAATAGCAGCTGTGGTGTCATTGTCCTTCTTCACTTGAAAACCTCTACCGTCGAGTTGGAAAGCTCCTTTGAAATACCGTTCTTTTAATTTTTTAAAATCAAAGGTATACTAGTACTGATCGTCAGCAGAGGAGTACAGTCCTCCTTTGTTATTTAAGCAAGCAACCATATCATCGTATCCCCGCAAAAAAAAAAACCATATCATCCTACTAGTAATTTTTCCTTGTGCCGTGTGCTATCGATGATGCATTGTCAAGAAATACCTTGAATAGCAATATGTAGCAAACATTTTTTTTCTGAAGTAGCACACGCACTTTTGCAGATTTTGCGGTGAAGATGCTGACAGACACGCACACACTCACCAACAAGACGGTACAGTAGATTGATGATTACAACGTGCGAAATGGTCCACCTACGACGAGCATCCATCACAACACACCATACATGATGAACAATAAGATTCTCATGGCTGATTCATTGACTAGTCGCGGCTCTTGAAGGGGATGGCCCTGATCACTACCACATGGTAGATGGCCGCCAGCGCCGCGCCGATGAACGGGCCAACCCAGAAGATCCACTGCCATCAAAGAGATCAATGAGATTAATTAGTCACTCGATCGTAATCATTAAGCTTAACTAGTGAATGATGGATACTAGTCATCTTCTTACGTGGTCGTCCCATGACTGCTTCTTATTGTAGATGATGGCGGCGCCGAGGGACCGTGCCGGGTTGATGCCGGTGCCGGTAATGGGGATCGTCGCCAGGTGCACCAGGAACACGGCGAACCCGATAGGAAGCGGCGCCAGGATCTGCACAAATGTCCATCCACATCAGATCACCGATCCATCCATCCCATGTCAACTGCACGGCGACCGGCGCGCCGACGGTGAAGTATATACAGACAACACTTACGGGGACGTGTGAGTCTCTGGCGCTGCGCTTGGCGTCGGTGGCAGAGAAGACGGTGTACACGAGCACGAAGGTCCCCACGATCTCCGCCCCCAACCCGTCCCCCTTGGTGTACCCCGGCGCCACCGAGTTCGCGCCGCCGCCGTTGCCCATGTACAGAGTTGTCTGGAACCCCTTCACCACCCCGGCGCCACAGATCGCGCCCAGACATTGCATCACCATGTAGAACACGGCTCTGGTCAGCGACAGCTTCCTGGCCAGGAACAAGCCGAAGGTAACCGCAGGGTTGATGTGGCCACCGGAGATACCCGCGGTGCAGTAGACGAGTACGAAGATCATGCCCCCGAAGCTCCAGGCGATGCCCTGGATGCCCACCGTGCCACATTTGGAGCCAGAGGGGTTGCCAACCACGCCCATCACGGTGAGCACGCTGATGTAGAGGAAGAGGAAGGTGGCCAGGAACTCAGCGATGCCGGCGCGGTAGAAGGACCACGAGGTGAGCTCTGATGCCTCAAAGAGCGGTGCCGGGGGAGGCTCATTGTAGTCCTTGTCATCGGTGCCCTGCGCCGCCGTGCCGATGGGCTGCCGTTCCGAGTAACGGTTGGCGCCCAGGCGAACGTCCTCCTCCTTTCCCTCCATTGATGATGTTTGAGCTTGAATTTAGCTTGGTTGATCAGTTGACTGGAGGAATGGGTGTGTGAGAGAGATAAGGAAATGTAGTGGATTTGGACTGCTTCTTATAGAGGTCGGCAATCATGGCCGCTCTCCTGCTCTGCTACGCATGGGGTGTATGTGTGTGTGTGTGATGACCGGTGATAATATACTTGGTTATTTTTTGCTGCCATTTCTTGATTAGTGGATGATGATGATAGGGGGTTTGTTTTGGTAATTAGTGGCCTGGTGACAGTGATGTTAACTAGCTCTCTTGTATATAATTAAGTGGTCTATGAAATGTTTGTGGTTTGTTTACTCTTGGTGTGTCACCTCACATGTCATGGAGTGGCAGACCTTGTGGTGTTGAATGGTTTAGTCGGTTCTTGTTAATTAGCAGGATGACAAGATAGGTTTAATTAGGGTTGTGCTTTGTTTATTTGCATATAATTGTTTGTTAAGATATGATTAGTTATTCTGTTTGTAAAGATGATTGATAGTGTATTATGAGGGCAGAAAGTGGAGTCCGTTTTGTTATAGGTGGTAGAGACAGACAGAGCGATGAGTTTCGGAGGCAACTCTAACGGCCTGTCGCATTTTTTGGTTCGTATCGGTCCGTTTGTGCTGACTTGCGGATGTACGAGGCCGTGATTCGTTTGCGGGTGACATTGCCCTAAACAACGACCAGAAAAAAAAGAACGTGAACAAAAACATAATGCATATAGTTTACATATATTTGCTCTACCAAAAAGGCCATGTCGGCTGCTTACAAGAAATTTAAAAACCACTAAAATAATAAAGATAATGCCACGGACGGTGCCGCTCTAGACATCATCCTCGGCGATGACGACAGGACATGCGGCGGTGGCTACACGCCTACCAACAGCGACAAAGGTGGGAGAGGGCTCCCTGGAGCTGCCGCAGGCGCAGCCGTGTCCCTCTAGGACACCTCGATAGCCTTGTGGAGGCCAATCCATTTAGCATCCTCCTTCTTTGGTACTCTAGCACGTGCCAGAGCTCATATGTCCTCTGATTGCTGGTAGATGGCTTCAGAAAAGAACTGGTGCCTAGTTGAATGACCAGCCCGTTGGGAATCCCAAGAGGAAGGTGTGATGAATATAGCAGCAAGATTTTCCCTCAGTTAAGAAATCAAGGTTTATCGTTCAGGAGAGGAGCAAACAAACGACTGAAGGTGATGCTGACTAGCTTGCGACAGCTTCGAACAATTTATAGGGCGCCTCGTCTAAGCTTTGCTTTGCTAGCTGCAACGCGAAACCTGCACATAACACAACCAAATACTTTGTTCCTAACTTACAATGAGGTTGTCAATCTCACCGGTTTGCTTGAAACAAAGGGCATGAGCGCATCGAGTGGAAAGTGATAATAGTATGCGAGTAAAGTAAACAGGTGATAGCAATATAAATGAAATAGGACCGGGATCTACAGCTCACTAGTGGTGTCTCTCCATAAGATAAAATAATACAAGCTGGATAAACAAATTACAGTTGGGCAATTGATAGAATAAAGATAACGTGCATATGATGAGAGGATCACTATGAGATTTACTCTGGGCATTACAACAAAATACATAGACCGCCATCCAACTGCATCTATGACTAATAATCCACTCATGGGGATATCGTACGAACACCCCATGAGTATTAAGTTGCGAACAACGGATAATTGCATTAAGCAAAGTGTGTAATGTAAACAAAGCATATGCAGTCGAGCATATGAATGTTGTTTTCCCTCTAGTAGCAACAGCACATCTACAACCTTAGAGGTTTCTATCACTCCCCCAGATTAAATAGAGGCATGAACCCACTATCGAGCATAAATACCCCCTCTTGGAGTCACTAGCAACTACTCGGCCAAGATAGCTACTAACAACGGAGAGCATGCAAGATCATAAACAACATAGATATAACAAAAGATAAATTTCAGTACTTCAACTCAAGCATAACACCAATATTCATCGGATCCCAACAAACCAAACATGTAGAATTACATAACGGTGATCTCAATCATGTAGGGCAGCTCATGAGATCTAAACATGAAGCACATGGTGGAGAGGATAACCATCTAGCTACTGCTATGGACCCATAGTCCAAGGTAGACTACTCACTCATCGCTCCGGAGGCAAGCATGGTGATGAAGAAGACCTCTGGTGGCGATTCCCCTCTCCGGCAGGGTGCCGGGAAGAGCTTCTGGACCCTCCCGATCTTCGGATCGACGGCGGCGGCGGATCGCGATGTGTTCTGGAAAACTGATTGGGTACTTAGGTTTTTCTCGTCGGGGGGTCTTTATAGGCGAAGGGGCATCGTCAGAAGTGGACCGAGGCGGTCTCACACATAGGAGGCGCGGCCAGGCCCTGGGCCGCGCCGCCCTGGTGTGAGGCCACCTCGTGGCCCCACTCCGTCTCCTCTTCGGTTCTCTGGAAGCTTCGGTAAAATTCTGGGCGACTGTCTTTGGTTTCGTCCAATTCCGAGAATATTTCCTGTGTAACTTTTCTGAAACACAAAAATAGCAGAAAACAGGGAACTGGCACTGTGGCGACTTGTTAATAGGTTAGTTCCGGAAAATGCATAGAAGTGCCACGAAGTGTAACAAAACACTAAACAAATGGTGTAAAAACAAGCATGGAGCATCAAAAATTATGGATACGTTGGAGACGTATCATCCTCCAACAATGAAGGTTGCACCTCCGCCGGCTCGTAGTGGAGTTTGCCGTCATCCAGCATGACCGGATCGTGGCGGATGTCACGCACCCATGGCAGTGGTTGGACATAGTTCGTTTCTGAAACACGGTATTAGGACCAATAGGCCACGCTTGTCCGCAGAGTGGGGAAATGTACCCCGCCTACTCCTCGTCTCTCGCTGGTGGGTACTGTGACGAGTCCGGCGGCTCCTTCTTGACGGTTGGTGCCTCTTCCTCCATCATTGGCGCCCGCTACTCCTCCTCGTAGTCAATCGTCGATGTCAAGGCCCTCAAGGTGGGCCTCGATGCTCTAGGTCCGGGCATCATGCTCGGCCTTAAAACATCTCTCCCCAAGAGGTGATTCGACGGCGTACGCTAGGTCTCGGTGTAGATCCAGCGTCAGGAACGCCCACTGATGGAGGATCTTACAGTGGCACGCGGGGCTTCTGGAGGGGATCGCCGGCACTAGCACACACGCTTGGTTGAGATGGCAACCATGTGGCAGGTTGACATTCGGCCATGGCAGTCGCACGCCATGCCGACAAACCAGCCCGCGACCTCCACCTTGACATAGATGCGCTGCCATGGGGGGTGAGCGTGATGGCCACTCTATCGGCGCGTGGATGAAGTCGCGGCCACCTCTTCCAAAGGAGCCCGAGTCCTCATGGTCGTTCTTGCCGGGCAGAACCACCTGCCGCCCTTTGCCTGGGCTAGGGTTTGCGCACGGTGAATAGGGTTTGCGTGGGGGATTTTGGAAGCCTCTAGGCTTGCCTCGAAAGTGAGGGTAGGGAGTTAAAGTGTGGGCATTGAGAGCAACGGCCCCCATTAAAATGGATGTGTCAGTGCATGGACCGCGTGGACCCACGCCTGTTCACCTCCTTCATTTTTGGCGAGCGGGCCCAAGAGAGCCGAAGCGGGGACATGCATGGACGCACTTTATGTTTATCCCATTTCTGATGTTCTTCTTTCGGGCAGAGCAAGCTGACAACCAACAGAGCCAATCCATAGACCGGTCAAACATGGCGACCCACCCCAGGACATGAGAGTAGCAGGACCCAAATAGTTAAGTATTCTTGTTGAAGGAAATATGCCCTAGAGGCAATAATAATATTGTTATTATCATATTTCTTGTTCATGATAATGTTTATATTCCATGCTAGAATTGTATTAAGCGGAAACTTTAATACTTGTGTGGTTTATGAACAACACTGTGTCCCTAGTACGCCTCTATGGACTAGCTCATTGATTAAATGATGGTTAAGGTTTCCTAACCATAGACATGAGTTGTCAATTAATAATGAGATCATATCATTAGGAGAATGGTGTGATGGACAGACCCAAATAAAGCAGAGCAATTAGATCGTGTCATCGTGTTCATCTTTGCGAAGCTTTTCCTATGTCATGTATTGTATTCCTTAGACCATGAGATAATACAACTCCCTAGTATCGGAAGAAAGCTTTGAAGTCATCAAACGTCATCCTATGTGAGGGTGATAATAAAGGTGTCTCTCAGGTGATCGGAAAGTACTTGTTGGGTTGTATGTATCGAGATGGAATTTGTCCCTCCCAAGTCGGAGAGATATACTTCGGGCCCACTCGGTAATCGATATCAACACCGCTTGCAAGCATGTGGTTAATGAGTTAATCACAAAGTGATATCGGATTACGGAACGAGTAAAGTACTTGCTGTGAACGAAATTGAACTAGGTATGGTGATACCGACGATCAAATCTCGGGCAAGTAAAATATCGTGTGACGAAGGGAATACATATACGGGATTAATTGAATCCTGGCATCGTGGTTCATCCGATATGATCATCGATGAATATGTGGGAGTCAATATGGGTTTCCAGATCCCGCTATTGATTATTGATAGAAGATCATGTCTGCATATTCTCGAACCCGTAGGGTCACACACTTAACGTGCATCGATGTTAGGATAGAATGGATAATTGGTTTATGAGTTTTAGTTCGGAGTCTCGGATGAGATCCAGGACGTCACGAGAGGTTCTGGAATGGTCCGGAGAATAAGATTCATATAAAGGAAAGCAGTTTTTGGATTCCGGAAAGGTTTCGGAGTTTATCGGTATTGTACCGGAAGGTTCTAGAAGGTTCCGGAGTGGGACCAACGTGGGCCCACTTGACGGAGGCCTGCGTGGGCCTAAGGGGAAGTGCCCTGGCCGCCTTGGGCCAGGCGCACAAGGCCCCTAAGGCCCAGTCGGCCAGCCCAAGGGGAAACCCTAAGGGAGTCTTCAAAGAAGGAAGGGGGGAAACTTGCCCCCCACTCTTCCTACTCCAAGTCGGCGTCCTAGGGTTTGGGGAGAGGCCAAGCTGGCCGGCCACCCCTCTATATATAGGGGGCAAGGGCGCAGCCCTCTCTACCCCTAACCCAAACCCTAGCCGCCAACTGCTGCCCTCCCTCTCTCTCTCTCTCGCGACTGCGCGTAGGCGAAGCCCTGCTGCAGAAACTCTCCACCATAAGCACCACGCCGTCGTGCTGCTGATCCAATCTATCTCTCCACCATACTTGCTGGACCAAGGAAGGAGGAGACGTCGCTGCACCGCACGTGTGCAACTCTCGGAGGCGCCGCCACTTGCGGCGTAGGATCGGATCGAATCGCGAGGAGGAGACGGCGAGTACGACTACGTCAACCACGTTCTATTGAACGTTTCCGCTGTGCGAATCTTCAAGGGTATGAAGATCTCATCTACCTCTCTCATTGATTACATCTCCTAGATTAGATCTTGGCTTTCTTGTTCGCATCCGTAGGAAATTTTTTGATTTACTATGCTGCGAAACCCTTCACTTGTATCATTTTACCATTATGTTTTATGTAATAAACTATTGCATATCTAAAAAAGGTTGGGCTCATATAAAGAATTATGCTCCATATATTGACTATCAGGTCAGAACATACAACATACACCACAACTAACAAAACACATTGTGATGTGGCTCAGATCAAACTGTATGCTTGGGAAACATGTAGAATCCATAATTTTTTATGATAGTTGATAATTAGTATATATATAAGTGATGTATTTTCATATCAAGTACATATAATGCATACGGTGTGGGGTTATTCTTTAACATAGTGTAACACAAATATTTAATATTTATCCAAATGTTGAAAAATAACCAGCCGTAAAATTTTATCAGTTTTACGCAATTTCTATAAAATGAAAACTAACAATCTATAAGTTATTAAATATATTTCTTTAGCATACGATAAGTGTAATTTTTATTGTATATTACAATAAAACAATGCTAAGATTAATGGTAATAGAATTTTATATTTATTTAATTATTCTTAATTTGTAATAGGAAAGATATACTCATTTAAACTCTAGTATACTAATGATAAGTTATTTAAAAGTATAATTTTAATGTAAATTATATTTATTAACCTCGCCTCAGAGGCCAACACCACACTCCATGCCACCCATAAAGTTGTTCCTCTCGTATCGAACTACATCACTAGCTGGGTTGATGCCTTGCGGCTAGTAATTTAAACCCTTGTAGTTATGAAAAAAAATCAAGTGCTTGTTCTTCTCAGCACGCTAATCCCAATCTTTCGGAAAGCACAAACTTGCAAGTATGTCATGGTAGTCCTAGAGCTCTTTTTGCATCAACATATCATGTAGCTTCTCATCATACCCATCACAAGCGCTCTTTTCTTAATGTCAGAGGCCAAGGGACTACTATGTTTGATCAAATAGGAGGACGAGTGGCATGAGTTTCTCATCAGTGTAATCAACTCAGACAATCACCCGGTTGATTCCACCCATGACTATCTCAATGATAATGTCTACCAAGTGAACATAGTTTTTCCTAGCTAAGAATGTCATATATCTAATCTAGTAAACATGATCAAGGAAAGCTCGCCTGTCTTCCAAGTTCACCATGATGTTATCTACAGTAAACTTGTAAAGGCATATCCTCTTTTTGTTGTCCGGATCTAGCATCAGGGCGAGGACACATAGGAGAAGACCTTGACCTCCTCGATTAGCATATTGTTTGAAATGCCAGTGGAGGTGCTGATAGGTGTGATCCACCAGAGAACGTCAATGGAAGTCATATACTTCCCAAAGGAAGGCATTTGGTGGCTCTCGTCCCCTCTCAGCTCTCAAGTACACTAGGGTTTGAGAGTCATCGACTACTTCCTGGGGCGTCTGCTTCCCCTCCAGCGGCTCTACTAGCCAGAGTGAGGGGGAGGAGAGGTCTTTGAAATGTAGTTAGCACATCTAGGCATAGCAGTGGTCTGATGATAGTTTGGAATAGGGCATCAGGGTCTTTTGCCCTATCCTAGCGCATCCGATTAGTGGATGAATTCTGCGTCAAGCTCTAAGGTCTCAGCTCACGTCGAGGTGGTCTATGTACGGGATCTCTACAATAAAGACAAGTTTTCATTAGCTACCTTTGCATCTCCACGGGCCCCATGGTTTTTTAGCTTCTCCCGGCCGACCATGGAGGCGAGAGGGAGAAGGGAATCTTGGTGGGAGGTGGATCTGGAGGTGGCAGGTGATGAGTCCTAAATTGCCGCATATTTACCTTATAATTTTGCATTAGTTACATTAGGAATTTCGTATTTTATCGTGTTCGCACACACCTTTCTATGCTTATTTCAGCAGGATCCTAGATTCAGAGGGCCGACTTGAAAAAGGGCTTAAAGCGTAAAATAAAGACTACAGAAGCCCCATAAACAATTATCCACGCACCTGGGAGGCTAGCCATCGCCAGAGGGGACTCTAGAGAGTTTAACGGGCAGGACCCGCCCGTATCAGCGCCTATATCATATGTCGGCTGCTTTGACTCGTTAAATAGTCTCGCCCTGTGAAGACGGATCAGAAATCAGAAACCCAGAGACATCAGAACTCGCAGAAACCTCACCTCTAGAAGGGATCTGGAGGGGGAACAAGCACGGGGGCATCGAATCTTCAAGACTACGAAGATCCTTGGAGGACTGATCATCATCTCCATCACCATAGCAAAATATCCACCATCTACATGGTTCATCTCATTCCCCATCTTGTTGTAATCTCTAAACTCATTGTGTATTTACACAAGTATTCATCCATTAGTTGTATTTTCATCCATATCATTATGGTGATGTTCATTTCCTTGATGTGTGAGTAGATCTTTTAGTTCTTGGGGAATCATGGGGAAACCCTAGTGATACGTCTCCAACGTATCTATAATTTTTGATGCTCCATGCTTGTTTTTACACCATTTGTCTTATGTTTCGTTACACTTCATGGCGTTTTATGCGATTTCCGGAACTAACCTATTGACAAGATGCCACAGTGCCAGTTCCCTGTTTTCTGCTGTTTTTGTGTTTCGGAAAAGCTACATAGGAAATATTCTCGGAATTGGACGAAACAAGTTCCTGAAGTCTTATTTTTCCCGGAAGCTTCCAGAGATCCGAAGAGGAGACGGAGTGGGGCCACAAGAGCCCCACACACCAGGGTGGCGTGGCCCAGCCCCTGGCCACGCCCCCTATGTGTGAGGGCGCCTCGGTCCACTCCTGACGATGCCCCTTTGCCTATAAAGACCCCCCGAAGGGAAAAACCTAAGTACCCGATCACTTTTCCAGAAACACATCGCGATCCGCCGCCGTCGTCGACCCGAGATCGGGAGGGTCCAGAAGCTCTTCCCGGCACCCTGCGAGTGGGGAGGAGTGCCAAGCTTTATAAAAGAGCACAAAAGTGCCAATCTCTCTCTCAAAAACTTGCTTCATTTTTGTATGGAAGATAGTAAGAACCCCATTGCTAGTCGTTGACAAAAACAACCACCTCTCAAAACCCAATTTTTATCTCTCTATTTTACAAAGGAAAAGCTCTAGCACATGTTTAATCACTGCTTCCCTCTGCGAAGGGCCTTTCTTTTACTTTTATGTTGAGTCACCACCTTCTACATTTATGCACCATAAGGGAGCATAGTTGTCATTCTTAGTATAATGTGCATTGTCCCAAAGTTTTCATTGATTGATTCATATTGTTGGTTTGACTTGTTCTCAAATTACTTGTATCTAGTCGCCCTCTTAAACTTGAAGGTGTCCTATGCATTTATGTTTTGCTCTCCATGAAGGACAAGCTGAAAACCATTTGTATGTTTTTCCTTATGATTTAAACACACGTTTGACTTTCATTGTTTCATTTTCATGATCTTTTGTTTGTGTTCACTTGCATGTTTACAACATGGTTGCCAAGTTTCTATTATCAAGATTATATCTTTCATGCCCATGTTTTAAGTTCTTATGATCCCAGCTCACAAATGCTTACATATATGATCAAGATTGTGTAGGTGCATGTCACCTCAAAAATTATTCTTTTGTTATCACTTACCTACTCGAGGACGAGCAGGAGTTAAGCTTGGGGATGCTTGATACGTCTCCAATGTATCTATAATTTTTGATGCTCCATGCTTGTTTTTACACCATTTGTCTTATGTTTCGTTACACTGCATGGCGTTTTTATGCGATTTCCGGAACTAACCTATTGACAAGATGCCACAGTGCCAGTTCCCTATTTTCTGCTATTTTTGTGTTTCAGAAAAGCTACACAAGAAATATTCTCAGAATTGGACGAAACAAGTTCCTGAAGTCTTATTTTTCCCGGAAGCTTCCAGAGAACCGAAGAGGAGTAGGAGTGGCGCCACGAGGGGCCCTCACGCCAGGCCGGCGCGGCCCAGGCCCTGGCCGCGCCGCCTAGGTGTGAGAGCACCCTGGCAGCCCCCTGACGACGCCCCTTCGCCTATATAAAGCCCCGGGACGGAAAACCCTAAGGGAGTCGGCGAAATTTCCAGAACAGTTCCGTAGCTCCGCTGCCGCCGTCGACGAATTTCGGGGGACAGAAGTCTCTGTTCCGGCACCCTGCCGGGACGGGGAAGTGCCCCCGGAGCCATCTCCATCGGTCTCCATCGCCGTCTCCGCCGTCTCCATAGACCTCACCGCCATCTCCATCAACCTTGCCGTCTCCTATGATGAGGAGGGAGTAGTTCATCCCCGGGGCTAAGGGCTCTACCGGTAGCTATGTGGTTCACCTCTCTCTCCCATGATGTGATCTTTATGTGATCGTGAGCTTTGTATCATGTTGAACAAGTAGATGTTATTATTCAGATATTATGTGTACTCTAGTGGTATTATTAAAGTAATCTATTCCTCCTGCCATGGTGTAACGGTGATAGTGCGTGCATCATGGTGGTACTTGGTCTAGGCTACGATTGTGATCTTTTATGGATTATGAGAATAATTATCGCTATGATACTATTGAAGTGATCTATTCCTCCTTTCATGGTGTAATGTTGACAGTGTGTGCACACCGTGTTAGTACTTGGTCTAAGTTGCAATAATATCTATCTTGAGTTGTGATCTGATTTGAATATCTCTATGAGTGGTGTTTGTCAAGTACTTGATGAACTTTAAGGGGTGCTTCTGTAGCCACTACGCAATGATTAGTGTTGTTCAATAGGAGAGTAATTCAGAGTACCATAGTGAAGAGAAGTTGTTTATTTGTTCAATTATGTTATATTTGTTGGGAGTGTGTCCACTAGTGAAAGTATGATCCCTAGGCCTTGTTTCCAAGCATTGCACACCGTTTACTTCCTATTTTGTTACATGTTTGCTTGCAGCGATACTTATTCCATACTACATTTACTACTCATAATCATCACTACTACTTGTATTTCACTATCTCTTCGCTGAACTAGTGCACCTATACATCTGACAAGTGTATTGGGTGTGTTGGGGATACAAGAGACTTTCTGTATCGTAATTGCAGGGTTGCTTGAGAGGGATAGCTTTGACCTCTTCCTCCCTGAGTTCGATAAACCTTGGGTGATCCACTTAAGGGAAACTTGCTGCTGTTCTACAAACCTCTGCACTTGGAGGCCCAACAATGTCTACAAGAACAGACGCGTGCGTAGACATCAAGCTCTTTTCTGGCGCCGTTGCCGGGGAGGTAAGGTAAAAGGTACTCGCATCCTCCTGTGTGAGTGCTCGGAGTTATTTCCTTTAGATTCTGCAATTACATCTTTTTATTTCTTGTTTTTTTATTTTCACTAGTTAGGCTTAATGGAAAATAATGAGTTCTTTAGTCTTTTTCCTGAGTTTAGATATGAAGTGTTTGAAAAGAAAATTGAAAAACCTTTGGACCTTAATTTGCATGCTAATAGTGTTGTTAGTATGAATGCTTTGAACATCGTTGTTGCTAATGCTATAGAAAAGTCTAAGCTTGGGGAAGCTGGTTTTGTTAAGCATGATATTTTTAGTTCCCCAGCTTTAGTGGAGAAGGTCTGTTCTGATAATATTTTATCTCCCATATGTGATGTTTCTAGTGATGCTTGTGCTCCTCATCCTTTTAAAATACGTACGAAGATTGTTGAACATGTTAGGGATAACTGCTATTTAGGAGATGGAACTGTCCATCCTGGTGACCATTTGCTTTTTATACATGAATTATGCGAGTTGTTCCAGTGTGCAGGTATTTCAATGAACCAAGTTAAGAAGAAGCTATTCTCTTTTTCACTGAAAGGCAGAGCTGAGGAATGGTATAAAACATTGAAGGATGGCCGATCTATTGATTGGGAGGAAATTGAACCTCTCTTTTATTCTAAATTCTATCCTTCTAGTCAGGTTTATAAAGATAGGAATTACATTTATAATTTTCATCCGCATGAGGGAGAAAGCATTGCCCAAGCGTGGGGAAGATTGAAGTTACTAATGCACAAATGTCCTATTCATGATCTTCCTCGTAATATTATTATTAATAATTTTTATGCAAGGCTTTCAGGATATTACAAGGACTATCTAGATGCATGCTTTGATGGGTCTTTCACAAGCAAGGATGCTGACACCAAGTGGGATCTACTTGAAACAATTCAAAACAATATTGAAGGTTGGGATAGCGACAAAGGTAAAGGATCAGGTATGAATTACGAGTTTGATTGCATTAAGTCTTTCGCTGAAACTGCTAATTTTCAAGATCTTAGTGCTAAGTATGGTCTTGATCCTCAAATTATGGTTGATTGCTTTAAAGCCTTTGCTTCCCATATGAATGTTCCTAAAGGAAATGGGGACGTGTATCATGAACCTTTTAAGGACACTTGCATAGAAAGTGATATTGTTATTGATGATTGCAATAAACATGCTCAAACTTCTAAAAGTCCTATTTCTTATAAGCATGTTAATTTTTGTGGAGTACATAGACCTTGTGAACAGAGTTACAACAAGGAAGATTATTGCATCACCCACGCAAATGAAGAAACCAGTATGTGGTACAAGGATATAGGTGAGATCGGTAAAAAGGTTTGTGAGCTTTATCCTTTTCTTTGTAAACATTGCGATGACATAGGTCATTTTAATTTCCAATGCTCAAGCCCTAATAGTTACTCTTCTAGTACCTTAAGTTTGTATTGTGATGACAAGATTACTCCCAATCAGCATGATGAGCTCACTTTGTTCTTGGCGTGTGAAGAGATATCTAGAAAGATTGCTTTGATAGATATGAATGATGTTGATATTAATAGCACCCTGCGTGGTTGTCATCTCTATTGTGCTAAAGATTGCCTTGCAAATACTTACATACAAAATCTTATAAAACTTGATATTCTGCCAAGCTATGACAGGACTGATAGATGTTTTTATCTTATTAATAGAGAGGAGGAATCCTCCAAAGTTTCTCCTGTTGTCTCTGTCAGCAAACCAGATTATGTGGAGAAGATGCCTTTCCCTCCTAAAGAGTATGTGGAGAAGATGCCCTTCAAGTCTCTCCCTCCTAAAGGAGAGAGTAAGAAGAGTATAATGAAGAAGAAGAGGAGTAAGAGGCGAGAGGACACGGTATCTTCCCCTAAGCATTATGATCCTGCTATAGATTATGATAATTCTGATTGGGATGAAGTTCATATGCCTATTACTTATGTTAGTGATCATGATTGGGAAAAACACTCTACTTTTGATATTGAAAATCTTTTTGGTACCAATTCCAAGGTTAATAATTGTTGTACCATTAGTGCTATCCATGTTCCTTCTTATGATGATATGTTTGATGAATATGCTTTGCGACATAGTAGTTCTCTATCTTGTGATGATACTAAGCCTCTAGTTTATGATGATGATTATAATGTTTTCAATTCACCTAATTTTGGGGAGAAAAATAGTTATGATTACAATATGCCTCCTGTCTTTGATGATTATGGTGATGAGAATAATTATTCTGTTGAATCTGCTCCTACTACTATTGTTCATGTGGGGAGTATTAATCCTTTTATGCATGTGGCTCATGATAGGGAAGCTTTATGTGATAGTTATATTGTTAATTCTATTCATGATGCTACTGAAAGTTATAATGAGAGAGGGAAACATGGTTTGATGGATCTCAACAATATTGAGTTTCCTCTCTTTATGTTGCAATTCTTGAAGTTATACTTGTTTTGCCTTCCTATGCTTTTTGCTTTGCGCTTTCATGACTTGTCTCTTTACAAGACTATTTTTCATAGGAAGTGGTTTAGATTTAAATGTGTTCCATACTTTATTTTTGATGCTCTCTATTGCTTTAAGTTCCTATATGGTGCCTTTGCCTCAAGCTCTTATATGGCGCCCACATGAGCATCTTTGCAAATTACTGCGCCTAGCTCAAAGGCGTTAAAGAAAAGCACTCTTGGGAGATAACCCATTGTTTATTTTCAGTACTTTTTCTTTTATTTGAGTCTTGGAAGTTATTACTACTGTAATAACCGCTCCTTATCCTTTTTATTTCGTTGTTGTGCCAAGAGAAGCCTCTAATTTGAGTGAGGTAAAGATTTGGGGATGTTGCTGTCCTGAAACTGTTTTCGGTGCTGCACCGTAAAAATTCGTGAAAATTCTCTGTATATCTTTTGGACCTGCGATTTCTTGTGCGTATGCCCCAGGTTATATCCAAACTTTTGTTAGTTGAACACTTTTTGATTTGAGCAACAGAAAACCCCTAAACAATTCGACCTTTGTCAGCTGTTCAGTTTTGACAGATTTCTGCCAATATTTGTGTTTGCCACTTTATCGCTTTCTTTTGAGTTATTTTGATCACGGAACTTTTGGGAAGGTTGCTACAGTAGTATTTGCTATATATGTGGTGGTTTTAGGTTAAAACCTGAAGCAAAAAGAGGTTGATTATATGTTATGCTTACACTAATGTTGCTAATAGAATTGTGTTTAGTCTTGTATGAAGGAAGTTTTCAAGTGTAGGGATTGGAGAATGATGAGATGAGTTGAAAAATGGACAAAAGCTCAAGCTTGGGGATGCCCATGCATCACCCCAAGAAATATCCAAGAAGTACAAGCGTCAAAGCTTGGGGATGCCCCCGAGGCACCCCTTCTTCATCGGCAAAAATCAGGTCACCTTTCAAGACACTATATTTTTATTGCTTCATGCACTATGCGTTTTTCTTGGAGCGTCAGTTGTTTTAGTTTTCATTATTAGTTTTGTTTTGTTTGCTGCAATAAATGGTTAGATCACATCATGTTTCTTTTGGAGAAGTTGCCTTGCTTTTTATTTGCCAAGAACACTCCGTTTTTCATTCTTACAATTTCACCGGGTGTTCTTCTTTTTCTGCTACTGCGTTTAGCTTGCATTTTTCGCCTTGATTTGTGTTCAGATCTTGTTATATCTTTTCATCAAGGTGTATTTTTGCCTCTGGTCTTTATTGGTTTTCATAAAAAGAGGTGTTTATAAAAAGTTTGAATGGTGTTGGAAAAGAGAAAAAGCTTTATGCAAAAAAGTGGTACAAGAAGGAGCTTGTGTAGACTGCGGCCTATGCTTTTGCATGTCGTGCTTGATGTCTTTTTGATAGTATGCTTAGTGGTTTTGCTGTAGCATGACTTGTCTCAAATAACTGAGATTGCTTAATGAGCCTTTGAAAAAATCATGCGTTATTTTAATTATTTGGAAGCATTATTTTGGTTTTCTCTTTGATGCTTTATTTGGGTTGACTTGGCACATGCTTACACCATGTTGACTACAAAATAAGTCGCCTATAGCCTCTATGATCATTTAGTTTTTGACTTTTGATGCCATCTTATGCTTCTTTTAATGTTGCTTTGTCGCTTTGCATGATTATGGCCGTTATTGCTCTCTTAGTTGGTCGCTCCCAGTCTTTTGCTAGCCCTCATTTTGTACTGAGTATGAGCTCTACTCGTGCATCCAACTCCCAAAAACCAAGTTTGCCATTGTGTCCACTATAAATTCCTATGCATGGTATTTGTAAGCCATTCCAAGTAAATTTTCATGTGCTACCTTTCAAAAACCTTCAAAATACTTCTCATTTTGTGACACTATTTTCAGCTCATGGGGACGTAGTGGTCGGATTTGCTATCTTCCATATTGCTTATTCCAAAAAGAAAAAAAAAGAAAAAAAAGAAAGAAAAAAGGCACTCCTCCATGGAATGTGAATGTTGGTGGACACCCGATGGAATCGGTTAGCCATGGTTTGTGAAAGAAAAAAAGGTGGGGAGGAGTGCCAAGCTTTATAAAAGAGCACAAAAGTGCCAATCTCTCTCTCAAAAAGTTGCTTCATTTTTGTATGGAAGATAGTAAGAACCCCATTGCTAGTCGTTGACAAAAACAACCACCTCTCAAAACCCAATTTTTATCTCTCTATTTTACAAAGGAAAAGCTCTAGCACATGTTTAATCACTGCTTCCCTCTGCGAAGGGCCTTTCTTTTACTTTTATGTTGAGTCACCACCTTCTACCTTTATGCACCATAAGGGAGCATAGTTGTCATTCTTAGTATAATGTGCATTGTCCCAAAGTTTTCATTGATTGATTCATATTGTTGGTTTCACTTGTTCTCAAATTACTTGTATCTAGTCGCCCTCTTAAACTTGAAGGTGTCCTATGCATTTATGTTTTGCTCTCCATGAAGGACAAGCTGAAAACCATTTGTATGTTTTTCCTTATGATTTGAACACACGTTTGACTTTCATTGTTTCATTTTCATGATCTTTTGTTTGTGTTCATTTGCATGTTTACAACATGGTTGCCAAGTTTCTATTATCAAGATTATATCTTTCATGCCCATGTTTTAAGTTCTTATGATCCCAGCTCACAAATGCTTACATATATGATCAAGATTGTGTAGGTGCATGTCACCTCAAAAATTATTCTTTTGTTATCACTTACCTACTCGAGGACGAGCAGGAGTTAAGCTTGGGGATGCTTGATACGTCTCCAACGTATCTATAATTTTTGATGCTCCATGCTTGTTTTTACACCATTTGTCTTATGTTTCGTTACACTTCATGGCATTTTATGCGATTTCCGGAACTAACCTATTGACAAGATGCCACAGTGCCAGTTCCCTATTTTCTGCTGTTTTTGTGTTTCAGAAAAGCTACACAAGAAATATTCTCGGAATTGGACGAAACAAGTTCCTGAAGTCTTATTTTTCCCGGAAGCTTCCAGAGAACCGAAGAGGAGTAGGAGTGGGGCCATGAGGGGCCCTCACGCCAGGCCGGCGCGGCCCAGGCCCTGGCCGCGCCGCCTAGGTGTGAGAGCGCCCTGGCAGCCCCCTAACGATGCCCCTTCGCCTATATAAAGCCTCGGGACGGAAAACCCTAAGGGAGTCGGCGAAATTTCCAGAACAGTTCCGTAGCTCCGCCGCCGCCGTCGACGAATTTCGGGGGACAGAAGTCTCTGTTCCGGCACCCTGCCGGGACGGGGAAGTGCCCCTGGAGCCATCTCCATCGGTCTCCATCGCCGTCTCCGCCGTCTCCATCGACCTCACCGCCATCTCCATCAGCCTTGCTGTCTCCTATGATGAGGAGGGAGTAGTTCATCCCCGGGGCTAAGGGCTCTACCGGTAGCTATGTGGTTCACCTCTCTCTCCCATGATGTGATCTTTATGTGATCATGAGCTTTGTATCATGTTGAACAAGTAGAAGTTATTATTCAGATATTATGTGTACTCTAGTGGTATTATTAAAGTAATCTATTCCTCCTGCCATGGTGTAACGGTGACAGTGCGTGCATCATGGTGGTACTTGGTCTAGGCTACGATTGTGATCTTTTATGGATTATGAGAATAATTATCGCTATGATACTATTGAAGTGATCTATTCCTCCTTTCATGGTGTAATGTTGACAGTGTGTGCACCGTGTTAGTACTTGGTCTAAGTTGCAATAATATCTATCTTGAGTTGTGATCTGATTTGAATATCTCTATGAGTGGTCTTTGTCAAGTACGTGATGAACTTTAAGGGGTGCTTCTGTAGCCACTACGCAATGATTAGTGTTGTTCAATAGGAGAGTAATTCAGAGTACCATAGTGAAGAGAAGTTGTTTATTTGTTCAATTATGTTATATTTGTTGGGAGTGTGTCCACTAGTGAAAGTATGATCCCTAGGCCTTGTTTCCAAGCATTGCACACCATTTACTTCTTGTTTTGTTACATGTTTGCTTGCAGCGATACTTATTCCATACTACATTTACTACTCATAATCATCACTACTACTTGTATTTCACTATCTCTTCGCCGAACTAGTGCACCTATACATCTGACAAGTGTATTGGGTGTGTTGGGGACACAAGAGACTTTCTGTATCATAATTGCAGGGTTGCTTGAGAGGGATAGCTTTGACCTCTTCCTCCCTGAGTTCGATAAACCTTGGGTGATCCACTTAAGGGAAACTTGCTGCTGTTCTACAAACCTCTGCACTTGGAGGCCCAACACTGTCTACAAGAACAGACGCATGCGTAGACATCACCTAGCAATTATTATGTCTTGAATAAAGATGATCTATGATTTCCATTCATGATTGTGTGTATTAGTTAACTCTCCCGATGTTATGTGAAGTGCACCATGTAACATTTGCCTACGGGACGGGAGAGGGAACTACTCTTGTTTAGGTGATTATGTTGATGGTGCTAAGTGACATATGCATGAAATCTTCATTTATCTAGATAAGGGGGTATGAGGGGACTCACTGAACCTACCCATAACCACGGGGAAACCCTTAATTGTAGACGGATAGAAGTGGTTGACTATCATCCGCTACGGTGGTTATGAGGGATGAGGAGTTGATGGCTGATCCGCACTCAACCAATTATGGAGCTTCACCCCATACACACGCATGAAGGAAAACCTAAATTATCTTAGTCATAATTAATATATCAACGCGGATTTGCTAGCCACCCGGCTAGCTGTGCATACCTCCGCGGCCGTCGGATGAGGGGGAGCACATGCTCCGCGGGCTCACATCTTGGAATGCCACCGTTAGCTAGCAATAGACTCCGTCCAACAAGTAGAGCACCAGGTTTTGTTTTTTATGCATGGATGGCAATGCATGCACCCCGTGTTTTGCAAAGTTTCCATGTAGTGTTTTGGAAAGTTTTCAAACGCTCCACTGGTTTTGGAAAGTTTCCATATAGTGTTTTGGAAAGTTTTCAAAAGCTCCATTGCCGCATGACTTATCACTAGTTTTGTTTTCTTTTTAGAAGATGGGAGATATATACCCACCCGTTCGGTAGATTATAAGTTTTCCTTTTGGGTTTTAGAAATCCTAAGAACACCCATCCACTGAGTGCGACAAAAAAGAAAACAAAAGTGACTGACCACTTGGGGGGAAGAGAGAACCCAATAAGTGGAAGATGCAAAAAAGGCCGGGTAGTGGCCACTTTGGAAAGAAAACAAAAGTGGGCATGCGAACAAAAACCAAAACCCCTAAAGAACGCATGCATGAAATGAAAAACAAAACCAGTGGCCACTTTGGAAAAAAAATAAAAAGTGGGCATGCGAACGAAAACCAAAACCTCCTGGCGAACGCATGCATAAAATGAAAACAAAACGAAAACAACATCTCTAGTGGGTGTGAAAGAGAAAAGAAACAAAAGTGAATGATGCATGTTATGCTCTCCATACAACAGTGTTAGCGGCCGCTCAGTTAGAAGTAGTGACCACTATTTTGCATGTGCAAGATCCAATGGTTGGATGCCTATGCACAGCTACCATGGTGGCTATCCCACTATTTCCCATTAGGGATTTCTATTTTTGTGCCCTCGGGTCCTTAGTTGTGCTCAGTTTTCCCCAGCCGCTTAGTTTTTCCTCAGTTTTGCCCAAGCGCTTGTCTAAAACCCTCACAAGGAGCTCAGACGAGAGGAATCCTATTTAGTTGACCGTTTGTTGGTGCTGGCAAGTGGGGCCGCTGTTGGTGCCCCACAGTGGACACGTCTCCACTTATCCAGATCATCGTGGGACCCACAACTTGTCCATGTTAGCGTGCCGAAACCACAGCTTATCCAGGTGACCGTTGCAAAATGGGAGCCCGAGCCAGCCCCACGCCCGTGCCCGTGCCATTGCTTCCCCTTTCTTTCCCCGCGCCCCATTGTTCTTCTTCTCGGCCAGCGGCAGCCCTTCTCCGGCAGGCGGGTGATGTCTAGTTTCTCTTCGACCTCCCGTTCTTCATGGCCGCAGTATGGACCCGTGCCTTTGACAAGATGCCCTGACTGCCCATGCCAGGAGCCTCTGAAGCGGTCGATCTGTAAGACGGACGACAACGGCAACCGTGGACGTGAGTTCCTTGCATGCGAGAGCTTGCCATATAGAGAGGGGGATAAGGTTAGATCTCGCTCCAATTGCTCTGTTTTCTCTCGATTTTCTTATTATTCCCTCGAACTTGGGATTTAGGGTTCACGTTGTTGTTTTCAGATCCTGAAGAAATGCAGGTATTTCAAGTGGATCAATGTGTATGTTTAGAGGCTTAAATTGCAGGAATCAATTGACGCTATTGGGGAGTGCTACTCGGTGATGGCGCCAGAAAAGACTGTGGCGTTTAGTTGACGTGGGAGCAGTAAGTCCTTGTGCGTGGTGATAACCAGCCCGTTGGGAACCCCAAGAGGAAGGTATGATGAGTGTAGCGGCTAGTTTTCCCTCAGTTAAGAAACCAAGGTTTATCGATCAGGAGAAGAGAGACGATGACGACTGAAGGTGTTTGTGGAACCTGCACACACACAAACAAATACTTTGTCCCCAACTTGCGATGAGGTTGTCAATCTCACCGGTTTGCTTGAAACAAAGGTTATGAGTGTATCGAGTGGAAAACAGTAGTAATATGCGAGTAAAGTAAACAGTGCGGGAAAAGTAAACAGGTGATTGCAATATGATTAAAATAGGACCGGGGTCCACAGTTCACTAGTGGTGTCTCTCCATAGATAAAATAACATGCTGGGTAAACAAATTATAGTTGGGCAATTGATAGAATAAAGATAACGTGATATGTCAAGAAGATCACTATGAGATTCACTCTGGGCATTACAACAAAATACATAGACCGCCATCCAACTGCATCTATGACTAATAATCCACCCCCGGGGATATCATCCGAACACCCTAGAAGTATTAAGTTGCGAACAACAGATAATTGCATTAAGCAAAGTGTGTAATGTAAACAAAGCATATGCCCTTGAGCATATGAATGTTGTTTTCTCCCTAGTAGCAACAGCACATCTACCACCTTAGAGGTTTCTGTCACTCCCCCAGGTGAAATAGAGACATGAACCTACTATCGAGCATAAATACCCCCTCTTGGAGTCACTAGCAACTACTCGGCCAAGATAGCTACTAACAACGGAGAGCATGCAAGATCATAAACAACATAGAGATAACAAAAGATATAATTCAGTACAGCAACTTAATCATAAACACCAATATTCATCGGATCCCAACAAACCAACATCATAGAATTACATAACGGTGATCTCAATCATGTAGGGCAACTCATGAGATCTAAACATGAAGCACATGGTGGAGAAGACAACCAGCTAGCTACTGCTATGGACCCATAGTCCAAGGTAGACTACTCACTCATCGCTCCGGAGGCAAGCATGGCGATGAAGAAGACCTCCGGTGGCGATTCCCCTCTCCGGTAGGGTGCCGGGAAGAGCTTCTAGACCCTCCCGATCTTCGGGTCGACGGCGGCGGCGAATCGCGATGTATTCTGGAAAACTGATCGGGTACTTAGGTTTTTCTCGTCGGGGGGTCTTTATAGGCGAAGGGGCGATGTCAGAGGTGGAGCCAGGAGCTCTCACACAGGGGTGGCGCGGCCAGGGGCCAGGCCGCGCCGCCCCCTTGTGTGGGGCCCTGGTGGCCCCCCTCCGTCAGCTCTTCGGATGTCTGGAAGCTTCCTCGTGAAATAAGTCTTCAGGAACTTGTTTCGTCCAATTCCGAGAATATTTCCTGTGTATCACTTCTGAAACACAAAAACAGCAGAAAACAGGAAACTGGCACTGTGGCACTTCGTTAATAGTTTAGTTCCGGAAAATGTATAAAAATGCCACTAAGTGTAACGAAACAATATACAAATGGTGTAAAAACAAGCATGGAGCATCAAAAATTATAGATACGTTTGAGACGTATCAAGCATCCCCAAGCTTAACTCCTGCTCGTCCTCGAGTAGGTAAGTGATAACAAAAGAATAATTTTTGAGGTGACATGCACCTACACAATCTTGATCATATATGTAAGCATTGGTGAGCTGGGATCAATAGAACTTAAAACATGGGCATGAAAGATATAATCATGACAATAAGAACTTAGCAACCATGTTGTAAACATGCAAATGAACACAAACAAAAAATCATGATAATGAAACAATGAAAGTCAAACGTGTGTTCAAATCATAAGGAAAAACATACAAATGGTTTTCAGCTTGTCCTTCAAAGAGAGCAAAACATAAATGCATAGGACACCTCAAAGTTTAAGAGGGCGACTAGATACAAATAATTTAAGAACAAGTGAAACCAACAATATGAGTCAATCAATGAACTTTGGGACAATGCATATCACACTAAGAATGACAACTATGCTCTCTTAATGGTGCATAAAGAAAGAAGGTGGTGACCCAACATAAAAGTAAAAGAAAGGCCCTTCGCAGAGGGAAGCAGTGATTGCAAGTTTTATAACCTTCAAAAAATATGGTACTTACCGGCTTTGAGCTCTCATTGCCCCCATCATAAGCATCTTGAATGGTTAAAGTTAATGCGAGAACAGTTATGATGCATATGCTTGACAAATCATAAGTTGAAAACCTCGTGTCCCGTGAATACGAGTACCCAAACCATGCTAATTTACTTAGAGTCCCAAGCAAGGCTCTTGTCATTGTAAGTATATGCATATCATTGAGAACCGCCAATGGGGTACCTCCATGCCCGATGACATGGAACAAGCCCACACCAAAATGACAGGACAAGCAGACAATGAACACCTCGACATCTCTTTTATTTGCTATATTGTTTAGCTTTTTATTGTGACATGCGTCGTCGAATGTTCACCATGGGTATGCTGCAAATTTCCACCATGAATTATGCATGGCTTAGATTGGCGGCCCGGCGTTTCCCTAACACATATAAAAACTCCATGATCCTCACAAGATTCCCAATTCATTTCACACAGCGGGCATCCATAAACAAAAGATCACGATATCAACTCAAAAAGAAGTGCAATGTTGAAAGCTTGCCCCATGACAGCATGGCTGGGCTAGAATCCAACTTACAACTTGCAAGCATAACAACTCAACATAAGAGACCACAATGTCAAATTTTTAAGAACAGGAAAAAGTAAAGTGTGCCTTCCGGTTCGTGAGAGCTTTACTGACCGAATTTCGCATAACACTGGTAAGAGTTTAATTTGAAGAGAATATAAAAGCGAGTCAAATTTACTTGGAATAGCAAATTGCTAGTAGGTATGTATGGTGGACACTTTGGAAAACTTTGGGTTTTAGGAGTTGGATGCACGAGTAGAGCTCATACTCAGTACAAGGCGAGGGCTAGCAAAAGACTGGGAGCGACCAACTAAGAGAGCAATAATGGCCATAATCATGCAAAGCGACAAAGCGACATTAAAAGAAGCATACGATGGCATCAAAAGTCAAAACTAAATGATCATGAAGGCTAATGGCGACTTTGTAAGAGTCTAACATGTGTGAGCATGCGCCAAGTCAACCCAAATAAAGCATCAAGGAGAAAACCAAAATAATGCTTCCATACAATAAAAACAACGCATGATTTTTTCAAAGGCTCATTAAGCAATCTCAGTTATTTGAGACAAGTCATGCTACAGCAAAACCACTAAGCATACTATCAAAAAGACATCAAGCATGACATGAAAAAGCCTAAGCCGCAGTCTACACAAGCTCCTTCTTGTACCACTATTTTGCACAAAGCTTTTTCTCTTTTCCAACACCATTTGAAATTTTTATAAACACCTCTTTTGATGAAAACCAATGAAGACCAGAGGCAAAAATGCACCTTGATTAAAAGATATGACAAGATCTGAACGCATATCAAGGCGAAAACGAAAACCAAAAGCAGTAGCAGAAAAAGTAGAACACTCGATTTTTAATAAGAGTGAAAACTAGAGCGTTCTTTGCAAATGAAAACGAGTACATCTCCTCCAAAGGAAATTTGTTGGGGTCCAACCATTTATTGCAGCAAACAAACAAACTAAACCAACTAAGAAAACTAAAACAACTGACGCTCCAAGAAAAACACATAGTGCATGAAGCAATAAAAATATAGTGTTTTGAAAGGTGACCTGATTTTTGCCGATGAAGAAGGGGTGCCTCGGGGGCATCCCCAAGCTTTGACGCTTGTACTTCTTGGATATTTCTTGGGGTGATGCATGGGCATCCCCAAGCTTGAGCTTTTGTCCATTCTTCAACTCATCTCATCATTCTCCAATCCCTACAATTGAAAACTTCCTTCATACAAAACTAAACACAATTCTATTAGCAACATTAGTGTAAGCATAAAATATATTCAACCTCCTTTAGCTTCAGGTTTCAACCCAAAACCACCACATATAAAGTATATACTACTGTAGCAACTTCCACAAGAGTTCCATGATAAAAAAGAACTCAAAAGAAAGCGATAAAGTGGCAAAAACAAATATTGGCAGAAATCTGTCAAAACTGGACAGCTGACAAAGGACGAAATTTTTAGGGATTTTCTGTTGCTCAAATCAAAAAGTGTTCAACTAAGAAAAGTTTGGATATAACCTGGGGCATATGCACAAGAAATCGCAGGTCCAAAAGTTAAACAGAGAATTTTCACGAATTTTTACGGTGCAGCACCGAAAACAGTTTCAGGACAGCAATATCCCCAAATCTTTACCTCACTCAAATTAGAGGCTTCTCTTGGCACAAAAACGAAATAAACCAGATAAGGAGCGGTCATTATAGTAGTAATGACTTCCAAGACTCAAATAAAAGAAAAAGTACTGAAAAGTAAACAATGGGTTATCTCCCAAGAGTGCTTTTCTTTAACGCCTTTGAGCTAGGCGCATAAAATTTGAGAAGATGCTCACATAAGAAATATGAATTGAACTAAAAGAGAGCATCAAGGAGCAAATATAAAACACATTTAAGTCTAACCCACTTCCTATGCATAGGAATCTTGTAAGAAAATAAATCAAAGAAGCGCATAGCCACAAGTATGGGTAGATAAAACAAGAGCAATTTCAGAACTTTCAATAAAAAGAGAGGTGTTTTAGTAACATGAGATTCCCAACAACCATATTTTCCTCTCTCATAATAATTTTCAGTAGCATCATGAACAAAATCAACAATATAAATATCACACTCACCCTCCTTTGTTAAGCATGGAGGGCGATCAAATAAGGTATTAGTTAAAGAGTTACTCTTATTGGGAGGTAGACATGGGTAGCTCCATTCTTCCTCCTCTTGATCATCACTCTCCTCCTCTTTTTCATCCAATGAGCTTCCAATTTCTTCTTCCATAGGCTCCTTCAAGGCATTAGTCTCTTCCGTTGGAGAGCATCTATTAAGATATTTAAGAATATAGCCATTTCCTTCCTTGTAATTATGAAAGCAAAATGTGAGTATATCATAAACCTCATATTTATAAGGTGCATCATCAGTATTTTCAAGCAAATAAGCAAGTTCGAATGCACCCATCCAAGCAATAAATTCTTCAATTTGTTCCACATCATAAAAGTCGTAATTTCAATTAATATAAGAAGATATGGTAACATCATCATTATACTCACATTGAAAAGGGAGGTGTTTATACCTCCTACAGCAACAAGATTCATCAAAGCAATAAGTAACATTATAAGTAGAGCACACATTTCTAGCAATGATATATAATCTATTGATTTGTTCCCATAAGTGTTTCCCTTTTTGTGACAGGCGGTGTTCATCATAATAATTTTGCTGCTCTTCTGTGAACCCACCTTGCCAAAAAGATTTAGTTTCAAAGAAACCAACCATTGATAGAAAGCATGATAAAGCAAGACAAGTAAAAACAACTATCAAGGATACTAATTTTTTTGGGTTTTTGATATAAAAAGCAATGCAGGTAAAATAAAATAAAGTAAAGCAAAACAAATAACAAAGTAAAGAATGTGTGTGCGAAGAACTCCCCTCGCAGAAGTCTTCTCTCTTCCCCGGCAACGGCGCCAGAAAAGAAGCTGCTACTCGGTGATGGCGCCAGAAAAGACTGTGGCGTTTAGTTGACGTGGGAGCAGTAAGTCCTTGTGCGTGGTGATGACCAGCCCGTTGGGAACCCCAAGAGGAAGGTATGATGAGTGTAGCGGCTAGTTTTCCCTCAGTTAAGAAACCAAGGTTTATCGATCAGGAGAAGAGAGACGATGACGACTGAAGGTGTTTGTGGAACCTGCACACACACAAACAAATACTTTGTCCCCAACTTGCGATGAGGTTGTCAATCTCACCGGTTTGCTTAAAACAAAGGTTATGAGTGTATCGAGTGGAAAACAGTAGTAATATGCGAGTAAAGTAAACAGTGCGGGAAAAGTAAACAGGTGATTGCAATATGATTAAAATAGGACCGGGGTCCACAGTTCACTAGTGGTGTCTCTCCATAGATAAAATAACATGCTGGGTAAACAAATTACAGTTGGGCAATTGATAGAATAAATATAACGTGATATGTCAAGAAGATCACTATGAGATTCACTCTGGGCATTACAACAAAATACATAGACCGCCATCCAACTGCATCTATGACTAATAATCCACCCCCGGGGATATCATCCGAACACCCTAGAAGTATTAAGTTGCGAACAACAGATAATTGCATTAAGCAAAGTGTGTAATGTAAACAAAGCATATGCCCTTGAGCATATGAATGTTGTTTTCTCCCTAGTAGCAATAGCACATCTACCACCTTAGAGGTTTCTGTCACTCCCCCAGGTGAAATAGAGACATGAACCCACTATCGAGCATAAATACCCCCTCTTGGAGTCACTAGCAACTACTCGGCCAAGATAGCTACTAACAACGGAGAGCATGCAAGATCATAAACAACATAGAGATAACAAAAGATATAATTCAGTACAGCAACTTAATCATAAACACCAATATTCATCGGATCCCAACAAACCAACATCATAGAATTACATAACGGTGATCTCAATCATGTAGGGCAGCTCATGAGATCTAAACATGAAGCACATGGTGGAGAAGACAACCAGCTAGCTACTGCTATGGACCCATAGTCCAAGGTAGACTACTCACTCATCGCTCCGGAGGCAAGCATGGCGATGAAGAAGACCTCCGGTGGCGATTCCCCTCTCCGGCAGGGTGCCGGGAAGAGCTTCTGGACCCTCCCGATCTTCGGGTCGACGGCGGCGGCGGATCGCGATGTATTCTGGAAAACTGATCGGGTACTTAGGTTTTTCTCGTCGGGGGGTCTTTATAGGCGAAGGGGCGATGTCAGAGGTGGAGCCAGGAGCTCTCACACAGGGGTGGCGCGGCCAGGGGCCAGGCCGCGCCGCCCCCTTGTGTGGGGCCCTGGTGGCCCCCCTCCGTCAGCTCTTCGGATGTCTGGAAGCTTCCTCGTGAAATAAGTCTTCAGGAACTTGTTTCGTCCAATTCCGAGAATATTTCCTGTGTATCACTTCTGAAACACAAAAACAGCAGAAAATAGGAAACTGGCACTGTGGCACTTCGTTAATAGGTTAGTTCCGGAAAATGTATAAAAATGCCACTAAGTGTAACGAAACAATATACAAATGGTGTAAAAACAAGCATGGAGCATCAAAAATTATAGATACGTTTGAGACGTATCAGGGGGCACAATTTGGGAGGGGGGACTTGCTGTAGAGAATGCGGCGGAGAGAGGAGCCATTCCGATTATGCCTAATGCTCCCAATGCAGAACTGGTGGAAGTGAAGGGAGAACTGAAGAAAATGAACAAGCAGTTAAAGCAACTGATCGAGTTGAAGAAGCAAGCTAATCTGATGGCTGGTTGTTTTTTTTGTTGTATAATTACGATCGGATTCTTATCATTGCTCATCAAGCGCTAGAAGTTGTTACAAGGGATCCCTTGTTACAAATCCATTAGTCAGTTACATGTACTTGTAGTTGTTTTCAAAGTTAGTGTGTGCATTCACCGAAATTACCAAAAAAAATAAGTGTTAGGGAATATAGGAATGCTAAAGATAGTTGATAATTGTTAGAGGGGTGACAAATAATGCATTCACCGAAATCCCACAAATATGTATGTCTCATGTTTATACCAAAATTATACCACTTTTGGGACGTTTTAAATAACCAAAACTATATCCAAACTATATTCCCTAAAAGAAAAGGAATGCTAAAGAAAGTTGATAATTGTTATAGGGGTGATAAATAATCCATTCAGCGAAATCCCCCAAATATGCCAAATATGTATGTCTCATGTTTCTACCAAAATTATACCACTTTTGGGCCGTTTCAAATTGCCAAAACTATATTCCCTAAAAAAAGGAATGCTAAAGATAGTTGATAATTGTTAGAGGGGTGATAAATAATCCATTCACCGAAATCCCCCCCAAATATGCCAAATATGTATGTCTCATGTTTCTACCAAAATTATACCACTTTTGGGCCGTTTCAAATTGCCAAAACTATATTCCCTAAAAGAAAAGGAATGCTAAAGATAGTTGATAATTGTTAGAGGGGTGATAAATAATCCATTCACCGAAATCCCCCAAATATGCAAAATATGTATGTCTCATGTTTCTACCAAAATTATACCACTTTTGGGCCATTTCAAATTACCAAAACTATATTCCCTAAAAGAAAAGGAATGCTAAAGATAGTTGATAATTGTTAGAGGGGTGATAAATAATCCATTCACCGAAATCCCCCAAATATGCCAAATATGTATGTCTCATGTTTCTACCAAAATTATACCACTTTTGGGCTGTTTCAAATTACCAAAACTATATTCCCTAAAAGAAAAGGAATGCTAAAGATAGTTGATAATTGTTAGAGGGGTGATAAATAATCCATTCACCGAAATCCGCAAATATGTCTCTTGTTTACACCAAAATTATACCACTTTTTAGTTTAACATTTTTAAATCATGGAAAATAATGCATAAATAGAGGGAATATAGTTACGTGGCAAAATAATCCATAAATGCATGTCTCTTGTCACACGGATCGACTCCACCAACCGTTGATCCACCGACAGAGAGAGAGGGGTGGCCACGAAGAGAGAGAGAGAGAGGGGTGGCCACGAAGAGACGGATAGGGGTATACTACCCGTTAGATCTGTGGATCAACGGTTGGTGGAGTCGATCCGTGTGACAACGGCTCAACCAATCAGGATAAGTTTGGGCTTCTGGGAGCATTTGTGACAGTACTTGAGGGCAAAACTGAGTAGTACTAAGAAACCAAGGGCACGTAAATAGTAAATAGACTAAGGGATTCAAACAAAAGAATTACAAAATGAAAAATGCATGTTTTGTACAATATAATTCATATTGGGCTACATCAAATTATTTGCAATTCAAATATACATGAGTGTGACAATTATGGCCTCATTTAGACAAACTATGTTTTGGGAAAGATGTTTTGCAAAGGGGTTTGAGTGAAAACCATGCATCTTCATAGCTACTAGTGATTTTGAGAAGTGGAAATTTGTGGTAAAACTTGATTTATCTATGTTTGTTAAGGTTTCCTAGGTGGCAGGTTGCGTAGGAAGACTCCATGAGTAGGTGCCACTATGTTTTTATTTTTTTTGGATTTTTTTGCGCATGAAATGACTCAATTAGCTATGTTAATCTCATTTGTTGACAATCTGTTGACCAGCTACTTGAGGGTAGAACTGAGTATATTGCACTTGCCAGTCTACGTACTCGAGGGGAAAACTGAGTACAGATAAAATTTCTGTATAGGGTCCGAGGTTAGAACTGAGTACACAAAACGTTGAAGGGTTAGCCTCGTGCCGCGGTGCACGCTGCAGCCGTCTTTATAGTGGACGCGTGTTGCGGTACACCAAACGCCACCTTCATCTTTATAGAGCCCCTCTTTCTCTCCCTCGATGCTCGCCCACTCTCTCATTCTCACTGCAACCGCCTCTCCTGTCCCATCATCTTCTCCACTTCGCGTCGAAAAAACCCCAAAGAAAAAACCCCGGCGATGGAGAAGAATGACATGCCCATTGTCGGCGCTTCCGACGTAGCCACCGGCGCATCAGGCGCCGGCACATCGGCCGCCGGCGCATCGGCCGCCGCCCCCGTCCAGGACCCCGTCGCTGCTTCCAACGTAGCCATCGGCACATCGGCCGCCGGCGCATCGGCCGCCGCCCCCATCCAGGCCCCCGTCGCTGCTTCCGACGTAGCCGCCGGCGCATTGGCCGCCGCCCCCGTCCAGGCCCCCGTCCAGTTCCCCGTCGATTGGGACCCGTACGAACAAGAGCCGTACGTCGCCCCGGAGAACCCCTACGACACCAGCATCGTCGACGACGAGGAGGTAACCCTTTGTTCCCTTGTTCTCATTCCATTTCAATCCTTTTTGTGTTAGATCTTGCGTTATTAGGGTTCATCTGTTCCTAGTTCTATCATTTTATGTTAGATCTTGCGTTAATAGGGTTCGTCTGTTCCTAGTTCAATCCTTTTGTGTTAGATCTTGCGTCATTAGGGTTCGTCTGTTCCTAGTTCCAGATCTTGCGTTATTTGGGTTCGTCTGTTCCTAGTTCTAGATCTTGCGTTATTACTGTTTGTGATTTGCTTTTGTTTAAGATTCGGTTAACTTATGTGAGTAATCAATCCCATCCGGTTAATTTGTGCCGATGATGATGAATATTTGGGCACAAATTGATTCAGGGTTTGGTCTGTGAACAATTGGTGTGTACAAATTTGTTGTGCATGATCTTTGGTTCACTGATCCAAATCCTGGATATAAGTGTTTCCAATGTAACTGAGGCTACCTCTTTTTTTCGTGCCCATATTATCATGCATGATCTTTTGTTCACTCTATGTTCCATCATCGCTGCAATTGACTCCGTGTTTTTCGATCTTTGGTGTTACGTGACAGGTGCAGAGCAGCGACGTCGACAGCGACGATGAGTCCTTCCACACCAAGACTCGTCACATCCTCAGGAGGCTGCAGTCCGGTCATTACGATCGTCACTTTGCTGGAGGCGTTTACAGGTACCCCTTCTGCAACAGGAGGCTCCGCGCCACCGACTTCAACTGCATGGTGAACCATGCTGAATCCATTGGCAGAGGCGGCGCTAGAGTTGGAACGACCGTGAACGTGTATGCGTTCATGGCCAAACACAAAGCACTTGGGATTCACCTGCGCAGCCTCCAAGCTTAATCCCATGTAAAATGTAGGAGTAGCTTATGTTGGATCTCGGTAGTACTGTTGGATCTGTTGTGATCCCATATATCTATGCTATGTTGGCTGCTGTATGCAGCTTATCGTATATTTTCTCTGGATTTGTGCCCTAGATTTCCTACTCCCTCCGATCCATATTACTCTTCGCTAATGTGGTTGTATCTAAACACATTTTAGTGGTAGATACATCCGTATTAGTGAAGAGTAATATGGATCGGAGGGAGTACCAGATTGGGTAAAAACGAAGGCATAAAGAAATGAATGGCGTTAAAAAACAGAAGGAGAAGCTGATCTAGATTTGCCACCAATTTGGGCAATCAAAAATGAATGAGATCGAGCGAGAGAGAGGAAAAAGGTGCACTGAAAACTGCTAATCTGGGCGAAAGAGACCGAAACCACTCATGCCCACGTCATGGACCCACACGGCTCCACACGCTACGGCCCCAGCTCTGCTCGTATGACCAAACACGGTCTCGTCCTGTCCCACGCGGTCCCTTTCTACCAGCCCCACACGGCGCGGCCCCACTCGTCAGCACGGAACGGTCAACTAAACGGGAATCCTTCCTTCTGAGCTCCTTCTGAGGGTATCAGACAAGGGCTTGGGGAAAACTGAGGAAAAACTAACAAGCTGGGGAAAACTGAGTACAACTAACGACCTGAGGGCACGAAAATATAAATCCCTTCCCATTAATATATATGCTAGTGGTGGAACCAATATTCCCCGAGAACATTTCCCCATTGCATAAAAGCAAAGCAATTTTATTGCAACCCCTTTATTCAATTTTCACCGAGGGATGAGGAGTTTTGATCTCTATCTAATGTTCTATTTTACTTATTCATAAAAGCAAAACACCTTTATTCAATCCCTTTCACCATCCGCTTTCGCCTAGACTTGTACATAATTATAAAATATTTTTCTTGATAAATAGCAATTAAGATAATTAAGATTTAAGAACTCTAGATCCTCATGGTTTGATATTCTTATTTCGAAACTAGCTACTTACGACATGTGCAATTGCAATCATCAGCAGGGTGTGGTGCTCCCTCTGTGGTGGTCTGGCGCTACACCTGGCAGCCACAAGGGAGGTTCTCCTTCCTGCTTCCATGGAGGAATAAGATGAAGTTTACCTTGCAGGTGAACCCCCCAAATAAGTGCAGTCACCCTGATGAGCGAGGATCTCAGAAGGTGAATCTCTCTTTGGCTGGTCATGGATACGAGGAGACGAGAAGAAGCTGCTCGTTCTCCTTGTCTTCCTCAAGGTGGGGTATCATATCATCTGCATTTATGATCTCAACATGCAATGGACAAGTTTGCCATAGCGACCCTTTGCTGCAAGGGCGGCCCAGCGCTGCTGGTTTCATCAATGTCAAGATTCGCCCAATCAATTGCTCAACTGCTACCCATACTTGGTCGCTCTCTGCCTCTCCCAACCCTCCACTCCCCAACAACTGAATTTTGTGTGCGGATCTGAAGAAACGATATCTTGTCGCTCGACTTGAGCAATTTTCTACAGTATATCTTTTCTCCTGCTGAAATGTTTAAAATTTGTACTGAGGCACAGACGAACAACTTCAGAACCAACTTCTTTTCTCCTGCTCTGAACTTTCGGTCTGAAACCGAAGCTTCTTTTTAACACTCTGCAACTGAGCAACAATTCCATAGCTGTTGCTAGATGCCCCGCTTCAGCCAGATAACAAAAGGGCATCAAAGCAACGGAAAAAAAGAGAGAGGACATTGTAGTTTACAGACCATGAGAACTCTACTAAGATCGATTGCACCAAGGTGCAGTCACATGATTCTCTTAAAACTGGCAGTGGCCAAATAAAAGCATCTTCTGCATTTCAAAACTTTTGTGGCTTCGTGCTGTCGTAGCACAATTAATTATTCTACCACATAGCAAACGAGGTACTAGAACAAAGGATACTGGCTGGTTTAATCATAGGTATATACAAACCAAACCATTCCGTTGGGAAGAAGACATGTGGTTTTTCTTTGAAAGGGAATTGGAAAGAATAACTGAATGTGCTATACAGATTAGACATTATCCTTCCTCATCGCAGACAGTTTTTTGGGTTAATTATAACCACGAGCATGTTTGCCCTGTTTGAAAGATGAGCACCAGTCTGTCCTTTATACCTCATCCAGATGTAATCAGAGAGTGATTCTTGAGAATATGATGCACATACGTCGTCGTTCCTTTGTAGAACTGGCATGCACACTACTGTGGTACTTTAGAGCTCAGACTCCGTGATAACCCTACAAAATGGAAGATCAGCCTTCTGTACAAGTTCGGGGCTGAAGTGCGTGTAGTTATTACCTTTTAATATTTATTTGTGCAGGTTCAAAATATATTTTATCCCAATTCTCGAGATAGTTCTACATCTTAGGCACTCAATTAATTTTCTGTAAACTAACCAGCAAGAAAAATGGGAGCCAGTCTATTACTATTACTATTTACCGCGCTTGACATGTATGCACCTGTTTAGTAACTATACAAAAACTTGGGGTATGGAAGTTTTAGAAAATGAGCACTGTGTGAGAAAAATTGCAGTACCTTTTCCCTTATTCTTGTCCTTTGGTAACAGCTCTTCAGCACCAATTCTCATGTCAGCATTAGACGAGCGCCTCCTTACCTTTCTATTTAGTGCCTCAACCTCAACGATGAAGGTTCCACAGACAGGACGATGATCTGAAAATTTGGACTCCCCGCGGTAGTAGGATAACTGTGAAGTGCCATCTCCACGCCACAAAATTCGATCACACCTGAGAAAGTTCTACTACTTGAGACTATACAATGCAATAATTGAAGCAACAGATGGTTCACAAGAACAATACTTGCAGTCACTGGAAAAAAGTTTTCACCAAATCACTTATGCAACAGGATCATGAACTGGAACTTTAACTATATTATTGTATATTAGAACTACATCATGCAGCTGTTAATTTTTTAATTTAGTTTGGCATGGGAGTAATTAGGAAGCTATGCCTCTCATAGTGAACACTGATGGTAATTACACCACCGCATGCTAAGGCCAAATTGGTTTATGGACTCTCAGAAAACTTTTGGAGGATTATAATCCTTACAATTTTTTATGTTCTAAGATATGCAAAGTGTTTGCATGTTCAAAAAGAATCTCTTCAAACATTCCTATGCTTCCCCTATGGTGCAATAAAACAAACCTTTCAACTTTGTAGGATTTACTATGACATAACAAACACGGAGGCCCTATGTTTGTGCCTACAGTGACAGCAGAATATATTATTAAGAAATTATTCTTTCCATGTTTTCCAAACAGGGTTTTTTTTTGTCACAGAACTACAAGTGAAGATTTGGTGCACATGGGCACCAGTGATCTCGTTTTTTTAAAACAGAAAATTATATTTATGAGTTTCAAAAAAAGTGAAAAAAAAATTAGCATGTAACCAACTATTTATCCCACAAACATGCAAAAAATCATGTTCAAATACTTTGCATATTGGGCTACACAAAAATGCCAAACGTCTAGATTTAGAGTATGTATATTTTCAAATCTACAAATTTTATCAGATTTTGTTATTTTTGTGTAGCCCAAAATACAAAGAATTTCGTAATAATTGCATGCTTGTAGGTTACATTATTGACTATATCCAGATTTATTTTCATAATTTACTGAAACTTAAAAGTATGATTTTTAGTTTTTTACAATGATGGGATCACTGGAGCTCGGGAGCCAGCACAGAACGAGAGTTAAAAATGGCGCATACCATGCTGGTGTTCTCCTCTTTTTATCTGATTTTGCAGTCTCACCAGCATAAGCATCCGAGTTGCAGGAGTACTTGTATGTTGGAGCAAAATATATCTTCCCCTCATTCCACCCCTTAAACACTCGTCCAGCATCACGTTCAATTTTAAGCTGAAGAACACAAAATACGATAAAACATTAGGGAAGGGAAAATTAGCAGAAGAGAACTACAGTTGCGACAATAAAGAGATCTTTCGAAATATTTTATGCCACCTTTTCTGAATTATTTAGTAGCACTAACTTCTTACAGAACACATAGTAATTTCAATGGTTCCATTATTTTAGCAAATAGCTTAATATTTGGCTCAGAACTGAATTGGTTCAACTAATAAGATGTTACCTGGTCCTTTTCGAAAAGGGCATCCCAATTATTTTCTGTCAAAAGCTTTTTTGTATCTGCGTAGCTTAGCGCAATACGGTAGTTCAAATCCCCAAACCATATCACCTTGCTGAGACCAACAGTACACTAATTAGTGCCAGAATACTAAACTGACAAGAAACAGATGTACAAGCATAAATATCACTGCATTCTTACTCATGTTCAAGAATTTTCTCGGGGATTCTTCGCCCAGCTCTCCTGCAAAGCCTTGAAAACAGCGTGAGCCGCAGTATCTCTAGAACATCAGAGTTTCTTTTGAATTCATCGCCTTCTTTCTGACCTGAAGCCAAATGGCTGCAGATGAAACAAAAGCTTGTCTGGTGCACTGTCATGCTTACTGATATACATCCCTGCAGTAGAAGTGTATTCAGGATACAGAAAAATCATTACAGAATTACTTCTAATCTGATCAGTCCTGACCTTGTTTCCCAGACAGCCCAGAATTCCTCGCCCTATGCAAGACGTTCTTAGATGGCCGATGTGCTGCACTAGTTCTTTCTTTACCCAAACAGTGACAAAAATGCCAACCATTTGTTTGCAAACTATGAGATTATATTTTAGTTGATCCCTTGCGGTGGGAGCAGAAGTTGCTTCACTTAGAACAGATCCATAAGAATCCCTAGTATTCTCTTTCTCTTCCTCTCCCGAGGAATCAGTATCGTCAACGTGTTTTTTCGGGCGTCGAAAGCAAGCATCCCTGTAAGATGATTTGATCATTTCGACCGGGCAGTTGCAGGCCTTAAGCTGCTTTCTGTGGAGTGGCATGAAGGATTTACTAATGGATTTCAGGAAAGACTTCTGAAATATTGTAGAACCATTTGCTGTTTTTGCTAAGTCAGAGAACGAAGCATCCAGGCTTGAAGAAGCTCGGGAGGAGGTTGATTCGACGGAGGGAGATGGCTGATACTGAAAGACATTGGTATCGTTGTCAGCAGGCCGGTTTAATGCTTGGTTTATAAGAACAAGCCATTTTGCAGCTGGTTCGTTGTCTTCTGTGACAAGTACATTACCAGCATTGAGTGGAACAATTTCCTGAAAACTGTTCAAAGATTAAATGAGCAGAATTGATGTCATGAATAGAAAAAATCACTAATACCCTTGAATCCTGGAAATGGACCAGGCTTTATTGCGCTGAAAACAAATACTAAATGTCTGAATGACAATCCACTGCCACACATCAAACAAGGCTTTACTTATTCCGTTTTCAGCTATGCACTGAATCTTTTATATGAGAAATAATATATTCAAGCATTCAACAGGCTCTATAATTAGTAAGGTTGGCAGAAAAATATTTCCATAGCTGTTAAGAGATCAGTGGAAAACCTACCCCAACACATAAATATCTGAATCATCGTCAGGTGGAACAAAATCATCCATGTTCAGTTCAGCAGTAGGTGCTTTCCCACCAACGTTCCAGGTAGAGACAAATATTCTGTTTTAACGAAAGTAGAGACTAATGAATCTGATCCTTTGGCATAAAAAAGAATGGGAAAATGATAGGACACGAAATTTCAACTGTGTACCTGAGGGACTCAGTTTTTTTATCACTACTAGAAGGCTGGGACAGAAAATGGCCGAGACGTATGCTTTTTACTCCTGGTTTGAATTAAAGCGGCACAAGAAATCAATTTAAAGTATTAACAGCTTAATCCAAATAATCAGAAAAAAGCACAGTTCTGCTAGAATATAAAGTACCTGAAAGTGTTCTCAGTGGGGAGGAGGATACTGTCTTACAAGAACTTAGTCCAAGGTCACCTGCTGTAGTAAATATGACCATACAGCACAGTTAATTCCTGCGCCTTGTTTCATGACTACGGTGGAGCTTCACATTAATCTCTAATATAATTTTAGACAGTTTGATGTGTAAACTGAAACAAGGCCAGTTTTGGTTCTAAAAACGACGCGGTGTTCATTAAAAAATGAATGATGTGCTATGATCAAAGCTTTATGTTAGGTGATTGTTTGGGTTTCAGGTTTTCTTAATCAAGTTTGCAAAAGCATGCTTTTGGTTGAAGCTCGCCACAATAGATTTGAAGTGGTTGTTCAATTATGGAACATTTGGGTGAAAATGTTGCTTGGCTATAGTTGGCTTCCATTTGTTCTGCTATTTGTTTTATTTTAAAAAAGAATATTGAACAGTTTTATTTCGAGCTTTGCAGAACATGCAGGAATTCGAGTAATTTAAATACTAGAATATTTTTTTCAGGCTTAACTAAGCAAGGTGTTAGATTATGTGTCCCATGATCTATCTTTGCTGAAACATAGGATCAAAACAACACTCGAAGGTGTTTTCATATGTCATAGGGGCAAATAGCTGACTAGCGTTTCACGAAAATGAAGGCGGATCCAATTTTGGGGAAGGGGGGATTGAACCAACCTGCATTGCAGCTTGGACCATCTGTCCTCTTTGCAGATTTCTTCTCCTTTGTACCGAAAAGCTTCGGGTGACATCCCTGGAATGCAAATCCAGTTTTTTAACACAATATTTCTTCTCTACGTAATGCACCTGAGAAAATGCAATTATCATGTCACCTTCATCTTTTCCTCACCAGTGAAGGCCATCGCTGAACCCAGCACAAGCCTTCTTCTCTCTCAGTTCCGAGTTCAATACCCCAATGTTGAAGATTCTGCAAGCAGTTCAGCGCACGATTCATACAAAAAATGGCACCCATATAGCACTGCAAGTTTATGTTGGTTAAACAACCAATCCAAAACAAATCAGCTCTCTGAGGCAGAGCAGGAAGAACGCACCGATCTTGGCGACTAAAAATCCCCCGACAGCTGTCAACTCCAGGCGCCCTCAAGACGCAATTTTTGCCTTATCCTCTCCTCCACGGATCCCCCAAATTGACAATGCCAGGAGGACAGAGACACCCACCTTTAACCAGCCTCCGGATCCTGGCACTCCCGCGATCCCAAACCAAAACCCTCACTACTACTACTCCTGGCCGGATGGCGGCGGCGTGCGGCGAGCCATGGAATCCGGCAATGCGTAGGCGGAGGAATGCACGGCCATCGGGGAGCGGCGCGGGACCCCCTACTCCCCTCCGCGGACCTCCTTTAAACCAATGCAGGGGACAACCGCAGCGGAAGAAGAGAATAAATTAATGGACGGGAGGGAGAGGCTTCCCGCTTCCCTCTGCCGCGGTGGCGCGGTGGCGCGAGGGGGGGAAGAAGGAATGCGCCTCGACGATCCGCGTCTGTCTGTCTGTGTGCATGCGGCGGCGGCGGGCTGGCTGGTGGAGTTGACCGGAGGAGCGAGTTAGAGGGGCGCACGTGAAGGGGTTGGGCGCATCGCGATTGCGAGCGGAGGTGGGGAGAAAGTGGGGGAGGAGTCGGACGCGACACCGTGTCAGCAACGGCCCAATTCTTTTCCTTGGATTTGGCGGCTTGGACGTGGTGCTGCTTTGGGTGTCTGGGGATCCGTGGTGCGGGTGTCATGTGCCTCCCATAATTCCATTCCGGAGCCCACAGCAACGTGACAGATCGTCGGCTCCTCATTCAGAAATCTGTTCCGTTCGATGGAATTTTGCCAGACTGTATCTATAACATGTAATATAATTAAGGGTCTACTAAAAAATAGCTTATGGCTCAGTTGAATGACGTCAGCACATCTCTGTTTGCAACTCACTTATTAGCACGAATCACGAAGCAATTCAACGGTTTGGATATATGGTTCCTAGTTGCAACATCACTTGCAACTGAAAAAATCTCAGTTGCAACTCAATTGCACGAATCACGATGCAAATCCAATGGTTTAGAATTCTACTGAGCCATAAGCTATTTCTTAGTCTACTGAGAAATAGCAAAACCGTATAGAAGCAACCCACTAAGACTAGTCGCAATGCGAAATATCATACACTAGTATTATGTATATAATACTGCTCATACAATGCATAGTATTATATTATTATATCATAGTCTTATACTCTCTCCGACCATTAATATATGTTTTTATATGGATATATCTAGACATATTTTAGTTATAGATGCGCCCAATAAGGTTTACAAATGAATCTAAATTTTATGGTTACAGAGTCTTTATAGATGCGCCCAACGAGGTTTACAAATGAATCTAAATTTTATGGTTACGAAGTCTACGACGACAGCTTGACGTAGATGTCCGATCTCCCGTCTGGATGAATGGCTTCGGTATATATAGGCATCGGTGGTAGTTGTCTCCATGTTGCAAGCTAGGTCTTCCTAGTCTTGCATGTTAAGTTTACTCCCATGATCTTGATAAGATGCATGTCTGTTGCAGAGAGAGTATTTCGAGAAGTCCGGCTATAGCACGTCAGGAGGTTGGGTGGAGCTTCTAGAGGCAGGCCTTCACATTGTTATCATCATGCTCATCAGGGGCTAGAAGGGATGCAAGCCCATGTACTATAAGGGTACATGTTAGCTCCACTTATATTTGACAGAATATATATGAGCTTGTAGGGTATCTATGCAATTTCATTCAAAGGCAGAATATATTCTAAATTCTACAATAATATCTAACATCTCAACATCCTCATTCCCTGAAGCAATAGGAGCCTTGAGACAAGATGTTTTTTGGCATAGCGAGAGACATCTTACGAGATTTTAAAATTTTGCACTCATTCTTCTTGTACTATCATTGTAAACAATATGAATGTTCCAAGCATTTTGAACTATTTGCTTGAAAGATCTGCGTTGTGGCCAGTAATTGTAAAACCGAAGGCTTTAGAGCTTGGACTATTTGTGACAATCTCAATCATGCATGACAAAGGACCATTCAGAGGTTGATTTGACCGTGCGAATTGCAAAACTAGCGAGGTATGAAATGGTCCAAGAGTTAGAAGGAAATAACAATCTAATTTGTCAAGCAAGGAGTTTTGTAGCATATCACTCCATGCAATTTTCTTCATCTTAATGGAAACACCATTAGTTCAAGCTTGGTAATTACCACACTGAAAAGAAGCATGCCATTTACACCACCTGATGGTCTACTTTAGTCCTCAGGTGCACTCATGCAGTTGAAATCCTCCATAATTATCCAAATCAACGTGACCATACATACAAATATTGTTGAACCAATATGCGAAAGATTTTTGTTTAGGTATACATGGTCTGTATTTGTCAAATCCAAGTATTAGACATATAGCACAATACCCGTGCGTTGCTATGGGTAAAGTATCGTACTATTTTATAATACAGTTACATTATGATTGCTGACACTATCGTGACAAACATCTTATGCAGTGCATTCGGTAATGGTATGAAAGGTGCGGACGGGCTAATCGATTTTTCGCTGTGAGATAGTCCATGTTTGGCATATCACCATTGTATAGGAAGGAATCAAACTATTGAATTGAAGTTGATATCGCTCGTTTCAACTTCAGCTGATACCATCAAGTTTTCTGGAAAGGAATTTAACTACATTTGGATTTCAAATGAATTTGTGAAGCATAACCATCCAAGTAATAGATTGGAGGAAATAGGACAGTTGATGTAGAAAAGGAAGAGAATGACAAAGAGTGAAGAAAAATAATATTCTCTCGAAAGTTATTTGTTGTATATGCAGTCTATTTTTTCGATAAAGGTATATGCGGTTAAATACATGATAATTTTGCAAGGATGGTTTAAAGGACCGAGTGTGCAACTATAGATGCTCTGCTAAGTTACCAAGTACTACCAACTATACATGATTTGTCGATATTGTGCGTTGCTACTGGCTTTTTCTCATTGTCTTATACACCGCGCTATATGAATCTGGTCTGATGATCGAAACCTACAATTTACTTTTGGAAAATATGAATACAATACCAAAACATTATCTGATCAATTACAATTGCAAAGCATGTTTAATTGCTAATAGTTGGATGAAGTTACGCTACTGGAGCTTTCTGCGATGAAAAAGTGGTCGCAACTCTTCTATAGATATCTCTAGACTCTAGTGAGTAGTGATACATACAGTATGCGATCTAAAGATATATATTTGCCGAGTGAGGCCAAAATCTGAATTAATAGGTTATTATGCTCTACAAACAAATTTTGAATTACTTGTCCTTTACGCTCTACAATTTCCTCCGAAACAAAAAAGAAAGAATAAATGAAGGAAATGTCAATCAAACCAAAATTGTTGGATCTAAGGCTTGATTTCACTGCATTGATCATTCACACTTGAAATCACACCACGATCCATAAAACGTTCTGGTAGAATAAATTGGCTGCATTTTTAGAAAGATAGAAAAACATTGTAGATTTCTGAAGTGCTACTGCAGATTAACCAGTCTAGCTCCTTACATCACGATGTCTAGACACCAAAGTTGCTTCATCGGGTTATATGTTCTCCACCCACACGGTCACGTCAAGCATCTGTTAGTCTTGCCCAACACACACATGAACACCAGCCGAGCAGAACTGCAGGAGATATATCAGTTTGTCTAGCCAAAGAGGATTGTTAATTCAAAGTCGGGCACTTTGTGCCTTTTATTTCAGAACGGCAAGCCACCATGATATACTTTGCTGCTCTGCTCATGGGTTTGACACTGCCCAACCTGAGGCTGCAGGTTCAGACGGAACATCTGTACACAATCAGTGAGAAGTTCTGATGGCGACGCTCTGCAAGCACCTAGCCGCCGCGCGTCTTTGCTGTCACCAACGCAACGCAGGCCGGAAAAATCGCAGCAATGCATCAGCGTCATATCCCCAATCCACCAAATCACCAACTTTTCTGCCCGTCGGCTGCTAGCACGCGTCCTTGCAGCCGGGGTTCCGCGCACTTGGCGGCAGACCGAACTCGCTAGGATAACATCAACTGCACTACTGCAGGATGTCGATTCGGCTTCCCTGGTAGGGAGATAACATCCCGATTAACCTGTACTCTAACATTCCGATTTGACTTGGAACCAGCAATGGAGGACGGTAGTGTGGCGCACGAAGATACAGGAGGATTGAGAGCTTAGAAGACCGTGGATAAGGAGAAGTTGATCGGGGCCATGTCCTCTCGCGGGGAGGCAGGGAGAGGCATGGACTGGAGGGATGCAAAGGAAGGGGTGGGAAGCGGCGTCCTGGATCTCGCGGCGTGGAGGAGATGGATGCAAAGAGAGAACGGAGTGCCGCCCGCGCCGGGTGGGATACTGGTGCCTGCCTTCTGTCACTGCCGGCTAGGGATTGAGGGAACGAATAAGCATGCCGGTGCTCATGAGGAGGTCGTCCGGCGAGAGAACGGAGTGCCGCCTGCGCCGGGTGGGATTCTGGTGCCTGCCTTCTGTCACTGCCGGCTAGGGATTGAGGGAACGAAGCATGCCGGTGCTCAGGAGGAGGTCGTCCAGCGGGGTTGACGGGGCTGGGCGGCCGCCACGAACACCGCGGCGATGGCGCGACTGCCTCGACATCCTGCGACTAATGAAAAAAACATTTCAGGAAGAAAAAACGTTTCGGGACAAGTGGGACGAAAGCGTATTTTTAGTCGGTTGAAAGCGTATTTCACGGACACGGACCATACCTGTAGCAATATTATTAGTAGAGATTACTAGTACGACAAGCTTTGCCTCGCTCCAATGATGGAGGGGCGAGGATGGTGGCGCGCCTTCGGCTTGCAATTGTGTCTGTAGTCGTTGCTAAGTGGTTCAGATACCTATTTGTATTTTTATTACTTTTTAGGCTTTTGTAGTGCTAACGAGGATTATTAATACATCGGCAGATTTTTTGCAAAAAAAAACTGAAGTTATGAAGAGTACTCCTTCCCAAAGACTAATTCTGGTTTAACCATTATTGTCACAGTTGCTTAGACCGTGTTCTATGGTTATTTTTGAGCCATCCTGAAGCCAATTCACAATTTTTTTATTTGAATTTGCAGAATTCTGAAAATTTTAAGCTTCCTAATGAACAAAACAAGTATAAAATTAAAAACAGTAAATAGGTAGCAAAAAATTACCGAAACTCTTTCAAATATTAATACAAAACATCTATACCTTTTAGTAAACACATGCATACTAGGCTGATTTTAGTGCACCTGTCTACAATGACTCACGTCATGAATTGAAATTTGAAACCTACATGCATGTCGTTCCTTTATTTTCCAAAACCATAAAATCTGCAGCATCAAACGGTTTAATAGTTTAACATATTAAGAAATGGAAACAGGTTACGGCGTTTTAAAGCAAAACCTAGTACATTTTCCCGATGTCACTCCCATATTTTTTGGACGTTGACAATCTCGATCCACAGCCCACGTACCGACGTACGTATGCGCAAACGCTAGGCAAACCATGTGTAATATTAACAAGAGAAACCAAGTACACGTACCAAGTAGCTTTGGGCTGGTCGACGAAGCATATAATATTAACAAGAGAAACCATGTATCCAAGGCCAACCATTTTATATACCCTGCCGTATCAGTTGCACAGAAGAACACTATAGTATAGAAGAACAAATGCTGGCGACGATCGACGATTCGACGTCCTGACTATATATACGGCATGCTTCGGCGAGGTACCATGCAACTACCATCCGCTTCGCCCCCATTAGTTTGCTACTGCTACCATACTAGCGATGGCTTCAGCTATTCACCCCTGTCTGCTTTTGTGTCTGCTTCTTGTTGCCCCTCATCTCGGCAGCTGTTACCACACCAGCAACACTTATGGTGGAAGGCATGTCCTTCATCGTTCATCTCATGAATCGAGGATCCAGTCGACCTGCGCGTCTATCCCTGCTGGTGATGTATCTTGCATCAATCTTTGTACATCAACATTGAATTAGAACCCCCTCTCGATCTAACACATTTATGCGCGTAATGCGCTTCAGCAATGAGCCCGTTTATGCTAGTAGTATATGCTAACGGAATTGCTAATTCTTGGTAGATTGAGAATTAGCTTATGGCTCAATAGAATCATATACCATTAGATTTGTATTATAATTCGTGCAATTGAGTTGCAACCAAGATTTTTTTTAGTCGTAAATTGGGTTGCAACTGATTTATTCAGTTACAGGTGAGGTTGCAACTAGAATCGAGAGATTTAAACCGTTAGATTTGCTTTATGATTTATGCCGGTGGTGAGTTACAACATAAGTTGCAACTGAGATATAATGAATTCACTAAGCTCTAAGCTAATAGACACGCCCATATGCTAATAACTTGTTCACATATTTCAGGAGATGGCGAGCTACCTGTGATGCATCGGCTGAGCCCATGCTCTCCTTCTTCCGCTGGTTTGGGCCAAAGCAAGCCGTCGGTCGGCGACGCCTTCTACCGTGACACCCTCCGTCTTCACGCGCTGTTCGGCGATTCATCAGAGCACCCTGGTCCTGGTCTGAGGATCCCCTCCACCGGCACCCCGCTCGGGGCATTGCCGGGCGCGTTCGAGTACCACGTCAGCGTCGGCTACGGTACGCCGGCGCAGAAACTCGCCGTGGGGTTCGACACGGCCACCGTCGGAGCTACGTTTCTCCAGTGCAAGCCATGCGCCGCCGGGGACCCATGCGACAAAGCCTTCGACCCGTCCCGTTCGTCTTCCCTCGCGCAGATCCCATGTGGCTCGCGAGACTGCCCGCTCAAAGCATGCTCTGGCCCAACCTGCACGGTCGCCGTGACAAAGAAGGGCACCGTGCTGCTCAACGCCACCTTCGTGACGGACATCCTCACGGTGGCGCCATCCATCCCCGTGTATGACTTCAGGCTCGCCTGCCTGGAGATGGGCTCCACGACGACTGACTTCTCGTCTGGAGTACTCGACCTCAGCCGGGAGAGCCACTCTCTGGCATCACGGGTCGTCTTGTCTCGGGACACGGTGGCCTTCTCCTACTGCCTGCCGTGGGACCCCGCCTATAGGGGCTTCCTCTCCTTCGGCGCCACCCGCCCGGAGCGCGCCGGTCGCGAGGTGACCTACGCCACGCTACGGCGCAACGCCGCCCGTCCGAACCTGTACTTCGTCAAGCTCGTGGGCGTAAGCGTCGGCGGGTTCGAGATCCCAGTTCCCCCAGCCGCGATCGCCGGCGACGCGCTGGTGGAGGTGCACACGACGTTCACGTACCTGAAGCCGGAGGTGTATGCGGGTCTTCGCGACAAGTTCAGGTGGTGGATGAGGGAGTACGTCGTGGCACCGTCGTCGGGCGAGCTCGACACATGCTACGACTTCACCCACCTGAACACCATCGAGATGCCGATGATCTCGCTCAGGTTCGAAGGCGGGGCGAGCCTGGAGCTCGGCATCGAGCAGATGATGTACTTCAAGGACCGCCGCAACATCTTCTCAGTGGCGTGCCTCGCTTTCGCTCCGGTGCCGGCCTACGCACCGGGTGTGGCGGTCATCGGGTCGCTGGCGCAGTCAGAGACGGAGGTGGTCTATGATGTGCTTCAGGGCAAGCTTGGGCTCGTCGCCAACCGCTGCTAGCTAGCTGATCCATCCAAACGGATCAAGCGGCACGCGCGTGCATGGATGCATCTATCCGTCGCATCTTTTGGTATACCAAATGGTTTGCTTCTTCAAAACGACTTACTAATAAGATTCACAATCGACGTGTCAGTTTGTCACTGTGAAGTTCCCCCACATGACAGATTTTTTTTTGAACGGCCACATGACAGATAAGCACGAGCTTCAGAAGCTGATGTTATGTCCCTGCAACTGCAAGTTGCTTGTTTTATGTCAGATACAAGTACAACTGATTACACTTGATGTTATCATTCCAACATGCATGTTAGCCCCCATATCTTAGATTGGATGTTGTACTCCTCGTAAGAGATAAGTGATATGTAGTATGCATGCATGCGGTGACATACGCGCTCACATCATTTATATTCCACTCAATGCATAAGTTAAAAAAAATCTCACGAACCCTTATCCAACTGAAAAAACATTTTTAATGTCGGTTAGTCATGATGAGATCTTTGAAACTAGATCTATATCAGAGAACTTTTTTAATTGGTAGTTGTCAGATTGTTATCAGTAACTTCAAAAATTATTCACTACTTAGTTGTTGGATTTTGACGCTATTCTACACCGATGTAAGGTTGCATGATACTAATGTGTGTGTGTGTGTGTGTGTGTGTGTGTGTGTGTGTGTGTGTGTGTGTGTGTGTGTGTGTGTGTGTGTGTGTGTGTGTGTGTGTGTGTGTGTGTGTGTGTGTGTGTGTGTGTGTGTGTGTGTGTGTGTGTGTGGAATGATATCATCTCTTAGTCTTCGAGCATCTCCACCACAAGGAGTAAAATGACTCCAAATCCCTGAAAACCGTCAGCGCTCCCAAAACAGGCTAAAAAACATGTTTTAGCCGTCTCCCAAACGGCTCCCAATCCCAAAAATATTCTGGGTGGGAGAAAAGACACCCCATCTCCTCATATATACTCCTTCATTTAATTTTGCCCAGTCAACGACATGGGGAAGCCTAACCAGTAATACAAAAATATCACCACCGTGTTCACCAGGGCGCACGAGAGCCATCTCGGAGGCCAGGAAAGGCAGTGCTAGGCACATGATTAGCGAGGCTGTCCGGCGGCGTGCCGTGGATTTTTGGAGGGCCGCTTGTTAGCGGAGTTGAGGCCAGCTGGCCGCCTCTCTACAGTCATGGCGGACAGTCGGTGGGGCAGCGAGGTGAACCTCCAACCGTGCATCCGGGGCGGAGCTTACCGCACCCAAGAGCCGACACGACATACGTTGCCATCGGACTAGCCCAGCGTGCTGCTTTCTCCCATGGAGGCACGATAGTGGCCGCCGTGGATTTTGAGCAAGAAGGGGAGCGGTGGCCGACCGGGCCCCTGGCCGGAATAGCGGATGCACACCAAGTTAGGAGATGATTGGAGTGGGGAAGCACACAAGCAGAGTGGAGAAAGTGTGCGGCCAGAGAGAATCCCATGGTAGTTGTCGTGAGGAAGAGAGCGAGACTAAGAGGAAAAGAAGGTCAGATTGCAGAAGAAACGGTGGGGATCCACCTGTAAGTGTAATGCACCAAAACATTGGAAGTGTGATTTTGGAAGTTTGTTGTAGAAGAGGTAGACATCTCAAAACATTCTTTTTCCTCTCCCAATAGCATTTTTTGGGAGTCACTTTCCCTTGTGATGGAGATGCTTATAGAAACACTTGAACACCAGCAATCTAGTTGTGCATGTCATTACAATGTCTAAACTCATGTAAAAATTGATAACCATGTTGAGCCAGAGGTGGCCATGGTGGTAGCACCACTTCAAATAATTCTAGACGAGATCATCGAGGTCCCCTCCTCCTGACCTCATCAATTCCAACCATTCCTCATGTTGTTGCAGTGACACATGAGCCTGCATCAAAGCTCCAGTGGTCTCCATGGTGTCGATGACGTTCGGAGCTAGTTCTTGGGCCTTGAAAGGCTGGTAGATCGGTGGCTGGCCACGGATCTTGGTGATCCGGTCGCTAATGCCCTTGAGGAGCATGCCCACCTTGTAGTCGACATTGGTAAGCTCTTGGACGGAGAGCCCCATGTGGCCCTCCAGCATGGCCTTGTGAACAAGGAACCTCATCTCACGCTCTTCGCAAACGGTCTTATACTTACGGGCCTGGTTCTGGAGCTTATGAACATGCTTGTAGAGGAAGCTATCATGGTCCATCTTATTATTGATATGCTCCTCTTTCTCCATGCTCATGAACCGGTTTAGGATGTCCACCGCCTGGTTTTGGGACGGGAACACCTGAGGCATCGACTCACCCTCTCCATATATGATGATGCAGGCCTTGGTATTGCACAAGGTGGCCACCTCGCTGGCTTTCTTCATTAGGCTCCGACTACGCTTCTCAAAGGTTTTGCGTCGGATGGAGTTATTTGGGTTGTATTGAAGGGTCGTCTTCTTGCGAGCCATTGCTAGCCTTGGGCAAGCAAATAGGCAACTGGAGGGGAAGTTATTGGTTTTGGTGAGTTGAAAGCAAAGAGGAGGGGAGTATTTATAGTGGGGGATCGATTGGGTTGTTGGCAGATTGAATAACTATCATATCTTCAACCCCCTTAATTGTGCACCTCTTATTTGGCGTATATTGACAAGTTTTAGCTTTACCTTTTTAAGATAAGGAGGTACTAGATAGCATGATGAATGTATTATCACAGCACAATTTATCTAATTATTCTCAGAATTGAATTAAAAATGTGACATTCCTACTTATAGAATATTTAGCTAGTTAACATAGTACAATTTGTTCATGGTCGTCGGGATAAAAATCCTGATAACTTTGTGTTCTCATAATAAACTAAATAAGCTAAGGACGTTATATGTCAAAGAAACATGTCTTTATTTACCAAGATATACTTGTTTTAGTGAGATATCTCCAAATTAATTCTACAATTTAATATTATCCAAAGTTCAACGCATATTTTAATGTGTACATCTACCAAGATTATTCATTCACTTGTAACCACATTAAGAAAATCAATAATGTAAATAAATTGTCATAATGTACTAATAGTATTCATGATTTATAGATATATTACTCCAAGTAAACAATTAAATGGAGTTATTATGCTCATTTGGTGATTAATGTTCTGCCAATTTATGTGTTGTAGATTCCATATATCTAGGGTCAAGGACCACCATCAGATATTTTGTAATCGCATCAACGGAAAATCAAGAAATAGCGTATGTTGTCCTAATACAATGGAATCAATGATTTCTATAAATACATATATATGGACACAATTAAAGACAATTATCATGCTCATTAGATGATTAATGTTGTAGCAATTTTTTTAAAATAATATGGTCCACATATATCTTGGGTATTTGGATCAGATTACATGACATATACTACAAATCGGGCCTTTTAAGCCCCCCTCGCTGCTTTCAGAGACGAAAGGACTCTACCATTTGTGTTGCGAAAAAGATAGCTTACGCGATGGAAATTGACTGTTTCCCTAAGGCCCAGGCGCTCCTTTGTGGGTACATCGTATATGAAAACTAAAAAAACCGTTAGTAAAGATATTACACACAGAGTTTGATCTGGATCGTCAATATATTCCCACATGCTAATTTCACATATGTCGTGTGCATTAATTTTACAGTTTGCTTGATGAAACTACTTTGGTTTTCTGGTCCATCTCTGATGCGGATGAACATTGTTCATTTGGGAGAGATATCAACCACACGTTTCCTTTCGTTCTTAATTTCCCTCCGCCGCTTTATTTCCCACCGCTACATTTTCCCACCCTTTCGCCTCCTTCTGGCCTCCCATTACTCGTGTATAAGAACTGTGAGTGCCATCGGTAGCTCAGAGCTCCAACAAAACCAGCAAAAAAAGCCTTGACAGATCTGGTATGACAATGCCTTGTCACAATGGAGATAACCTAGCAGCACTAGCCGAGCACAAAAGGATGGCGACACTCCTAAGGGGGGAGGTGCCCTCATCGTTTGGCAACGCACCTAAGCGGCTTGTGGATGTCTCCATAACGACATGGTGCAGTAAGGAACACATGAGTGTGGACAAGTCATACCATTATATGCCTAACGACAGCATGTGGGCATACTTGAAAGACTGAATAAAGAAGGCTGCTGCTGATGGCCTCAAAATTTAGTTTGTAACTATTAACTTTGAAAGAGTTAGCCCTTCAAATATTATGTAATTTTTATTGAATTATATTTTTTGTAATCATGCCTGAAAAATCGATCAGTTTGAAAGAGCTATTCTGTGTATATATATGAATGACGCAGCGTGGTTTTGTGTGCTCGTCTGCGCCTTTTATCCATTGGAGTGATGTGTTCTTGTTTGACACACACGAGCTTTTACAAAAAACCGTTTGATATGAGATTAATAGGATGATACATTGCCTACATCGCACACGATTTCTTTTCAAATAAGCGTGTGCGCTTATTTTTCCCAAGTCGCACACAATTTCTTGTCGGTAACCGCCTGTATTTGTTCAATGGTCAATATGGCCCATTCGATGGTATCCTACCTTTATAAAAAGGGAAAGGCACCCCTTACGACAGCACTCTCCACCACACCTGCCGCCCCCACTATTGTTTTTATCTTCTTCGAAAAGGCTAGACCTGGTCGGAGTAACGACCGCAAGGCTCGATTTGCATCCGCACGATATGTTCATCACGCGACCGCTAGGTGGAAAGGGTGCATCTGGTCATCTAGACGCCCATTTCGATCCTCTTGGGAGAACATCAGCTTCCTGACATAGTGCGTACGCACGGGAGTACACCTACTGGCGGCCAAAGGTTTGTTTATTTCTTTACATGCTAGATCTTGTGGTTTACCATGCTGATTTGTGATTTAGTTTACTCTTAGCGTGGATCTGTTATATTAACTTATACACTAGGCCAAATTTATAGTATTTTTTATGTATTCATTAGTCGTTACGGTTGGTATATTATACTATTATATGCAGTTCCGATCTCTACGAGTACTTTTATTAAAGCAAATGTGGAGTTAGGCTATTTTATTTTGGTGACTAGATGAATGTGTTATATATATTGTTGCATTGTTATAGATATTTGTCCTAAAATTGAGGCGTGAAACATGTGCATTTTCGTTCTTATTAATGTTTACTCATTCTATACTTGTATAATATGGATATTATTTTACAAAAACTCAAAATGGAGATCGGGCTACATGGAGCTCATTTTGAGTTTTCCTTGTTTGAAACATAAAAAATTCAAATTTATATGTTTCAAAAAAATCTAAAAAACCCTAGATGTAGCCAATGTTGTAGTCTATCATTGTGTAAATTTTCAGAACAGGTAAAAATGAAAATCTCACAAAAAGACACAAATCTTAATTTGTCATTTTTATGTGTCCAAAGTGTAATATATTTTGGTCTAAAAAATTGCACACTCATAGAATACAACATTGTATACGTCATGGTATTTTTTCCGGAATTTTTTGAGATGTCTGAATTCAAAATTTCAAAGATTTGAAATTTGGTCTCTATGGAGCTCGAGCTCCAAATGCCACTCCCTCTTATTTTTGTAACAATGTATAAAAAGAAAAGGAAAGGTGTACGCCGTCGTATTCTAGCTTCTCTAGCTACGCCTTAATATTCTTCCTTGACCTTGATGTTCCCCACCATTGGTAGGGAATAAAACATTGTGGCTGTAAGAAAATAAGGTGGTGCACATGGGTTGACGATCTTCCTTTTCCTTCTCCCACGGCACCTGCACTTGAAAGTAAGTATATAATTATTTTAGTTTGCACATATTATATTCTTTTCTATTTGATTGCAATTTTCACATCCATCAAAATGGTGTACAATACTTGCAGATATTTTGACCAATTTCTGCAACTACGGGCATCTGTCGCTGCTACAACGAGTGGCATCTACCCTTTGAGAGAAATGACTATCACAAATGGAGTGTGCCATCTGCATCTCATGTGAACAAATGGTGACTCAAGGTAAATGGAGAAATATTTGCTTACCATTGTTCAGTAGTGCAGTGTTCTAGCTAGAGCATGGTACAAGATGGTGGTGGTGCAAGGATAAGTGGATGAATTTATTTATTTAGCCTTGCAAGGTACATCACCATGACAGAGATGGTGACGTTACCAAGAGTAGCTAAATACCTCTTCTATTTTGTATATTTAACCTTTCTCATAGATGTATGTATTACATATGATGTATCAAATGTGCAATGAAAATATAATTAAGATTTGCTACTGTATATTCTTGCAATATCTGGCATACTGGTATGCAAAATTAATTCAACACACATGACATGCATTTCCTTAATCCTAAACTAAGCATCTTTTAAAGATTCCCCCTCCACTTGTTCAAAGATAGAACTATCATTTTCTATTATATCTAAAATCTTGATTTTAGGAACATAAACCAATTTTCCTTTGTTCTTACTTGCGATTACAAGAAACAAGAAAGGAAAACTAGGAATAAAGCTATTGGAAAGTCTAAACTGAAAAAGAAGACTCACAACCAAGCCAATGCAGCAAGGACATCTCCCCAATCTTTGTCCTAAGCCTAGCTACAAGATGCAGTCATCACTCTCTCAAGTCTCCAACAACGCGCCAAAAAATATTTCTTGATGGCAACAATTCTACTATTTAAATTTGCCACTTATTGGGACTCCTAGTGTAAAGTGATATAGCAAGAGCGTTTTTCCAACAAGGGTGACTCAAGGGTTTATATCAAACTCTCAGGAAAAATGGTGGGTTTTCTTCTTATACTTTTCTAGCAACCAGCAACACCAAGTAACAGTTCTGTGTCCCTAAATAATTGGAATGGTTGTCAAACACTCATAGCTTGCAAGTTTTACAAAACTAAAATTAATAAGAAAAAGTCTTTTTGTATTTTTGAATTTAATAATAAGTGAAAAGAAAACAAGAAGTAAAATAGTGTAGAAGTTTTGTCTTATGGCTAAAAATGGACCGTGGATCTTGGTTTCAAATCTCTCTCTCTCTCTCAAAAACATGGTGGTGGTGATAGCATAAATGATAAATTAAAGAGCATATACAAGAAGTTATTGATAAGCATAAACATGGACATCACGTTCAAGCATAGAGTTGATGAAACATAACTCCCTAATACTCCTTCAAGAAGGCAAAACTTTCTAATGCTAAATTTAAGAAATAACAAAGTATTGCGTTAAGATCTGTAACATGATGTTGAACACAATTGCATCGCCTTTGAGCAAACAAAGACCTTCCCTTATGTCACTAGACATCATAAATAAATCTGAAACTGGATTTCTAATATCCACGAGCTTTGGACCTAAAATACCTTGGTCATAGCTGGAATGGGCTTTGTTGGATGTGGACATAAACTAGACATTAGGTTCAATGATTGTGGATACGTATGGATATCACAATTGGACAATCCAGTGTCCATTGGACCTCAGCACGATGCACGCACACCACACACCAACCAGCTCTCTATCTACCCTAAAAAAATAGCTCTCTATCCATCCAATATTTTGCGCCTTTGCCCCATCGAATCCCCAAGCCTCCTCCATCGCCGGCTACCACCTCCATCGTTTCTCTCTATCCCTGCCCGCCGTGGCTAACCTATCCTTGTAGCTTGCATGCCTATTCCACATCAATGGAAACCCAAACTTTCTCCCTAGACTAAGCATCCTTCTGCTGCCATGACTTATCTCGATGATGATGCCAAGCCAATGACGCCACCGTCTTCATTGATGCTGCTTGATCAGATGGTGACCTAGATCCTCTTCGGCTCGTGGGAGATAGCCTCGAGGGTGCCTCGTTGGTCTGTCCTGCTCCCTCTGATGTTTGCTGTGACGACAATGGATGCAGTCAATGGCTGTGTGAAGCGTCAAATATTTCTCCAAGGACTTTATTGATTTTTTTAGTTTTCTTAGGGTTATCTCTTTAAGACTACCAGGATATTTTGTCCTCCCCGACCTCGTGTTTTCTGTTTGGGTGTGTGTACTGTACCTACATGTGGATTTTGTTCAGTTTGAACGATACATGCGCTTACACTCTAAAAAAATCTGCAAGGATTAAGGTCCATTGGACCTTGGATATTCATTACTACCACTACAACAGAATTGATATTTATTAGAAACCCCATTGTGTCACTTAATATCCATTTTTTGTCAATGAATATGTGCGGTTGAAAAAAATTGGTTGTCAATAATTTTTTCATAAAGCTTCGTCATAAACATTCCGTAATCACGGTTTGCATTTTTTTTGTCATTGTTTAAATTAGATTAGTTGACGATGTTATTTTTGTCAACAACCGTATGTAATAGGTGACAAAAAACTTTTGTCATGGTATATATGAAAATAATGACATGGCATCTTATGACATGGCATTATGACAAGTGGGACCCAAAAGGCTCTTATAGGTGGACCAAGAGGGTTCGGACAGGTGGGACCGATAGGTTTCGGACAGGTGGGACCGAGTTGGTTCTGACAGGTGGGACCCGGAGGATTCTGACATGTGGGACCGAGATGGTTCTGACAAGTGGGTCTGACACATTGCTGTTAGTTGGGTCCACATGTTGGTGACGGTGTGAGTTTTTCTGTCACTGTAGTAATAAGAGAGATAATTTATAAATATGCAGAAAATGGAGAATTTATGATACTCATAAATATTGTTGGAATCAGTATATGAAATTGCAGAGATAACATTCTGTCGAATAATTTTAACACGCTAGATATTGTTGAAGAGAAACACACTAAAATATCTTATTGATGAACAATTTCATTAGGATGGAGGTGCTGTTGAGTTGTTACCCTGGCCTTGCTGTTGTGATGTCCTTAAGAGGCTTCTAATTCTTGTTGCCTCTTTTTAGTTGATATCTTATTCTCTTCCATCAGAGCTGCATGATCTTCTCCTTGATTATTTTTCATTTCCTCAATTTTTTATATCCTGGGCTTCCATCCTCTCCTCCATCTCTAGTTTGTACATTTTCAGCTGCAAGGAGTGACTGTTCCTCCTGTTCAGCAAGTCTGTTTTCTAGTTCTCGGATACGTGCTGTAGACACAAAGCTCTTCCTTGAGATTGATCCAACGCCCAAATTTGAGAGGAACGTTCCTGCACTTGTGCTCTTTGTGCTCTTCTCCTTCAAGACTTATTCAAAAATATGCACATCAGTTTTTTCAGCGTCACCTTCAAGGCGTGGTGTATTCTTCATGGTCATCATCGCGTCCTGCAAATAATTTGAAATGAAAATCATAAGAATTATTGTAGTAGAAATCCTATTCATTACAAAATATTAGAAATAGTAAAAAAGTCTTACATAAACATCATTGGCTTCAGTAGTCATCACACCTTCCTTGTTAGTGTGGCTAAGTCTAAAGAATTCAATTGGAGATGTCACCTCTTCCCAGCCTGAGAGTTCTAAAGACATTTGGAATTAGTAACATGAGTTAGCACAAATTGTAGTGAGTTTAGAAGAACAATTTTTCATTTGGAATTAGTAACATCAGTTAGCACATATTTAATTGTACATCAGTGGGCATTGGCAGGAATGGAAGAAGATGAGGAGTAGTTATATCTTGTCTTGCTTTTATATGTTTCCTTTAAAACTATGTTGTTGCTTTAAAATTTATTGTATTATTTTATACATCTTCAATTATTGTAACATTGATATTTATTTGGGATGGTTTGTTTGATTCTATTGTGTACCATTTCAAAAGAATAGTTTGAATTGAGGCCACTCGGCCAACTCTCCGATTGCGTCGGGCCACTGGCCTGCTCCCGACCCAAACAGTCAGGACGGGGCAACGCCTCTTTTTTATCCACGGTCCGACACAAACGGACCAAAACGGTCACAATTTGATCTCGAAATGCGTCGGCCGCTGGAGAAGCCCTAAGCGTTGGGGCCATGTGAAATAGGGGCGAGGATGGGCACAAGACAGTCGCACAACCTGACTGATCAATCAGCCTGTTGGATTAAAGATTTTTTTTCTTATAAATAATAGTTACATCAGAAATTAATAATAAAGGTATAAAAGATGGGGTGGATCATCAAGTCACAGAGATTGGCTTGAAACTTTTGCCAAACGTGCTAGTTCATGGAATCATGGGCAATTGTATTAGCTTCGTTTGCCAAACCATGTCGCCAGATGATAGCAATCACGGAATCTTGCGGCACCAATGCCCGAAAAGCATGCTATGTTCTTCATTGTTTCTGATCCTAGGACAATTCTTTTGTATATTTTTTAAAGTAACCATATATTTTATTAGACAATCTATTGATTACACTTTTCGACACCATTCCTTAATAATCTGTCTGGTGGGAGGGATTTTCAATGGTACTGTGTACCTCCTTTGGGGAGGTCAGGGGTATTCTGGTGGGTATCAATGTTGACACCCTTTCAGTGCAAGATGTGGTTGTGGGTGAGAGGTGTGCTAAATTTTATGTCACGTCTAGATGCGACAATTTCAAATGGGTTATTGTAGCAGTTTACGGAGCAGCACAGGATGAGCATAAGGCTGAATTCCTTGCTGAGTTAATACGACTTTGTGAAAATGAGACTTTGCCACTGTTAGTGGGTGGGGATTTAAATATAATGAGAAGAAAGGAAGACAAAAAAAATGATAATTTTAATTCTCGATGGCCTTTTATTTTTAATGCGATTATTGACAGTCTTGACCTGAGAGAACTAGGTCTCTCGGGTAGACAGTACACTTGGGCCAGTAGACATCAAGTTCCCACTTTTGAAAAGCTTGATCGTATTTTGACGAGTGTTGAGTGGGAGTAGAAATTTCCGTTAGCATCGGTTCAGGCTTTACCACGATCGGGGTCTAGCCATACCCCATTATTGTTGGATACAGGGGAGCAATCCAATATAGGAAATAAAGTTGAGTTCTCATTTGAGCTTTAATGGTTAAAACAAGAGGGATTTAGGGAAATAGTGGAGAGGGAATGGAGCTCAGTTCCTATAGTTGACAATCCAATTATCAATTGGCAAAATAAAATTCCTCATCTTAGACAATATCTTCGGGGCTGGGCGAGAGAGCTAAGTGGAAAATATAAGATTGAGAGGGATCGTTTAAACTTCATTATAGATTCCCTAGATAAAAAATCCGAAACTACTATACTGTGCGACGCTGAGAGAGAAGCTCTCAAAAATGCAAATGATGAGATTGCCACTCTTCGAAGGGTCGAGGAGTCAAAATGGGCTCAGCGTGCAAAAATTAAACATATTCAAGAAGGGGGAAATAACACAAAATATTTTCATCTCATTGCTAATGGGAAGCATAGGAGAAAAAATATTATCCAGCTTGAGCAGGAAGAGGGAACAATTATTGGTCAGAAAAATTTAAAAAAGTATATTACCAAATATTACAAATCTCTATTTGGGGCGCCTGCTGCATCAAATGTCTCTCTTGTTGAGGACTTAATTGATGACATACCTGATTGCTAGATTGTTGGGAACCCCAAGATTAAGGTTTGATGAATATAGCAGCAAGTTTTTCCCTCAGTAAATGACGAGGGGTTAACTCGACAAATGTCCTAGATGAAGAACTTAGGATCGGGGAGATAGGGCGTCGGATGAACTCGAAGGTAAAGTTAGTCGAAATAGGTGTGTATCGAAAGTAAACTTGGGTGTTCAACCTGGCTTGCTTTCAATCTGCCCTACACCGTCCCCTCCTGGCCCCTATATATAGGTGGCCAGGTCTCGAGGATCGGGTAGGGTACGATACAGATTACAATATCGACATACGGTAAGAACTCGTATTCGACTATCATTACAATTGGGCCTAGCTTAACGGGCCTCAGGGGTACTCAACTAACGGGCTCTATTAACTATACCCTTGTCAGTAGCCCCTGAGATTCTACCAGAATTGCAGATTCAGGTTGAATCTCTAATCTTTAAATCTTCGACTTGATCAATTCTTCGACTTCTTCTTATCTTCAAATCTTCGACTTGATCTTTGCGACTTATTTTCATGATATTCTTTTGCAAGGGGTTTTGATGAACAAGCCTGACAACTCTGACGGATCAAGAGGTCAGTTAACTGCCGGAACAGATACTTGTCACCTACTTCAAATTCAATCCCCTTGGACTTGAATTCGGGATACCGGTCAAACCCACTCTTTTGCCGCATTTAGGACTTATAAAGAATGAATCCCAGTGGTTCTCAGGGTACCCAGTGGTTCTCAGGGTACCCAGTGCGTCCACCAGGATTTTCTTCGCGTCGTAGACACGGATACATACCAGCAGAGCGCATCCATGTGCGTATACCAGGCCACACAGGACGGATCCCGGGGTCTTACCTTCGTGACAAGTCACGGCATTCGAGTCGTGTTGCGATAACACAACTCGAGAATTTTATGTCGCAGTCAAATTTTGACTGAAAATATTCGGGTTTCTGCAACCATAAAACTCGCTCCCGATGGGAGTAACACTCCTATACTTCTCCAATCTCTAATGCTTAATCAATAAATATCGTCGGGTGCGCGCTCAGCGCTCCCGATGGGAGTAGCCCCCGAGGCTATAGTCGAAAGAAAAGTTTTTCGAGTATAGGCTCAAGAGATAATGTAGCTCGTCATACTTCAACTCGAAACACTTCAACTCCAAAGTTCTTCAATTCGAGATACTTTCAAGAACACCTTGTCGTCGAGTTCGAATTCACCTCTTCAATGAAGAACTCCATTCGATATGTTTGACAGTAACAGCCCCCAAGGCTATAACCAAAAATCCTTCATATATGATCTTTTTTATAAGCTCGGCATTTGTCGGCGCCATCCTTTTACCTTTATATATATATTCGATGACGTCAATGAAGACGTGGCTCTTCATCAGTGCAAACCGTTTTATGGGTAGCACTGTAACTTTCACGATTTTTTGACCGTTAGTAGGCTGCATGATTTTTGACCGTTAGTGGGCTGGCGTTTCCGATCTTTGCGCCACGTCTCAGCCCACGATCCTTCTCCCAGAAGGTATATAAATGACGTAGTGGGGAATCGTACTGTTTACCAGCTCGTTCCCTCCGCCGCCTCCATTGCTGATCTCCTCTATCTCTTCCTCTCTTGCGAAGCCCCCAAGCGTGCTTTGTGCTGGATGCGCGTGAAACATCTGGGCGTTACGAGCACCATGGCCAAGACGTCTGCCACCAAATGGGTGCGCTCCACCATCACCAAGAAGGAGGTGGAGAAGGCCAGGGCGGACGGTCTCATCTCCACCCAGGATTCCATCCAATTCCCAAGTACTGAGCGGATCCCGAAGCCCCCGAGCGGTTACCGGGTAATGTTCCTTGCTTTTCTCCTCCGCGGTTTGTCCCTTCCTGCCCACGAGTTTCTCAGTGGGCTGCTGTTTGTCTATGGTGTGCAGCTCCATCAGCTCACACCAAATTCCATTCTTCACATTGCTTGCTTCGTGACTCTCTGCGAGTCATTCTTGGGCATTGAGCCCCACTTCCTTCTCTGGAGATCAATCTTTCGACTCTGCCCCAATGTTTCTTTGGCTAGGAAACCCGAACTGGGTGGAGCCGTCGTTTCTGTGCGCCCTGAGGCGCAATACTTTGAATTTTCCATGGCCGCGTCTGTCCAGGGATGGAGGACAAAGTGGTTCTATATCAAGGACCGCAAATCCTCTCCTGAAGATGAATTCGGCCTGCCTCCTTTTGATGCTTCCCAAGAGATAAAGAAATTGACATCATGGGATGCACTCCCCTCAGATGCGGAAGCACAAGAAATTCTTCCTCTTCTTTCCCGTATCAAATCTCTAAAAGGAGGTCAAGGGGGTGCTCTATCGGGTATGCAACTCATGGCGTTCTTTATTCAACGTCGAGTTCAACCCCTACAGCACCGCCTTACCAAACTTTGGAGTTTCTCTGGCTTGGAAGATCCTACTCGCATATCTGAAGACCTAATATCGAAAGAAGATGTCGACAAGCGAGTCCGGAATCTCACCAAGCTCACAAAGGAACATGCAGTTGCGGTTTTAGCCGCTGATTTCTTCGACTCTGTGCACCCTCTTCCTGAGGTATGTACTTTTGCGTCCACTTCTTGTCAAACTTTGCTTGTTTCGACTTGCATTATTATTTGACTTTGCACTCTGCTTACTTATTTATATGCAGGGTCACCAATTTCTTGTTTCGCGTCCCCCTCTTCCAGAGGAAGGGCCCCTTCCGGCTGATCTAGCCTCTCCTGCATCTGAAGCCCCCGAGGCTGACGAAAGTCAGGATGGAGATGATGTCGAAGATTCAGAAGAGGAAACCAGCTCATCGACATCGACTCCTCCTGTATTTGCTGAAGATGTTGGTGTCGACAAGAAAAGGAAACGTGTCGACGAAATTGCTTCATCGAGTTCTGCAGTGGCTGGAAAAACCCCCGCTCTTGCAGAAGATATGGAGTACTTTGACATGCTTGCATCGTAAGTATTGTAGTCGAACTTTTCAATTGCCTTGTTCTTGCCTTGTTTCTATAACTTATACCTTTTATGTAGTAATGACGAAGAGCCACCAACATATACTACGGCTGTTCCACCACCTTCTCCTGTGGTGATTGATGAGCCTGTCGAACCAGATGTTGCGCCGAGGGCCACCAGGTCCGGTGTGAAGAAGGTTCTTCAAACTCGATACTCGAAATGCTCAAAGAAGGCCAAAGAAGCCGAAGTTTCTCTGGAAGCTCATGCATCCACAGTTTCTTCTGATGATGTAAGTAATTCTTCTTTCCCTGCTTTCCTTTCATGTACTTCTACTCTTACACACTTCTTTTTCTCAGGCTTTAGTGAAGAGATTTATTGCCCTGGGCACAGAGTGTGCGGGGTACCTAAAGGTTGCAAAAGCTTCCGAAGGTATAATTTTGACGTCCAATCACCACTTGTCTTCTGCACTTTATCCTTTGTTATCTATCTGATTCCCTGTCGACTTCGTATGCAGCTGCTTTAGCAGCCGCCAATGCTCGAATTGCTTTGCTGGAGGCAGAGCTCAAAGCTTCGCAAAAAGCCTACGACGTTGCGACCGCTGCTAAGGCCATTGCTGAAAAGTCACAGAAATCTGCGCTTGCCAAGGCGAAGAAAGCGAAAAAGGCTTTAGCTGATGCCAACAAGGAAAATGCTCAACGAGAGCAGGCCGTGGCAGAGCGTCTTCACACCATGTCTACCGCTGCTGAAAGTAAGTTCTTCGACTTGTCTTCTGTTTTCGTCTCCTGTTGCACTGGTGTATTTATTGACACTTGTCTCTTCTTTTCTTTTCTATTGCTTAGAATTCACAGGGGTATCTCCGTCGTCCCTGCAAACGGACGATGATCCTCTTATGGATGCGGTTAACCTACTCGAAGAAAACTGGATATCTATCCAGGAAACTTTTGAGTTGGCTGGCCGCGTTCTGTCACAGCTGTTTGCCGGGTTGTGGCCGAAGAAAAGGATGGCAATCCCGAAGGACAACCCGACTGAACTCGCCAAGTCTTTTGACAGCGATAAAGACCCCACTCTCCAGCTGAAAGGGTTGTCCATTAAGCGCGGCGCCAAGGGTGCTATTGCACTTTCCCTTGCGCACGGTACGGACTTCAACTGGGAGAGGGTTAGCTCCCCTCATGGCCACACCCGTGACCAGATGAAGGTGTTTTTCGAGAAGGCGAAGAAGTTGGCACCTGCATTGTTGACAATGATTTCTCCTTCGGCAGCCTCTGCGGTGCCTGCTGCACCACCTCCAGCGGCAAAAGATCCGGTGCCACCATCGACTTCTAGCGAGGAAGCTGCCGCGCCCCCTTCTACCACGGATCAGAATGCTGAGGTGGCGTAGACTCAGCTTCTTTGTAGCTTTTTAGTTTTCTCCTTTTGAATGTAAAGTGCAACCCGAGAACTTTAGCCATAGGGTTGTACTCTTATGTAAATATATCCTCTTCGTATGAAGTTTTATGCTGCCTCTCTGAATTGTTTCTCTTTTCTTTTCTTTTGTAGTCGATACATGTTCCTGATCCTTTGACTCATGGTTCTGCTCCTTCCTCTGCCCGTGGATTCGATCCTCAGATTTCGTCGACTCCTAGCCGATGCAATCAATGCGCAGAATATTCTTCGAGGATATCTGACCTTGAAACTCGCCTATCCTTGGCCAAACGCCAAGCACAGATGGCTATTAAAAAGGCTAGCCAAGCTAGTGGCTATATGAAGAAAATCTCTTCCCTTGAAGAAAAGGTCTCCAGCTTAATGGCGAAGGTTGTTCATAATGAAGAGTGCGAGTCCTTTATTCTTGGCATTGTCGAGTCTGTTTGCGAGCTGTTGCGATGTGGGTTTTCTTTCGACTCTTTCTTTCATTGTTTGTGCGCTGCTGCTCTTGTGACCTCTTTGCCGTTGTAGGTACTTGTTTGGATTTTGCTGCTGAAGAACATCGAGTTGCTGAGCGAAATGCTGCTTTGGAGAGAATGTCGACTGGCTGCGAGACTTTGTGGTCTGATCCTCGACGCCGGAGCGCCATTGTATTGCTTCAAGACCGTGCCCAGCATATTGGCGAATCAGTTGATGGTTGCCGACGAGCTCTCACAACTATGTACTCCGTCATGCTTCCTCGTAATCCTTTACCTGCAACTTTCCCTCTTCTTCTTGATACTTTCAGATCAAGTCATCGTATTCATAGGCTGATAGAGCTGAACTTAGTGGCAGGTGCCAATTTTGCTCTCGGGTGGATACGCAAGTGGCACCCGAGGTTGAATTATAGCACTATGTCCCTAAGTTTGGCTCCAGGTGGAGCTAGCCTTCGAGTACATATGGAGAACACGTTGCAGCCTGCTCGGAGACTCGTGGCTAGGCTTCTGGAAGCGGATGCTGCGTTTTTTCGCGAGTACCATTATTTGGACCCTTTAGGCGTAGATGATTATGACAACCCGTTGTTGTAATGTTTTGTGTATATGGAACGCGAGAGTATCTTATTTTGCGACTGTTGTGTCGAAAAGTTTATTCTCAAAGCGTTATTGTGTAAGTCGTGCGTTTGCCGCATTTTCCCTTTGGAAAGATTCGTAAACTCGAATATGAGGAACGATTTATCTTTATTTATACTTGTAATATAAGATACATGGGGTGACCCAAGAGATCCGGCCTATGACCTGTGTTCTGGATCTAGAGGGCATTGCCCCTCGTATAACTCGTGGCTTTTATAGCCTTTGTGTCCTTCTCTTCTCTATGTTTACGACGTTGCAGTTTTCCCTTCTTCTCCTGAGCCTTTGCCTTCTCCTGGTGTTTCTACTCGTGGTTTCTTTGCCTCGGGCTCCGCGACGCGTCCCTCGAGTAGCTTGATGCCTTCTGTAGTCGTGTTCTTCACCTTTTCTACATAGTTGGCTATCATGCCAAAGTTTTGCGCCATCTTGTGGAACTCCCTGTCGCAGAGATCTGAGACTTCAAAACTTCCTTTGACTGTAATTATTCCTCTTGGTCCTGGCATTTTAAGTACTAAATATGTATAGTGAGGTACTGCCATGAATCGCGAAAACGCGGGTCGTCCGAGGATCGCATGATATTGAGATGGCCAGTCCATGACTTCGAAGTCTAGTTTTTCTCTCCTGTAGTTTTGTCGGTTGCCGAAGCAAACATTGAGTGCTATCCGACCCAGTGGGTAGTTGGCACTTTCTGGCACAATCCCGTGGAAGGAGCAATCTGTTGGTTTCAGGAACTCCAGCGATATGTGCATTGCCCTGAGTGTTTTCGCGTATATCAGGTTAATCCCACTTCCTGCGTCCATGAATATTCTGTTGACATCATACGTGCCGATTTGAGCTTTGAGTACCAGAGGCGCGTTTCCTGGCCGAGGTACTGTTATGGGGTGGTCCTCTCTATTGAACTCAATTGGTTGTTCTGACCAATGCAGATATTCTGTTGTAGGTGGAGGCGACATGACTGCTAGATTGACTTGTCGAGTTATACTCTTTTCTTCTTTGTTCGACTTGGGCACAGGTTGTATCATTGCTGTGATGTGTCCCTTTGATGGGACGTACCCTTCATCGTCGTCGTCGTGTCCCTTGTTTTGCTGATCTTGTCCTTGAGGCGCTCCATTGTTTCCTTGCTGCTTTGTCGAGGGATTGTTACTTCCTTCGAATCCTTGTCGCCTTGCTTCGGTTCGCTTATTTATTGCTGCTTCTTGCAGTTTTAGGAATGTTGTGCAGTCCTTCATTGCGTGCCTTGATACTCGTTTCCCGTCGACGAATGCTGAGTGTATATGACAAGGCCCGTTGAGCATATCTTCTGGTGATGGGTTGTACTCTCTGGATTCCCTTATAGGGAACTTCTTATAGTCTTCTTTTCCGTAGCTTCTATATCCCGAACTTCTGCGATCATTTCCTTGATAGTTGTTGTCTTTATATCCTGCGGCGACTTGGCTATGCGAGCCGTAGGTGTCATAGTTTCGAGATCGTCTTCCTTTGACTTCCATATCTGTTTCTTCTGTCGTCCTCTAGAGATCGCGTCTGCTTGTTGTTGCACGCATCTTCTCCGTCTGCGAACCTGTTTGCTGTGTCCATGAGGTCTGACACTGTTTTTGGCTTGATTCTGCCCATTTCTTCGACTAGGTCTCTTCGCCTTAATCCAATGATGAACGCGTCTATTGCTCTTTCATCTGAAACTTCAACTGCTGAGTTTTTGATAATGCTCCACCTTTGAATGTATGCTCGCAATGTCTCGTCGCGTTGTTGCACACATGCTTTGACTTCTTCTATTGATGCTGGTCGTTTGTATGTCGACCTGAAGTTGCTTGTGAATTGCTTTGTGAGGTCTTCCCAGCTTCCGATAGATTCTTTTTCTAGCTTGCTTAACCATGACCTTGCTGCGCCGGTGAGGTGTAGTTGCAAACTTTGCATAGCTGTTTCCTTAGTTCCTCCTAATATTTGAACTGCTTGTAAATAATCTGCGAGCCATGATTGTGGTTCTTGTGATCCGTCGTATTTTTGCTGATCATGAGGTAGTTTGAATCCCTTGGGAACCGGAGTTGTGCGAACCCTGCGGGTAAAGCATGATGCCCCCATCTCTTTTTCGTCGTCTTCATAGTCGCGTTTTTCATTTGGGGATCGTGATCTTCGGGTTCCTCCATGCTGCTTTGGTGATGGCGATCGAGATCGATGTTTGCTGCTTCTGCGCCGAGGACTATTGTGACGGCGAGGTGACCTTGCTTTGTGCACTTCCTTGTGGTGATGTGCTTCTTCTCCTTTTGCTGATAGCTTGTGGCCCACCATGTTGAGTCCGTTCAGTGCTGCTCTATGCATGTGTTCTCTAGGATCTCCTGGACTTGGTCGAGTTGTAAGTAGGTATGCTTGTGCTGCCACTAGTGCTGCTTCAGGAGTTTTTGGTAGGATGTTTCCCTGCTCGTCGACCGATAGGAAGGACGATTCGAGGTTTTTGGAAATACTTTGCCTGTCAGAATACTCGAGGTTATCGTACCTTGAACCGTGTCGACGATTTTTCCTTGCGTTGCTGTGTGATGCGTCGCTCCGTGCTTTTCGAGCAGCCTCGCTAGCTGCAATGGCGGAATCTTTTCTTCTTTGTATTTCTGCTTTCTCCTTTGCTAATTGCTTGGCTTGCTGCCTTAGGGCGTAGTGATACCCCAAAAGCATGTCTTTGCTAGAATTTGATGGTATTGGCGTGCCGTGTTCTACGGCTTCTCTTATTATCCTCCATTCGTCGACTGATAGTCGAATTTTTTCCCTGCTTGCGAGGGATTCTGGTGTTTGCCCTTCTGCTAGGTGATTTGCTCCTTTGTCGATATTTGCTGGGTTTAATACTGGATTGTCGTTTTCGTCGAATTCTTCTGAATTGTCTCCCACAATGGCGAGCACCTGGCACTGTTTACCAATGTTGTTAATGAAGCTTGAGAAGATCGAGTCGTCATCTTCAGAAAGCTCTAAACCTGTTTTCCATGTGTCTGTTGATTTATCTGAGATATCATCGAGACAGATCACGAGATCGTTGAGTTGGATTTCTGCGTTGAAGTTATCCTTCGCGTTGTTGTCTTCTGCGACTTTTCCTTTTTGTACTTCTTCTAGGCTGACCGGCGAGTTTACCTCGCTGGAGGAGCCGTCGGAATACTCCATTATTTCGGTTGCTTCAGGCTCTCTTGCCGATGGATCTTGTTTCATCGGGTCCGAAAGACGGGACGAACCCGACGGCCCGATGAGGATGCTCAGACTTCCGATGGTTAGTTCCACCTCTTGACTTCCGTCGACTTCTGAACTGCTGTTGGCTAAAAGCGAAAAAGTCATCGAATTCATGATTCCAACGCCCAAGATCCCCACAGTCGGCGCCAATTGACGAGGGGTTAACTCGACAAATGTCCTAGATGAAGGACTTAGGATCGGGGAGATAGGGCGTCAGATGAACTCGAAGGTAAAGTTAGTCGAAATAGGTGTGTATCGAAAGTAAACTTGGGTGTTCAACCTGGCTTGCTTTCAATCTGCCCTACACCGTCCCCTCCTGGCCCCTATATATAGGTGGCCAGGTCTCGAGGATCAGGTAGGGTACGATACAGATTACAATATCGACATACGGTAAGAACTCGTATTCGACTATCATTACAATTGGGCCTAGCTTAACGGGCCTCAGGGGTACTCAACTAACGGGCTCTATTAACTATACCCTTGTCAGTAAAGAAACCAAGGTTTAATCGTTCAGGAGAAAAGCAGACAATACGACTGAAGGTGATGCTTGCTAGTTTGCGACAGCTCCAGATAATTTATATATGGCGCCTCGTCCAAGCTTTGCTTACTAGCTGCAACGTGGAACCTGCACACAACACAACCAAATACTTTGTTTCCAACTTGCGATGAGGTTGTCAATCTCACCGGTTTGCTTGAAACAAAGGTTATGAGTGTATCGAGTGGAAAGTGATAATAGTATGCGAGTAAAGTAAACAGGTGATAGCAATATGATGGAAATAGGACCGGGATCCACAGTTCACTAGTGGTGTCTCTCCATAAGATAAATAACACATGCTGGGTAAACAAATTACAGTTGGGCAATTGATAGAATAAAGATAAATGTGATATGTCAAGAAGATCACTATGCGATTGACTCTGGGCATTACAACAAAATACATAGACCGCCATCCAACTGCATCTATGACTAATAATCCACTTGTGGCGAATCAATCCGAGAACTCCACAAGTATTAAGTTGCAAACAACAGATAATCGCATTAAGCAAAGTGTGTAATGTAAACAAAGCATATGCCCTTGAGCATATGAATGTTGTTTTCTCCCTAGTAGCAACATCACATCTACAACCTTAGAGGTTTCTGTCACTCCCCCAGATTAAATAGAGGCATGAACCCACTATCGAGCATAAATACCCCCTCTTGGAGTCACTAGCAACTACTCGGCCAAGATAGCTACTAACAACGGAGAGCATGCAAGATCATAAACAACATAGAGATAACATAAGATATATTTCAGTATAGCAACTCAATCATAACACCAATATTCATCAGATCCCAACAAACCAAACATGTAGAATTACATAAAGGTGATCTCAATCATGTAGGGCAGCTCATGAGATCTAAACATGAAGCACATGGTGGAGAAGACAACCATCTAGCTACTGCTATGGACCCATAGTCCAAGGTAGACTACTCACTCATTGCTCCGGAGGCAAGCATGGCGATGAAGAAGACCTCCGGTGGCGATTCCCCTCTCCGGCAGGGTGCCGGGAAGAGCTTCTGGACCCTCCCGATCTTCAGGTCGACGGCGGCGGCGGATTGCGATGTGTTCTGGAAAATTGATCGGGTACTTAGGTTTTTCTCGTCGGGGGGTCTTTATAGGCGAAGGGGCATCGTCAGGAGTGGACCGAGGTGGTCTCACACATAGGGGGCGCGGCCCAGGGCCTGGCCGCGCCGCCCTGGTGTGAGGGCCCCTCGTGGCCCCACTGATGCGTGGTGAATGACCAGCCCGTTGGGAACCCCAAGAGGAAGGTGTGATGAGTATAGCAGCTAGTTTTCCCTCAGTTAAGAAACCAAGGTTTATCGTTCTTGGAGAGGAGAGACAAATGACTGAAGGTGATGCTTGCTAGCTTGCGACAACTTTGGACAATTTATATATGGCGCATCATCCAAGCTTTGCTTGCTAACTGTAACGCGGAACCTGCACACAACACAACCAAGTACTTCGTTCCCAACTTGCGATGAGGTTGTCAATCTCACCGGTTTGCTTGAAACAAAGGTTATGAGCGTATCGAGTGGAAAATAGTAAAGTATGCGAATAAAGTAAACAGTGCGAGTAAAGTAAACAGGTGATAGCAATATGATGGAAATAGGACCGGGATCCATAGTTCACTAGTGGTGTCTCTCCATAAGATAAATAACACATGCTGGGTAAACAAATTACAGTTGGGCAATTGATAGAATAAAGATAAACGTGATATGTCAAGAAGATCACTATGAGATTTACTCTGGGCATTACAACAAAATACATAGACCGCCATCCAACTGCATCTATGACTAATAATCCACTTGTGGCGAATCAATCCGAGAACTCCACAAGTATTAAGTTGCGAACAACAGATAATTGCATTAAGCAAAGTGTGTAATGTAAACAAAGCATATGCCCTTGAGCATATGAATGTTGTTTTCTCCCTAGTAGCAACAACACATCTACAACCTTAGAGGTTTCTGTCACTCCCCCAGGTTAAATAGAGGCATGAACCCACTATCGAGCATAAATACCCCCTCTTGGAGTCACTAGCAACTACTCGGCCAAGATAGCTACTAACAACGGAGAGCATGCAAGATCAGAAACAACATAGAGATAACAAAAGATAATATTCAGTACAGCAACTTAATCATAAACACCAATATTGATCGGATCCTAACAAACCAAACATGTAGAATTACATAACGGTGATCTCAATCATGTAGGGCAGCTCATGAGATCTAAACATGAAGCACATAGTGGAGAAGACAACCATCTAGCTACTGCTATGGACCCATGGTCCCAGGTAGACTACTCACTCATCGCTCCGGAGGCAAGCATGGCGATGAAGAAGACCTCCGGTGGCGATTCCCCTCTCCGACAGGGTGCCGGGAAGAGCTTCTGGACCCTCCCAATCTTCGGGTCGACGGCGGCGGCGGATCGCGATGTGTTCTGGAAAAGTGATCGGGTACTTAGATTTTTCCCGTCGGGGGGTCTTTAAAGGTGAAGGGGCGATGTCAGAGGAGGAGCCAGGCTCCCTCACGCCAGGGTGGCGCGGCCCAGGGCTTGGCCACGCCAGCCCTGTGTGCGGGGCCCTGGTAGCCCCCCTCCTACTCTCCTTCGGATCTCTGGAAGCTTCCGGGTAAAATAAGACTTCAGGAACTTGTTTCATCCAATTCTGAGAATATTTCCTGTGTATCACTTCTGAAACACAAAAACAACAGAAAATAGGGAACTGGCACTGTGGCAACTCGTTAATAGGTTAGTTCCGGAAAATGCATAAAAGTGCCACGAAGTGTAACGAAACAATAGACAAATGGTGTAAAAACAAGCATGGCTCATCAAAAATTATAGATATGTTGGAGACGTATCAAGCATCCCCAAGCTTAACTCCTGCTCGTCCTCGAGTAGGTAAGTGATAACAAAAGAATAATTTTTGAGGTGACATGCACCTACATAATCTTGATCATATATGTAAGCATTTGTGAGCTGGGATCATAAGAACTTAACACATGGGCATGAAAATATAATCTTGACAATAAGAACTTAGCAACCATGTTGTAAACATGCAAATGAACACAAACAAAAGATCATGAAAATGAAACAATGAAAGTCAAACGTGTGTTCAAATCATAAGGAAAAACATACAAATGGTTTTCAGCTTGTCCTTCAAAGAGAGCAAAACATAAATGCATAGGACACCTTCAAGTTTAAGAGGGCGACTAGATACAAATAATTTAAGAACAAGTGAAACCAACAATATGAATCAATCAATGAACTTTGGGACAATGCATATTACACTAAGAATGACAACTATGCTCTCTTTATGGTGCATAAAGATAGAAGGTGGTGACTCAACATAAAAGTAAAAGAAAGGCCCTTCGCAGAGGGAAGCAGTGATTGCAAGTTTTATAACCTTCAAAAATTATGGTACTTACCGGCTTTGAGCTCTCATTGCCCCCATCATAAGCATCTTGAATGGCTAAAGTTAATGCGAGAACAATTATGATGCATATGCTTGACAAATCATAAGTTGAAAACCTCGTGTCCCGTGAATACGAGTACCCAAACCTCATGCTACTTTACTTAGAGTCCCAAGCAAGGCTCTTGTCATTGTAAGTATATGCATATCATTGAGAACCGCCAATGGGGTACCTCCGTGCCCGATGACATGGAACAAGCCCACACCAAAATGACAGGACAAGCAGACAATGAACACCTCGACATCTCTTTTATTTGCCTTTTGTTTAGCTTTTTATTGTGAGATGTGTCGTCGAATGTTCACCATGGGTATGCTGCAAATTTCCACCATGAATTATGCATGGCTTAGATTAGCAGCCCGGCGTTTCCCTAACACATATACAAACTCCATGATCCCCACAAGATTCCCAATTCATTTCACACCGCGGGCATCCATAAACAAAAGATCTCGATATCAACTCAAATAAGAAGTGCAATGTTGAAAACTTGCCCATGACTGCATGGCTGGGCTAGTCTCCAACTTACAACTTGCAAGCATAACAACTCAACATAAGAGACCACAATGTCAAATTTTTAAGAACAGGAAAAAATAAAGTGTGCCTTTCGGTTCGTGAGAGCTTTACTGACCGAATTTCGCATAACACTGGTAAGAGTTTAATTTGAAGAGAAAATAAAAGCAAGTCAAATTTACTTGGAATAGCAAATTGCTAGTAGGTATGTATGGTGGACACTTCGGAAAACTTGGCTTTTAGGAGTTGGATGCACGAGTAGAGCTCATACTCAGTACAAGGCGAGGGCTAGCAAAAGACTGGGAGCGACCAACTAAGAGAGCAATAATGGCCATAATCATGCAAAGCGACAAAGCGACATTAAAATAAGCATAAGATGGCATCAAAAGTCAAAAACTAAATGATCATGAAGGCTATTGGCGACTTTGTAAGAGTCTAACATGTGTGAGCATGCGCCAAGTCAACCCAAATAAAGCATCAAGGAGAAAACCAAAATAATGCTTCCATACAATAAAAACAACGCATGATTTTTTCAAAGGCTCATTAAGCAATCTCAGTTATTTGAGACAAGTCATGCTACAGCAAAACCACTAAGCATACTATCAAAAAGACATCAAGCATGACATGAAAAAGCCTAAGCCGCAGTCTACACAAGCTCCTTCTTGTACCACTATTTTGCACAAAGCTTTTTCTCTTTTCCAACACCATTTGAAATTTTTATAAACACCTCTTTTGATGAAAATCAATAAAGATCATAGGCAAAAATACACCTTGATGAAAAGATATGGCAAGGTCTGAACGCAAATCAAGGAGAAAACGAAAACCAAAAGCAGCAGCAGAAAAAGAAGAACACCCGGTGAAATTGTAAGAGTGAAAACGGAGTGCTCTTTGCAAATGAAAACGAGTACAACTTCTCCAAAAGAAATTTGTTGGGGTCCAACCATTTATTGCAGCAAACAAAACAAACTAAACTAAGAAAACTAAAACAACTGACGCTCCAAGAAAAACACATAGTGCATGAAGCAATAAAAATATAGTGTTTTGAAAGGTGACCTGATTTTTGCCGATGAAGAAGGGGTGCCTCGGGGGCATCCCCAAGCTTTGACGCTTGTACTTCTTGGATATTTCTTGGGGTGATGCATGGGCATCCCCAAGCTTGAGCTGTTGTCCATTCTTCAACTCATCTCATCATTCTCCAATCCCTACACTTGAAAACTTCCTTCATACAAAACTAAACACAAATCTATTAGCAACATTAGTGCAAGCATAACATATAATCAACCTCTTTTTGCTTCAGGTTTCAACTCAAAACCACCACATATATAGCAAATACTACTGTATCAACTTATCTAAAAGTTCCGTGATCAAAAGAACTCAAAAGAAAGCGATAAAGTGGCAAACACAAATATTGGCAGAAATCTGTCAAAACAGAACAGCTGACAAAGGTCGAATTTTTAAGGGGTTTTCTGTTGCTCAAATCAAAAAGTGTTCAACTAACAAAAGTTTGGATATAACCTGGGGCATATGCACAAGAAATCTCAGGCCCAAAAGATATACAGAGAATTTATACGAATTTTTACGGTGCAGCACCGAAAACAGTTTAAGGCAGCAACATCCCCAAATCTTTACCTCACTCGAATTAGAGGCTTCTCTTGGCACAAAAACGAAATAAATAAGATAAGGAGCGGTCATTACAGTAGTAATGACTTCCAAGACTCAAATAAAAGAAAAAGTACTGAAAATAAAACATTGGGTTATCTCCCAAGAGTGTTTTTCTTTAACGCCTTTGAGCTAGGCGCAGAAAATTGCGAATCAAGTAATATCAAGTGATGAAGCATCACTTACCTCAGTAAGCACTTTGGAAGTTCCCGAAGATGATTCAACCTGCAAGTCAACCTTAGTGGGACTAAGAGTCTTACCAATTTGAAGAACATGTTGAGATTCAAGCGCAGAAACCTTGGGAACATACATAAATTTTTGCTCTTTTCCAACAAACACTTTCTCTTTCTTAAATTTAAGAGAAGAGAAGATTAAACTAAGAGTTTCCATAGACTCCTCTAGTTTACCAATCCTTAAATTTTGATTATCAAGAGTAGTGCTAGCCTCTAAAATGGTAATCCTCTTACCAATGTTTTCTACTAGTTCACTAACTCGGCTAGCATTTTCTAGGATACTTGGCAAACTTTTCTCTAAAGAGCTGAGCTTTTCTACCACCTCCTCCAAGGTGGTCTCGGTTTTAGCAACATGAATAGGTGGTATTCCCACTAAACTTTCAATTATAGTGCATGCTTCTCCAGCGGGAGTACCCAGAAAATTACCTCCTGTAAGAGTATCGAGAAGATACCTATTCCAACTAGATATACCAACATAAAAATTTCTAAGGAGGATCGTGGTAGAGTGCTTTTTGGTACACCTATGATGAGCATTGTTAATACGATACCAAGCATCTTTTAAACGTTCTCCCCCTTGCTGCTTAAAACTACGAACTTCTACTTCAGGATTACTCATTTTAACAAAACTAAAAGCAAACAAATAAAACAGCTACCAAGGATTCTAATTTTTTTTTGGGTTTTTGATATAAAACGATGCAGGTAGAATAAATAAAGTAAAGCAAAACAATAAAACAAAGTAAAGGATATGCGTGCGAAAACTCCCCTCGCAGAAGTCTTCTACTTCCTCCCCGGCAACGGCGCCAGAAAATTAGCTTGATGCGTGGTGAATGACCAGCCCGTTGGAAACCCCAAGAGGAAGGTGTGATGAGTATAGCAGCAAGTTTTACAAATACCATGCATAGGAATTTATAGTGGACACAATGGCAAACTTTGGTTTTTAGGAGTTGGATACACGAGTAGAGCTCATACTCAGTACAAGGCGAGGGCTAGCAAAAGACTGGGAGCGACCAACTAAGAGAGCAATAATGGCCATAATCATGCAAAGCGACAAAGCGACATTAAAAGAAGCATAAGATGGCATCAAAAGTGAAAAACTAAATGATCATAGAGGCTATGGCGACTTTGTATGAGTCTAACATGTGTGAGCATGCGCCAAGTCAACCCAAATAAAGCATCAAGGAGAAAACCAAAATAATTCTTCCATACAATAAAAACAACGCATGATTTTTTCAAAGGCTCATTAAGCAATCTCAATTGTTTGAGACAAGTCATGCTACAGCAAAACCACTAAGCATACTATCAAAAAGACATCAAGCATGACATGAAAAAGCCTAAGCCGCAGTCTACACAAGCTCCTTCTTGTACCACTTTTTTGCATAAAGCTTTTTCTCTTTTCCAACACCATTTGAAATTTTTGTAAACACCTCTTTTGATGAAAACCAATAAAGATCAGAGACAAAAATACACCTTGATGAAAAGATATTACAAGATCTGAATGCAAATCAAGGCGAAAACGAAAACCAAAAGCAGTAGTGGAAAAAGAAGAACACTCGTTGAACGATAAGAGTGAAAACTGAGTGTTCTTGGCAAATAAAAACGAGTACATCTCCTCCAAAAGAATTTTGTTGGGGTCCAACCATTTATTACAGCAAACAAAACTAAACTAACTAAGAAAACTAAAACAACTGACGCTCCAAGAAAAACACATAGTGCATGAAGCAATAAAAATATAGTGTTTTGAAAGGTGACCTGATTTTTGCCGATGAAGAAGGGGTGCCTCGGGGGCATCCCCAAGCTTTAGAGCTTGTACTTCTTGGATATTTCTTGGGGTGCTGGGCATCCCCAAGCTTGAGCTTTTGTCCATTCTTTAACTCATCTCATCATTCTCCAATCCCTATACTTGAAAACTTCCTTCATACAAAACTAAACATAAATCTATTAGCAACATTAATGCAAGCATAACATATAATCAACCTCCTTTTGCTTCAGGTTTCAACCCAAAACCACCACATATATAGCAAATACTACTGTAGCAACTTCCCTAAAAGTTCTATGATCAAAAGAACTCAAAAGAAAGCGATAAAGCGGCAAAAACGAATAGCGGCAGAAATCTGTCAAAACAGAACAGCTAACAAAGGTCGAATTTTTGAGGGGTTTTCTGTTGCTCAAATCAAAAAGTGTTCAACTAACGAAAGTTTGGATATAACCTGGGGCATATGCACAAGAAATCGCAGGTCCAAAATATATACAGATAATTTATACGAATTTTTACGGTGCAGCACCGAAAACAGTTTCAGGACAGCAACATCCCCAAATCTTTACCTCACTCGAATTAGAGACTTCTCTTGGCACAACAACAAAATAAAAAGGATAAGGAGCGGTCATTACAGTAGTAATGACTTCCAAGACTCAAATAAAAGAAAAAGTACTAAAAGTAAAAATATTGGGTTATCTCCCAAGAGTGCTTTTCTTTAACGCCTTTGAGCTAGGCGCAGAAAATTGCGAATCAAGTAACATCAAGTGATGAAGCATCAATTACCTCAGTAGGCTCTTTGGAAGTTCCCAAAAATGATTCAACCTGCAAGTCACTCTTAGTGGAACTAAAAGTCTTATCAATTTTAAGAACATGTTGAGGTTTGAGCACAGAAACCTTGGGAACATACATAAATTTTTGCTCTTTTCCAACAAACACTTTCTCTTTCTTAAATTTAAGAGAAGAGAAGATTAAACTAAGAGTTTCCATAGACTCCTCAAGTTTACCAATCCTTAAATTTTGATTATCAAGAGTAGTGCTAGCCTCTAAAACTGTGGTTCTCTTGCCAATATTTTCTATTAATTCACTAACTCGGCTAGCATTTTCTAGGATACTTGGCAAACTTTTCTCTAAAGAGCTGAGCCTTTCTACCACCTCCTCCAAGGTGGTCTCAGTTTTAGCAACATGAATAGGTGGTATTCCCACTAAACTTTCAATTATAGTGCATGCTTCTCCAGCGGGAGTACCCAGAAAATTACCTCCTGTAAGAGTATCGAGAACATACCTATTCCAACTAGATATACCAACATAAAAATTTCTAGGGAGGATCGTGGTAGAGTGCTTTTTGGTACACCTATGATGAGCATTGTTAATACGATACCAAGCATCTTTTAAACTTTCTCCCCCTTGTTGCTTAAAACTACGAACTTCTACTTCAGGATTACTCATTTTGCAAAGACTAAAGTAAGCAAGTAAAAACAACTACCAAGGATTCTAAATTTTTTTGGGTTTTTGATATAAAGCGATGCAGGTAAAAACAAAGTTAAGCAAAACTTAAAACAAAGTAAAAGATGTGTGTGCGAAAAACTCCCCTTGCAGAGGTCTTCCACTCTTTCCCGGCAACAGCGCCAGAAAAAGGCTTGATTGCTAGATTGTTGGGAACCCCAAGATTAAGGTTTGATGAATATAGCAGCAAGTTTTTCCCTCAGTAAAGAAACCAAGGTTTAATCATTCAGGAGAGAAGCAGACAATACGACTGAAGGTGATGCTTGCTAGTTTGCGACAGCTCCAGACAATTTATATATGGCGCCTCGTCCAACCTTTGCTTACTAGCTGCAACGCGGAACCTGCACACAACACAACCAAATACTTTGTTCCCAACTTGCGATGAGGTTGTCAATCTCACCGGTTTGCTTGAAACAAAGGTTATGAGCGTATCGAGTGGAAAGTGATAATAGTATGCGAGTAAAGTAAACAGTGCGAGTAAAGTAAACAGGTGATAGCAATATGATGGAAATTGGACCGGGATCCACAGTTCACTAGTGGTGTCTCTCCATAAGATAAATAAGACATGCTGGGTAAACAAATTACAGTTGGGCAATTGATAGAATAAAGATAAACGTGATATGTCAAGAAGATCACTATGCGATTTACTCTGGGTATTACAACAAAATACATAGACCGCCATCCAACTGCATCTATGACTGATAATCCACTTGTGGCGAATCAATCCGAGAACTCCACAAGTATTAAGTTGCGAACAACAGATAATTGCATTAAGCAAAGTGTGTAATGTAAACAAAGCATATGCCCTTGAGCATATGAATGTTGTTTTCTCCCTAGTAGCAACAACACATCTATAACCTTAGAGGTTTTTGTCACTCTTCCAGATTAAATAGAGGCATGAACCCACTATCGAGCATAAATACCCCCTCTTGGAGTCACTAGCAACTACTCGGCCAAGATAGCTACTAACAACGGAGAGCATGCAAGATCATAAACAATATAGAGATAACATAAGATATATTTCAGTATAGCAACTCAATCATAACACAAATATTCATCGGATCCCAACAAACCAAACATGTCGAATTACATAACGGTGATCTCAATCATGTAGGACAGCTCATGAGATCTAAACATGAAGCACACGGTGGAGAAGACAACCATCTAGCTACTGCTATGGACCCATAGTCCAAGGTAGACTACTCACTCATCGCTCCGGAGGCAAGCATGGCGATGAAGAAGACCTCCGGTGGCGATTCCCCTCTCCGGCAGGGTGCCGGGAAGAGCTTCTGGACCCTCCCGATCTTCGGGTCGACGGCGGCGGCGGATCGCGATGTGTTCTGGAAAATTGATCGGGTACTTAGGTTTTTCTCGTCGGGGGGTCTTTATAGGCGAATGGGCATCGTCAAGAGTGGACCGAGGTGGTCTCACACATAGGGGGCGTGGCCCAGGGCCTGGCCGCGCGCCCTGGTGTGAGGGCCCCTCGTGGCCCCACTCCATCTCCTCTTCGGATCTCTGGAAGCTTCCGGGAAATATAAGACTTCAGGAACTTATTTCGTCCAATTCCGAGAATATTTCCTATGTATCACTTCTGAAACACAAAAACAGCAGAAAACAGGGAACTGGCACTGTGGCAACTTGTTAATAGGTTAGTTCCAGAAAATGCATAAAAGTGCCACGAAGTGTAACGAAACAGTAGGCAAATGGTGTATAAACAAGCATGGAGCATCAAAAATTATAGATACATTGGAGACATATCAATACCCCAGTTAACTCAGGAAGAAAATAATATTTTAATTGCTGAGTTTTTGAAGAAGGAAGTTCTAGATGCTATTGAGCAAATGGAGAAGAATAAAGCCCCGGGTCCTGATGGAATCCCGGCGGAATTCTATCAAACCTTTTGGGGCCTTATAAAAGAGGATTTCATGGGTATGGTGAAATGTTTTTACACTGGGGAGTTACCTCTGTTTTGGCTCAATTTTAGGACTATAATCCTCCTTCCAAAAAAAGAAAATGCGATTCAAATTCAGCAATATAGACCTATCTGTTTGTTAAATGTAAGTTTCAATTTTTTTACAAAAGTGGCGACAAACAGAATCTCTATAATTGCCGACAAAGTGATTAGACCAACGCAAACAGCGTTCATGCCAGGTAGACATATTCTTGAGGGAGTAGTGATCCTGCATAAAACCATTCATGAACTTCATAGGAAGAAATTGGATGGGGTTCTTTTGAAACTTGATTTTGAAAAGGCTTACGATAAAGTTAAATGGCCTTTTCTTCAACAAACTTTATGCATAAAAGGTTTCGACCCTAAATGGTGCGATTGGATAAAGAATTTTGTGGAAAAGGGAAGCGTTGGTATTCGTGTGAATAATGACATAGGCCATTATTTCCAAACGAGGAAGGGTTTGAGACAGGGGGATCCCTTGTCACCTATTTTGTTTAACATCATAGCGGATATGCTTGCGGTTCTAATCGCCAGAGCTAAGGAAGATGGTCAAGTAGATGGACTCATCCCTCATTTAGTTGATGGGGGTGTTTCTATACTACAATACGCTGATGACACAATCATCTTTATGGAACACGATATTCAGAAGGCGCTTAATATGAAATTAATATTGTGCATTTTTGAACAATTGTCTGGGTTGAAAATTAATTTTCATAAGAGTGAACTTTTTTGTTTCAGCCGTGCCAAGGAGATGCAAGATGAATATAAGGTGTTGTTTGGATGTGAGATAGGTTCACTTCCTTTTCGATATCTTGGTATTCCAATACATTTTAGAAGACTTAAAAATGGGGAGTGGAAGTTGATTGAGGATCGCTTTGAGAAAAGATTGTGTAGTTGGATAGGCAAGTTGCTTTCGTATGGGGATAGACTTATTCTAATAAACTCGATTCTTACAAGTCTACCGATGTTTATGTTGTCGTTCTTTGAGATTCCAAAGGGGGTTAGGAAAAGACTAGACTTTTTCCGATCTCATTTTTTCTGGCAAAGTGATGGGCATAAGAAGAAGTATAGGCTCACAAAGTGGAACATGATTTGCCGCCCAAAGGACCAAGGGGGCCTGGGGGTTGAGGTGCTTGAGTTAAAAAACAAATGCTTGTTGAGCAAATGGCTTTTCAAGCTGCTAAATGAAGAGGATGTGTGGCAACAATTATTACATAACAAATACTTGCATTCCAAATCTTTGTCGCAAGTCAATGTGAGACCAGACGACTCTCCTTTCTGGAAGGGGCTAATGCGTGTAAAGGAGGAGTTCTTCAAAAGAGGTGCTTTTATCCTAGGGGACGGAGCTAATATCAGATTTTGGGAGGATAAATGGTTAGGGGATAGACCTTTGGCAACTCAATACCCCTCGTTATATAATATTGTGTGACATAAGAATCAAACAGTAGCGCATACCTTTGCTTCAACTCCCATTAACATTGAGTTCAGGCGGTTTTTGGTTGGTACACGTTGGGATAGGTGGCTACATCTGTTACAAAGGCTAATTGATGTACGACTGGAACCAAAGGAGGATGAGTTTCGATGGAATCTAACGCAGTCTAGAAAATTTACAGTTAAATCTATGTACTTAGATCTGCTGAATGACAACACTGTTTATCTTCATAAATATCTTTGGAAAATGAAGGTGCCTCTCAAAACCAAAATCTTTATGTGGTTTGTTCATCGAAAGGAAATTCTAACGAAGGACAATCCGTTAAAAAGAAATTGGCAAGGCTCCTCTAAATGTTGTTTTTGTGATCATGATGAGACAGTTCAACATCTCTTTGTTAAGTGCCCTTTTGCTAAAATTATCTGGCAGATTGTCTATATGGCTTTTAATATAACTCCCCCACTTGGCATTTCACACATGTTTGGCAATTGGCTCGATGGTGTGATTAAATCTGAAAAAATAAATATTAGAGTGGGAGTTTGCGCCATTATCAATGCAATATGGCATGTTCGGAATGAATTCATCTTTAACAAATCATGTTTCCCCACTTTCTTGCAGGTTATCCATTTAGCTATCCACTGGATCCATATGTGGTCCTATCTCCGGCCGGAGGAGCAATGCCGAGACATGGATATTGGGTGCAACCGTTTGGAGACGGTAGCACGGGATATCTACAGCCGATTCGGTTGGCGGTTTGATGGTCGCTTGACATGTTGATGCTTATGGCTTTGCTGAAAAGTTGTATCTTTAGATGGTTGGTACATGTATCCACTTTGTGTGATCAGTGAGTTGTAATACTTGAATATGCTACTTTAATAATGTTTTAATAAAAAGCCGTATGCATCAATTGATGCAGAGGCTGGGTTTTCCCCTTTTCGAAAAAAACGTATTGCCACTATAAGACACAAACATGCGTGTCAAGCAAACTTGCACAAAGAATTCCATGAGAAGTAAAATTACAATTTCATCCTTGGAGAATCTTGTGCCTCGCCGAAATATCGTCCGCCATAGTCCTCCGCCGCCACCATGGCAGCGCTAGAAAAAGAGACGAACAACCACCATATCGAGATCTAGGAGAGCACTATTGCATACAAGAATGCTTTAGAGCCGATGAACTGGGTCATCGCACGCGATGAGACCGAGACTTTATGACACGTCGGCCGGGGATCTTCCCCGTGGTCACCAGATCCCAGTACCGCCAACTTCATCTGATGCAGTCGAAGAAGAGGAACATCATCACCTGCCATTATCCACGTGCCCAATGGAAAGACAGCAAACACAACAACGGCTGCCGACACGACCGTCGCCCTCGAGAACGCCGACCTTTGACCACCATACATGAATCTCGCTGGATCCGGAGATTGGCGAGATAACTAGGTCACTTGCGCCCCAAGATGGAGGAAGAGCAGAGGCAAATTATTCTGACACGACGATGTCTTATCCATAAAAGCAACGCCCCAACAAAATACTAGGACAACCCTAACTACAGACCGATACCAAAAAACCGAAGTCCCACCCGTCGGCCAGGACCAGCGATTTGGCCAGAGTAGTTGGGGGCACATAAGTCGGCTTCAAGGCAGTCGGCGATGGAAGTTCACCATTGGTGGAGAGATAGAGGAGAAGATTGCATTTTCTCTTGTATTATTGAGGTCCTTCATGCAAAAGTTTAGACCATAGTTTTATATTCATGTTCCCTAGGTCCTAACTACAAAATGTACCCACCGCTCTTAATATAAGATGCAACTTCAAGATAAAAAAAGACTTCCACTGTTCTCGTCTTAAATTCATGCCTTGCCCTTGGGACGTTAGACTCCTCCATGTTAAGTCTGCAAATGATAAGGACAAATCAGACACATTATGATTCAGTTTGGAATGCTACGAAGAAATTTATAGGGGAAATTTTGTTTGGACTTGTAGTAGCTCAGTGCAAGGAAACAAGTAATCACTATGAACTGCCAATTTTCTGACACCACAAACATTTCTATGCCAATTCCATCTAAGAAAAGTAAAATCACAAGAAGCAATCAATCTCTTATCCCATCACCTATAGCACTATGATTTATGAAGCATAGACAAAGCAAAATTGTTGTTTTTTTTAACACAAATACAGTGGGGAAGACCCCCACTGTGTCATTTTTCATTTATATTAAAAACATATGTAAAATTCGGCGCCAAAGTCCAAAGTTCATAATTTACAAAGTATCAAGCCACTCTTGCATGCCTTCTTTGAGACTAAACTGAACTGAAAGTTTGTTCTAACATCTAAACGATTCTTGAAAGTTAGCAATGTTCGAGATATAGAAAAATATCTCAAATGATGATTATACATATACACAAATGCAGGGTTGGGAAAGTGGGATTTCTGTCCTTTTGAAGCTGACTTCTAATGGTCATGAAACATTGATTATCGAGGGTGCTAAGATCCCAATCTTTCCGGTGGGGCTCGGGGGAAGCAGTCGGCAACACCTGTGCTAGGCCAGTTGCTTCGGTTATGCCTTTGCAGGGAGAAGCCGACCAGCTCCTCGTCGGGCATTGGTCACCATCGAGCACATTTGCGGGCGATGCGAAACCTCCTCGATTTGACCTATCAAAAAGCACCTCACTCGGTATTGAGAGCTCCTATTTCCCGACTTTGTGGGATGGTATTGGTCCCTCCTATTGAATTTCCTTGATGGCTGCCGCCAATGCGGACCAAATAAACAAATAGTGTTTTTTATTTCGAAAATAGTCATATATCAAAAATTATTTAAATTTGAAAATTATTCCCATAGGATAAATGTTTAGAGTTCGAAAATTTCAACTTTTAAAAGGGGAAAGTTCATATTTCAAAACCTTCAAATTTTGAAAATGTTCATACTTGCAACTTTTGAAAAAATCAAATTTGGAAATCTTAAATTGAGAAACGAAAAATTCGAAAATGTAAAGGTTTGAAACTCGTTGAGATTTGAAAGCTATTCATATATTGATAATGATCATGTTTTTATTTTGTTTTGATTTGAAAAATGTCAAATTTAAGAATTCAAATTAAAATTGTTTAGATTTTAGAAGAAAGAAACAAAAAAGAAATCTACTCCCTTCGACCCATATTACTCTTCGCTAATACAGATGTATTTCTAGATATATCTGTATTAGCGAAGAGTAATATGGGTCAGTGGGAGTATAAAGAAAACTGTAAAGAAAAGGGAGGAAAACAGAAAAGATAACGTTATGGCTCAGTGTGTGCAACACTTCGGTTGAGCGGAATCCCTCCCGCGGGATGATTCCTATTTGACGTCTTTAGCATTAGAAATTGACCCACATGTACCACCTCTTTTCGGTTATCCTCCAAAGCAGTCCGACCCAATAAGTGTTTGGTTTATATTCTTCTGTATGGTTTTTCTGGATTTTTTGTTACTACGGGTGGGTTTCCTGGTTTCGTGTTTCTATTGGTACGGTTTTCACTCTTGTTTTTCAGCCTTTGAAAATTCAAAACTTCTCAAATCTAAACATTTTAGTTTGATCAAATTTTAAGTTTCAACAAATTCAAATATGAACAGTTTTTAATTGAACATATTTTTAATTTGAATAGACTTCCAATTTGAATAGATTTCAAATTTGAATCGATTTTGTATTTGAACATATTTCGAATTTGAATAAAATTTGAATTTGAAAAAAATTAAATTCAAAATAATTTCAAATGTGAACAGTTTTTCAAATATGAGCATTTTTTAAAAAAAATCTGAATTTTTAAAGTTCGAACATGTTTCAAATATGAGCATTTTTAAAAAATCCAAAACTTCTTTTCAAATCTAAAAAATATATATATATATTAACCAATATAGGAGCGATTGGTTTTAATCGTGGTGAATCCTGTTTGACGCTTTAACATATTTTTGAATTTGAACAGATTTCGAATCTTGGATGGTTTACATATTTGAACAGATTTTTGAATTTGAATCGATTTTGAATTTCAACAGTTTTCGAATTTGAATAGATTTTCAGAGTTGAATAGACTTTCGGATTTGAATGGATTTTGAATTTACAGAAAAAAAAGAAGAAGAAAAATACCCGGCCGAACTGCGCCGGCCCAGTCTAGAACGCCTCCAGCCGTCAGCGCGTAAAACGGCGAAATAGGAGTCCCCCTGCGGCACAGAGCGGGAGATTAGGATTTTCCGTATTGCTTCCTCTCACATTCGCTCTTGTGGGCTGGTCTGTCATTGCCGCCTGTAGCTATATGGGCCGAGGTCCATCAACCATCCGATCTCGACGGTTTTATCAGCGAACCAAAACAAGTCGAAAACGTCCCGCGACAATGCGACATCGTACTCCATTCATAGCCTCTGCAATTCTGCATCCAATCTGTTGTAGTATGAAGTAAAGAGACAAAGGAAGAGACACAAATGAGACTCTTATATTATTGCATTGTGGGAGACCCACTTATATACAGGGGTGTGTTGGGGAGACACCTTTTCCCCAACAGACACCTCCTGGGAGGCATCCCTCCCATACAATTGATCACATGTTTTATTTCTCAACACTCCCCCTTGATCAATTCGTCATCTGTATATTGCAATCCAAAAACTCCTCCTAAAAACCCTGTGGGAAAAATTAAGGAGAAATATTATAACAATATGCCATCGAAAACTCCTTCAAAAACCCAGTGGGAAAAATATAAGGAGAAACCATATGACATATGTCTGCACTTGTATTTGTATTGTCTCATTAAAAACCTTATATGAGAAACCTTAGGGAAAACTCATAAAGGGAAAAAGAGTACAATATCAGTGATCGGGAGATCATCAACGAGTTATAACTTGGGATTTTACTCCCCCTGAACATTGCAAACCTCAATGTTATCCCATACCAATTCCACGAATCTAATTCTGGAATATAAACGTTGGTAGAGATATTGTGAATGCCACAATAGGTTGTTTGCAAATTATCCTCTTACATTTCTGTAATTCATGAGGATGAATACAACTCGTAAGCAATACAAGTGACATTATCTCGGTAGACAATGATAACCTCCACATGATTTCACATGTGACCAATCATTCTGCAAAGCCATGCACATCTTGTGATGCTTTAAATAAATACCGCAGAGTGATCATTGGAAGGACTCATTTAGAGTCTATTCAAAAGAATTTCTTCCGAATACTCTTCCAGTAAATCCAGTCTTTGATATGGCAGCGTTGGGATCACATAATTAGCCACTATCGTATATCACACCATGGTCCAATCTTGATTTTTCATGATAGAATTAATCAAGACATTTTGTGCCTTGGACATATCTGAGAATATTCCATGCACAAATCTTATACCCTTTGGGGAATTGCACTCTCAATAACTTGCCAACAACTATAATGTCAGGCCTGACGTATTCTGCAAGATAATTGAGTGCTCCGATGGTGTTTAGATATGGAACTTCATGTCCAGCTATCATGCCACCATTTCCCCTACCTATAAAAGGATTTGTATCCCAATATTAGGTATAATACGACCTTATGTGTCACTGATGTCATATATCCATATTGGACATCTCTAATATTTCTAGATATATGAAGACTGATAGACATCTATTCCTGGGGGAATATGCTTCAAGTTACAAACTTAAGCAAAATTTGGTTTGACCCAAATCTCCGTCTTAAAGTGATTGTATGTATTCATATGTCGTTTAGACATCGATGATAAGATCATCAACACCACACATGTGATGTAGAATCCAATTAAGGATTTCTTCGTGAATACACATCAACAATCATCAATATTAGAGTTATCCTTATCAAGGAAGAACTCACTTAGTCGGTCGTACCACACAATTATCCGACTACTTTATGTCATAAAATGACTTCAGAAGTTCCACACATTCATGTTGCAATTTTGTCTGAATTCAGAATATTGAGTCCTTCAGCGACTCCAATATGCATATTCGAACTTACTGTCTCATGTGAGTATGTAGCTACTACACACATCAACCACATGGATCTGTACTGCCAATAACATTCTTTTATCGAAACATAATTCCACTCATACCTTAGAAAGTATGCAACATCGTAATCGATGCCAGGTCTCTGCGGAAACCCTTATGCTACAAGTCTCGCTTTTCTCACCACCTCATTTATTTTCGTTTCCAAACGAAAAATCAATTCTCTTCCCTACGGAAGATACTTATGAGGAGAAGGTTTTACAATTGTAAACACCTCTCTTTTTATTAGCGAGCTCTACTCTTCTTCAATTGCTTCCTTTCATTTGAACCAATATAAGTGCAACAACACTTTCCATGGATTTTGGTTCAGGGCCCAAAAGGATTTTAGCAATTCTTCAAGAAGAAATATATGTCGACATATGTAGACTTTATCATATACGATTCTCATGAATCAATATCCTTTGTGGAATTCTATAACCTCTTAACTCCTTGTGATTTCCCACAACAACAGAGTAAGGTGTTCCGATCTCCCAACACTTAAACTTTTGTGCACATTTGTGTTGGGCTATGGATGATACACATCCATCTTTTGTCACTCAACTCGAAGTTGACTCAAATTTACTGACTAAGGAGACCATCTGCTTTGTTTCAACAGAAACAAATGAGAACTTAGTCTCAAGTGACCAGAATTCTCCCCCTCTTGCTCTCATTTGGGGGATGAGTGGTTTATTAGGTACCTCCACTCATTCTAGTACTTGACCAAGGTTACACATTTGTCATCAGTAAATAATTTGACAGATTATTTGCAATATTCTACAAATTTCTTATAACCTGAACCTCTAGTTCAGATTCTTAAGTACGTGGACAAAATGTCTATGACATTTCTTATCCATTCAATGGCATTCTTTGTGGTACTCATCTCCCCCTAATGCCAGAGAATGTCCTTATTGCAAATAGCAATCAGCATACGGGCTATAATAACTCCCTTGTTCGGGTTAAGGTATTTGACGGATTAACAATTATACCACAGTTATTCCTCACATAGATCCCAAATATATGTGAAGCCCCATAATGTACGCTGGGGTGGTGATATCGGTATGCAACCGAATTACCGCAGATGGGAAATACTTCACTGATTTCCACGTACAAACTGCAAGGGGATGCAGTATTATATGCATTTGATCTCAATTAGACCAAATATGCGGCGTGTGAAACCGCATATTACCACCAACAAAATGTTGGCAAATCACAATTTTGCAACATTGGCCATGCAATTTTAACCCTCTTTCATAAGAGATCTAGCCAGACAATTTTGGGTATGTACACATACTGAATTTAACCATTGAATGGTTGTGAATAAAATTCAGCAACAGTTCCATCCCATGGTATTATCCCATGTTAGGATACTTTGCTCTAAATTCGTCAATTTGAGCACTCTATTCAGTAAACACATGATTTTGTGTGAATGATACACACCTAAGACCATCTTATAGATGTGTCTAGTAAAACCATGAAGTACCAACATAACCCATACATGGCTGAGTAATCCACATATATTCTTGAAAGCTTTCAAGAATAATACCTGGCTCATTCCAAATTTTAAGGTGAGAGTGCCTTAAAATTAATTCCCCTATGGCACATGCAGTGCTCATAAATCTCATGATCAATGGGAATATTGCAACTTTTAAGTTGTGGCCAATGGAATTGTCAATAATTTTCATGTGTCATGATGACAAAGGATGGCAAATTATTGTGTACGCAACAAGATTGAGTATGAACTGATTCATACACTCAATTTTCTCAACGATCATGTCTGAGGGACAAGATGTTGCAAATTATACTACATGTAGTAGTACAATTATAGGCTCATGATATTATGGGATAACCAGGAGACTACAAGAGTCCTCCAACATATCTTGGGAATAACCATCCACAAGCATATCATCAATGTAGAGGATTCATTTTCCATCTACATACCAAAATAATTTCTAGTTGTTTCTTTTGAAGTTGAACTTCAAAACTTTCCCATTTAAATCATCTGCCTTGCCAATGACTCGGTGGTATGATTCAACCCAATACATGACAGATTGGTAATCATTGGTACAATACTTTGTACAACCACCCCTTTGTCATTGCGATCATTTTTATCTAAATGATCCCTTCCCTTTTGAGATACATACGCCATGGTATATTTGCCATTTTATTTTCTCTTTATGTTTAACTCCTCGTGGTTCTCTAACCACTCAATCGCTTAGTACTAAAAGCACCAGCATGAATTTTAGGCAATGATGTCACACCCACTGGGCGAAACTGATGAATCTTCATAAGAAGTTCATCATATTTTTAGCCTAAAATAAAGATGGTATTTCTATTTACCATCATAGGAGAACATAAAGTTCAATAAGGATTTACAATCAGATTTGCATCCGAAATTACCTTATCAGGTAATCTAAACTTGGTGTTCATTTATAGGCAATAGAATAACAAGCCTCAACAGACTTGAAGTCCAGACTACGAATGAATTGTCATTCGAGTTGCGCTTATAACAACATATCTCTCTGCAAGGGAGTCCCCCAAAGGGCATATGGATATTCATTATCCACTAAATACTCAATTTGATTGCGATGCTACATACATGCAAAAATGCATTTTCTTTTAGCTATATTAGAAATAGTCATGACATTCTCTACAGGTGGAGTTTCTATGGCGACAAGGCCAAAAGTCAACATAATATGTCCACGAACCATGTTAAAAATTCTCCAACCTAATGTCATCGCATCGCATTCCCTTCCAAAGGAAGGTCGGCCATATGCTGCATGAAATGCTCATGTATTAATTTACTTTTAGCAAATTAAGTAGGATGAAAATGCTATGGCTAAACATAATCATTGTCATGGTGATTTAGTGACCCATAGGGCAAACCTTCCATGAAAATATAATCACCACAGTCTGGTATATATCTTTAAATTAAAGGTAATCACCTCAAAAGGGATAAACCTTAAATTTCCTTAAAACACATAGAGGCGTCAACAACCTAGTGGCCCCTCACACTTATGGATAGTTCTCATCGATCATAGCCCCCATAACCTTATGTTATTCATAACACATGAAGGTAATCACCCTGAAGTGGTGTAAACCTCTCAGTTATGCATGAAATTTAATTCATAGCTATGATGACGTCTCATAAGTTGTGTATGCATGGAAGGTAATCACCAAAATATGCAAGTATTTTGCATAATTCTCTTCATAGCATAACCTGCGATGTTGTCATCGCCAATTCCACGGATTCCACTCCTGATGGAATATGTGACACCAAAGTCATAACAAATGACAAATGCTATGAAGTTGTCATATATTTGAAAAACATCATGAAGGTAGTCACCAACGATGTAGACATCAAAGGTGAGAACAAAAATTATTCCGTTGCTATGATACCATGCCATAACTATTGCGCCTTCATTTTGCTTTAAACACATGGAGGTAATCACTAGTAAGTAGTGTAGACCTCTCTCTTATGGAGCTTATCACAACCTTGTGTTAACTAAAACACATTGAAGGTAATCACCACATGGTGGTGTAGACCTCGCAGTTGTGAACGAAATTCGTTGCCATAATCAAATCCATAAGTTGTGTGCAGAATTGAAGATAGTCATTGTGTCAGAATGACATGTAGACCTCACGGTAATGGTGCATAATCTACAATTAAGTAGTAGATGCTATCTATCCATTACTTTGTGATTCGTCAATATAAATTTGACATAGTCAGGCAAGTGTCATACACCTTGTTATCTTATGTTTTTCAAACTTGCAAGCAAATTCCATATTCTATACGACTGATGGATTCAACATATTGCTTTGCAATTGTATTACTCACGTAATACATATGTTCATTTTACATTACGTAAAATAATGCATAATAAATTATTATGCAATTACCATATTTGCTCTGAAGCCTGGGGCATAGAATGCAAATAACAATAACCATATGGTTAAAGTGCTAAAAACAACAAGCCCCGAAAGCTAAACTGCCAAGTCCAACAAGCCAAATGGCTCCATTATAATTTTCAGTAAGCCCAACGCTCAACTAAAAATTACATGAACTTATACAGGATTATTCCAGTGGCTGATTTGCAAAATCGTGCGGTTACCAATTCCCCATAGGAATAACCGCCGGTGACAGTCTGGAAATCGAGGCCGCGCTGGGCCGAATGGAACCGTTCGTCGACGCCCACTTCTACACCGGAGCGCACACGCCGCAAGCCGGTGCCGCGTGCTGGCCTCTGTTTTTCCCTGCACAGGGTGCCGCCCGCCGCGAAGAGCCGCAGTATCGGCCACCGCGCGAAGAGATGCCTCCGCGCCGGCAATAGCGATCTCTGACAACCGAGCGTCGCCGTTGTCAGGCTCCATCGCTGGTCACGACTCGCCTCGAGCCCTGCTCTTGCCGCGCGGCGCCTGCGTCTCTGCTGATCCGAGGGCCGCGCATTGCTGAGGAAGCCGCCTCCGCTGCCGCGCTGCGGGAGGGTCGTGGCCGCGAGCGCAGGCACTGCCCGGTGTGGAGCGCGCGCGCGTGCCGCCGTCTGTTGGTCCGCCGTGACCTTGAACGCTGCGTCGCTGTTTCATCTTTTCGTGAAGTATGGCGACGTCCACATGCTAATTCATCTGTTCAATCGATGCGTGTAAAGTAACAACAGAATTGATTAGCATAGTTGTTTAATCAAAGTAAGAATGAACAAGCAATATCGTATATTGCTCCATTGATTTCTTATGAACGGATGCATATCCATGGATGACTTGGTCTGCCGTGCACATCGAATCTTTGGCTAATCAATCCATGGAGATCCTTGTTCTGTGGCGTATCTGCTCATGTTCAGCGGAGTCGCCGTCCGTGGTGCCTCGTCGATCGGCAAGGCCTTAATTCGGAGTCGCCTATCTCTCTATCGGAGAGGCATGTGCTGATAACGTGTTGTAGTATGAAGTAAAGAGACAAAGGAAGAGACACAAATGAGACTCTTATATTATTGCATTGTGGGAGACCCACTTATATACAGGGGTGTGTTGGGGAGACACCTTTTCCCCAACAGACACCTCCTGGGAGGCATCCCTCCCATACAATTGATCACATGTTTTATTTCTCAACACAATCATTCCACGGCGGCGGCGTAGCGTCGCGTGCAAAGAAACGATGAGTAATAAGATAACGACGCGACCGCTCCACGTGAGCACAGCTCGCAACACGGCTGCAACAGAAAGCGAGCGGCAGCACACTGATAAGCCATATCCTCTTCTTCCTATCCGATCCAACCGACCGATCGGGAAGAGATGATCCACGGCGATCATCGCGAAACGCAATCATACAACAACTGACGACGCCACATAGCTCTGCGTTGGAACCTTGGAGATGCTGCCGTGCAACGCCGAAACGTCAGCAGCGAGCATTGCACGACGGCGTGGCAAGAGGACGGAGACGGCTGCAATCGAGTGCAGGAGTCACTAGCGAAGGGCAGGGAACAGCGAAACGTGGAGCTCCATGCCTCCATGGTTGTGGACGCCGCCATTGATGGGCTCAGCGTCACGGGTCGCTACCTCGATTGCCTCCAGAATCAAACCAAGCTCGCAGTGGAGAGTCACCGTTAGCGTTAATGACTAGGCGGTTGCTAATGCCGCCGTAGAAGAAAAAACATTTTTCAGAATCAAAGACACGACTTTACATATACTTTAATTTTCTGCTCTTCATCGATCTTTCTCGAACAACTTTTGGACCAAATCAAACTTTTTATCAAGAGCGTACACGCACATACTCCTAATGTGAGAAAGGGAATTAGGTCAGCATATAGACGCATAGTCCACCAAAGTAACTAGATTAGGGCGGCCACCGATGGTGTTTTTTAGTCGGATCAAGCGCAACTTTATGTAGTGGTAAGCACCGTCAAACTTGTCCGCTTGCGACGGGCCTCTAGCGCCCGCTCCAAACAGCCGCACGGTCTTTGCGCGCCGGCGCCGGCACGGCCGCTTTTTTCTCATATAATTTGCCTCCGCAGCCACGCTCGCCGGCATCCTCATGTCGCCCGTTGAATCGAAATCGCCTGCTGATCAGGGACTCGCTCCTCTCGTACGTCGTCGCTGCTAGTGGCCGCCGTGCCTTTCGCTAGTGCGATGCGATGTGCAGTGTGAATCAAAATCGATCGATCGTGCCACTCAGAGCAGCGCCCAAACCGAAAGTACACTGGCCTTTTTTTACATTTCGCTTTATTAACCACTTGGTGCATATTTTACCCGGAAGAGCCCGTCGTGTACGTCGCCAATGATTGCCTGTGCCGACTCGTGGGGAAGTTGTTTCGTACGGAGAACTCGCACAGGCAACACAGAGGAATCTGATCGAGATACACAAATCTACCAACCGCACGGGCGTAGTACAACACAATAGATACGAGAACTCGCCCGACGGCCGGTACATCAACTCAACTCAACACATATTTTCTTCAGCCACAACCGAACAAGATATCTTAGTCATGGCCAATGTACTACGTTTCACCTAACCTAATCCACGAACGAACAAAACCCACACGGTTTTTCGCCGACCCAGAATAGCTGTATTATTTGGTATATTTTGGTCGCGGATGTCGGAGCCAAAACCGAAAAAGATACTCATCATTCATTCATGTCCAATGTACGTTTCACCTAACCTAATCCACAAACCAAAACCCACACGGTTTTTCGCTGCATTATATGGTCGCGGATGTCGGAGCTATAGCCTAATTAGCTCGACACGTAAGGATGACGACAGAAGAATTAATCCATCGTGTTTGTGAACAGCGAATTTGTCAAACAATAAGATTCTCGATCGATGCATCGAGCTCGTTAATTGATCTGTTTAGTTTATTAACGGCTCGTAGAGAGAGGCAGACGAAGGAGGATTAGGTGAAGCGGGCCTTTTGGTTGGGACGTCACTTTCGGTTTCCGCCATTGACTTGTCGCCCCTGCGATGCAAGCACTTGAGGCCTTGTTTGGCAGAGGTGTTTTGACAGGAATAATTAGGTATTGTCCCAGATTAACCCGAAAATACTACTAGAATACTCACTTTAGCTGTTTGGCATGCCGGTTTTGGGTGGATAAAACACTGCAAATCTCCTCAAAACACTCCGGGTAGAGGTGTAACTGCGCCGCGCCTACCTACTCGCGTTTTCTACCGCTGCTTCAAACTCTTCTGATGCAGAATTTAATGCCCTTGTCAGCGTGACACTGTGCGGCCACAGTGCAACTTGCTTATGCATGTTGATCATTTCTTGTCCAGGGAAGCTAGCTCGCGGACCCGTATTGCTTTTTTCTCTGTCCGTTCAATGCATGTGGCCAAGGACAATACCGCAATATCAGGCATACTCTGGCTTGTTTTTAAAAATTGATTGCTTTCACACAGCCAAAACGCTAGGTGAAACACGTCCTCCACCCAATCCCCCCAGTATAATACCCAGTAAACCACAACAAAACACCTGCACCAAACGAGGCCTCAGGCTTCCAGATAACGCCGTTTGGCACTTCATTTGTTCCTACACTAGTTATATCGTCTGGATCAGGTTTAAGAACCAGCCAATGTTGCCCTACACTGTAAATAATATCATATCCCTGCTATCCATATTATGTCTGAATAAATTTTGAAATCTGATTATTTTCAAAATAAAAAACAAAAACACTACTTGTTTATATCTAAAAAGGGTTGGACTCATATGAAAGAATAAGTATGCTCCATGTAGCGACTATCAAGCAAGAACATATTAACATCACCACAACTACCAAACGCAATGTGATGTGTCTCACATCAAATCGTGTGCTTTGGAAACATGTAGAACCAATAATGTTCTATAATAGTTGGTGATTAGTATATATATATAAGTGATGTATTTTCATATCAAGTACATATAATGCATACGGTGTGGGGGTAATTATTTAACATACTACAACACAAATATTTAATATTAATCCAAATGTCAAAAAATAAGCAGCTGCAAAATTTTATCATTTTTAGCCAGATTGTATAAAATAGAAAACTAACATTATATTTATTATTAAATATATTTCTTTAGCACATGATAGGTGTACTTTTATTGTATATTAAAATAAAATAAGCTTAAGATTAATAGTAATATCATTTCATATTTAGTTAAGCCTTCTCACTTTGTAATGGAAAAAATATACTCATTTAAACTGTACTCTCTCCGATCAGAAATAAGTGTTGGTGATTTTATACTAACTTACTATAAGGTTTGTACTAAATCACTTCGATCCGAGGATGTAGTATATTAATAATAAGTTATTTAGAAAGTATATAATTTAACTTAAATTATATTTATTAAATTCGCCTCATAAGCCATGGAGCCGCAAGTACATCAGGGTAGTCCTAGAGCTCTCATCATACATATCAAAAGTTCTCTTTTGTTAATGTCTGAGGCCAATGGGCTGCTATGTTTGATCAAATGGGAGGCCGAGTGGCTCGAGTTGCTCATAAGTGTAATCAACTCAGCAAAATCTAGAGGCCAATCACATGGTGGGTTTCCATCCATGAATATCTCAATAATAATGTCTACCAAGTCAACATAGTATTTCTTGGCTAAGCATGTCCTATATCTAGTCCAGTAAACACGGTCAAGGAAAGCTCACCTGTCCTTCAAGTTGACCATGATGTTATCTGCAGTTTACTTGTAAAGGCATCTCCTCTTTCAGTTGTCCGGATCTAGCATCAGGGTGAGGACACGTAGGAGAAGACCTTGACCTCCTCCATTCGCATATTCTTTGAAACGCCAGTGGAGGTGCTAACAGGTTTGGGCAGGCTGTGTTCCTGGCCTCGGCAACAGGCAAGCGTGGGTGGCATCGTGGTGGTGCCGGTGGCTGGCCTAGCCACGGGCGCTTCTTCACCTTATTGTTCCCTTCTCCTCCTTTCCACCATCGCCCCCTTTTTCTCTCATCTTCCTCGACTAGAAGCATGTGACGGGAGGCCACAACGGCAAGGCCATGGTAGGGCTCGCGCTATGCCTCACTGTAGCGGATGACCACTGCCTAGACTCGTGCTTGCGGTGCTCCTCCAAGCAGGGTCGATGGCCAAGCTGCGGGCGGAAGAGCGCTACTCCCCTATGTAGCTGAGAGGTAAATCTGGTGGCCATGGCAGGGCACGTGTTGCGCCTCGCGGCAGCAACAAGGCCTCTGATCATTTTCCAGACGGGTTGCAAGGCGTTGCTCCTCCTCGGTGTGGCGGTTCTCCGGGTTGCAAGACTAGCGCTTTCTTGTCGGCCAGGGAAGATGAGCAACTTGCACTGGACTCCCTACGGAGTGTGGCTTTGGTGATGGTGGGTGTTCTTGGGAGTGTTCTTGGTGCACGGCGACCGGCTCGGCCGCCACGCATGGGTGTCCAGCGTCCGGCGAGATATGGACGTTGGTTCGTGGCCTGATGTGGTCGTTGGCCCTGCATTGCGTGCACTGACCTGTCCGGCGGCACCCTGTTGCATGCAGCAAACATCTCGGTCCTGCTCTCGCCTAGGGTTGCTACTGTGTGCGTTGGTAGGATTACCGCAAACATGGGTGCTTTGCCGTAGGTTTGGGTTCGCCGATGCACAGGTCTATTTGGTCACAGGCTAGCTCCTCCTGGGGTTGGCGTCGTGGTCGACCCGTGCTAGTCCTTTGTGTTGCGCGTGGTGGTCTGTTGGCAGACTGGTTGTCCATCCTAGTTCTCTTGGTGCAATTGCTGGTGATGTTAGGTGTAAGGGTACATTGCCCTATGTGTGATTTTGGTAATTAATGACAATCTGTATGGACTAATGTCTTCATTGAGCTTTTTATGAAGGAATTGTTCATAGAAATTGCTTGAAGTCCATGTGCTGGATTCAAGGCTTGGATGCCATGAAGATAAAGATATATCCTAAGTATTGGCATCAAGATCATTGAATAGAATAGATGAATCCAATATTATCAAGAAGAAGAAATAGAGTTGTAGTTTTTGTATAGAACTCAAGTGATCCATGCTCTAGCTTATGTGCTAGGCCAAGGAGTTTCAAGATCTTGAGAGTTTGTCTACAAGAGAAGAATTAAAGATATGGCTCTATGTCGAGGTCATGATGGTCTCATGACTTATGATTGACTAAGACATAGATCATGCAATCAAATGAAGAATTCTTTATGTGGCTCAAGATATTGTAATGGAGCATGAGAATTACATTGTTGACCAAGACAAAGATCAAAGAATGAATTCTAGATTGGTCAATACATGAAGCATAAGAAATGTGCCACATGTATCTTATGGTATGGTAAGTTCTGTCAATTATGCTTTGTGAACTAACCCATTACATATGTGTGTTTGTGTTGTCTATGTGGGTTAGGTATTTCCATGGGTATGCATCAATAGTGAGATTACATATAGCCCATGAGAGAATGACATCAAGTGATGATCGTCATGAAGGTTGAGAAGGACAAGTTTAAGATAAGCATCTTGAGAAGATGATATGGTTGAAGCTTGGCGTCCATTTTTTGATACTAGAGTTGTGAAGACATGCATTAATGAAGCTATCCCATAATAGGCTATGGGGGAGCAAATTATATCTCTTCATGATGCAACAATGATCAAGTTAGACATCCCGGCTTGAAGGAAGCATGAAGCATCGACATCAAGATCAAGCGGGATGCGCAAGGAAGAGGTATGGCCTTGCTAGGTTTTATTTTACCGGTCTCAAGTTGTTTGTTGAGAGACCGGGTTATAGGATAGATAGCCGCACTATCAAGAGGGGCTTTCGGTCGGGTAACTTGATCACATCGTCTTAGGGAGCTCAAACCTTTGCATCCTCCTAATTTGTTTCTTCTTGGTGTTTATCCATGTGAGGTTCTTGTTCTTGTTGTTAGTTTTCCAACAAATCCAAGTTCATTGAAAATGGAATTTGTATGCACCTTTTATTGTGTTTTCAAGTTGAAAGGTTTTACCGGTTCTTCGTATTGCAAGGTTTCACACCTCACCACATTTGGTATTTTATATTTTGAAAAGACTTGGTGTTTCTCTACATGAATTTTTAGATCTTGTTCTTAGCTTTTCAAAAAGCCCAAGTTTGCTAAAATCGGAGTCCGGATGCGGAAGATATCACATTTTTCATGAGGATTTATTCTGCCGGTTCTGAGCTCAGTTTGACCAGGATTTTGATAGGAAACTGGACCAAAAATTTCTGGTTTCAACTGGAAATTGGACCGGAACAAGCCCAGCAAGCCACTGGCAAGTTTTTGGGCTGGCTTGGTTTGTTCTCGGTTCCAGGCTCGGTTTAAACCGAGAATTTCCGGTCAGATTTCTGGTCCCACCAGGAATTCAACCGGGAATTCCAGTTTCGCCTCAAATGGCTAGTTTTTTTAGGGATATAAAAGGGGTCTTCTTCCCCAAATGTTTTAGCGTTCTTGAGCACGAAATACACCTCCATTGTTGACCCTCTTGAGCTTTCTTCCTCCCTCTTCCCTCCTATGATTCTTGCATCTTTTTGAGGGCTTTGAGAGAGGAGCTCTTGATCTACAATTTCCACCAATTCATTCCTCCTCTAAGTGAGGGGAATCCATTGAATCAAGATCTTGAAGTCATTGGTTGACCTCCACCATTGTTCTTCCTCTCTAACTCCTCCATAGCATTTGTTTCCTTGGTGGGATTTGAGAGAGAAGGATTTGATCACTTTCCCTTGTGTTCTTGCTTTGTATTCTTGCATAGTGTTGAGCTCTCCATTACGATTTGTTCGAGTGAGAGACCATGAGCTTGTTACTATTGAAGGGTGACCTCCTAGTTGGCTTGGCGGTTGGTGCCGTGGTGACCTCTTCGTGGAAGATTGTGAAGAGGCCCAGGCTTTTTCCTTCATGGGATTTGTGAAGCGGTTGTGGAGCTTGCCATCTCCGGAGTGGAGGAAAAGCTAACCATAAGAAGGGGTCCCTAGCTTCGTGGGGTACTCAGAGAAGAAGGTGAGTGAAAGAGCATGTGCCCCCATGTGTGGTTTTGGTAATTCATGACAATCGCTATGGACTAATGTTTGCATTGAGTTATATTTGTAGGACTTATTCATAGACAACGATTGACAAGGGTATAGCTAATAGAGCCCGTTATCTTTGTACCACTGAGGCCCGTTAAGATAGGCCCAGTCATAGACATAGTCGAAATACGAGTTGATATCATATACGGATGCTGTAATTTGTATTGAACCTGACTGGATCCTTGAGACCTGGCCACCTATATATAAGGGCTAGGAGAGGCCGCCCAGGGACAGATTGAGATTGAGCCAATTGAGTGCCACACTTATTCTCGATACACACATAATCACGCCTTGTTTGACTGACCTTTACCTTCGAGTTCATCCGACACCCTCTTCCCCGATCCTAAGTCCTTCATCTAGGACATTTGTCGAGTTAACCCTCATCAATTGGCGCCGACCGTGGGGACTCTGGGCATTGGAATCATGAATTTGACGACTTTTGCGCTTCTAGCCAACAACAACTCGAAAGTCGATGGAAACCAGATATCCTTCGGGACCATAGATTTTCAACTTCACCCACCAACCCTTACTCCAGTCTTCGCAAGCCTAGATCAGGAGATGGATCTGACGATCGGAAGCCTAAACTTTCATGTCGGATCTTTGGGTTCGATTCACCTTTCAAATTTGACGAAATCGGATCCGTCGGCAAGCAAAACTGCAACAACCGCAATGTCAGAATCATCAGTAGGCTCTTCCAGTGAGGTAAACTCGCCGGTCAGCTTTGCAACAACGGAGAATATAGGAGAAAAAATCGAAGAACTCTTGGGTGTTATTTAGTTTTTATCCTTGTGCGGTTCTAGAGCTTGTGGTTATTCTCATGACAAGCTCTAGTTCTTCAAAAACGGATTTCCTATAGAACTCTTATTGCATTTTTGGTGTTTGGAGGTTTTACCGGTTCATCTTTATAGCTAAGTCAAACCTTTTATCATTTGGTTGCATCCTCCTTTGTTGGACTATGATGTTTCTATGGATGAAGTTGTAGAGCTTGTTGTGGTGATTCCAACGAGCCAAAGATCATCGAAAACGGAGTCCGGATGCAAAAGTTATCACCATTTTTGTGTTTATGTTTCTTCCTGGCCGAACTGTTCGGCCCTTGGCCGGAAAATCCGGCGGCACGCCGAACCACGTTCCGGAGCAGCTATTTGGCGCCAGGCAGAACCATTTGGTAGTCGCTGAAGTTTTTGGCCTGCAGTCTGGTCCCGCCAGACCTAGCGCTGAACCGTCCGGTCTACAGTTCGGTCCTGCCAAACTTACGCCCGAAATCCCATTCGAGCTTCTTCCGACGGCCAGATTTCCACCCACCTATAAATACCCCTTCTTCCTCCTTGAGCAAGCCACGTTTTTGGGCTTCTCTCTTCTCCATTGTTATCTTAAAAGCTTGCCCTCCCTCCTCCATTCCCCCCATGATTCTTGTATCTTTTTTAGGGAAAAGAGAGAGGAGATCTAGATCTACATTTCCACCAATCACTTTCTCCTCTAAGTGAGGAGAACCTATTGGATCTAGATCTTGGATTTCTTTGTGGATTTCCTCCTTTGTTCTTCCTCTCATATCTCTCCATAGCATTAGTTGCTTTGGTAGGATTTAAGTGAGAAGGACTTGCGCACTTGTGTTCTTGCCTTTGCATCGGTTGCATCAGTTTGAGTTCTCCTTGGAGATTTGGTGGTGAAAGTTCGTTCAGCTTATTACTCTTGGGTTCTTGGAAACCTAGACGGCTTAGTGGCTTAGTGGATTACTTGGGGACCTCCAATTAAGTTATGGAGATCTTCCCAAGCTTTGTGGTGCCTTCATGGCAATTTCTTGGGGACCTCCAATTTAGTTGTGGAGATCTTCCCAAGCTTTGTGATGCCTCAGTGGCGATTCTTGGGAGCCTCCAATTAAGTTGTGGAGTTTGCCCCAATCTTGTACGGGTTCGGTAACCGTCCTCAAGTGTCCCATAGTGGTCGGATCTTCTATCTTGGTGGGAGGGCTCGAGGAGGTTATGGTGAGCCTCCGTTGTGTTTTGGGAGCCCTGTGCCTCTACACCGCTCCAATGGAGATTAGCACCCAAAAGGGTGTGAACTTCGGGATACATCATTGTTTTCGCGTGCCTCGGTTATTTCTTTACCCGAGCTCCTTTACTTATGCAATTTACTTTGTGATAGCCTTCGTGCTTGAAGTTATATATATCTTGCTATCACATGTTTGCTTATCATGTTTAGCATAGGTTGTTGGTGCACATAGGTGAACCTAGTTTATTTAGGTTTTGTATGCTTGGCAAATTAAATGTTAGTTTTATTCCGCATTTGTCAAGCCACTCATAAAAGTTTTAAATCGCCTATTCACCCCCTTCTAGGCGACGTACGTGTCCTTTCAGTGAGACTTCGTGGCGTTCGGGGGCCTTCGTGGTTACCCGCATCTCTCTGATGGTGATTAGCTTACTTTATGTTGGGATACATCTTCATCTCTGCGTGCCTCGGTTATCTCTATACCCGAGTTTATTTCCTTGTGATAGCCTTCGTGCTTGAAGTACTTATATCTTGTTTATCACTTGTGAATTATATCTTGTGCTATCTTGCTTTTATTTAGTTGTTATTGGTGCACTTAGTTGAGCCTAGCATATTTAGGTTTTGTGCTTGAAGAAAATAAACGTTAATTTAATTCTGCATTCCTTCAAGCCAATTCCGTAATTGTTTTTAAAATGCCTATTCACCCCCCTCTAGGCGACATCTTGTCCTTTCATTAGGTTTTATCGCTTGTCTTTGCGGGGTTGCTGCTAAGGCGTTATAGGTCGTGGTGTTGCTCTAGGAAAATGTCATTCCTGACGTTGTCAGTTTCGACAACAGTAACGCCTATACACGAAACAGGCTTTTGCCCCGCTATATTAATATAGCAACCACCTGATACAACAAGCTTGCTGGGGCTGCAGCACAACCTAGCCCAAAAGAAAAAAGAGAAAGAAAGAAAAAAGAAACAAATGCCGACACCGACAGATCAACGATACAAAGATGACCCGCCACCGCTGCACCCTCCGGAGAATTCCCACCATGCTCCTAGCACATCAAAGCATCGTGTCCCAAACAACACCTTCAAGAAGGAAAACGACGACAACACCGCTACTGCCCGAACTAGTCCTAGGGTTTCCCCCGGTACATAGAGGGGAGTGGGGAAGGGGCACACTCGATGCCCTTCAGGAAGGAAGGCGGCACCCGCAGGCGTCACTGCATCGATTTTGAACAAGCCGACAGAGATTTCTCTCAACCCCCAAAAAACCACCACCCCAGATGATCCGTAGTGCCCCACCCAACTTGCCGCCCACCAGCATGCACCACCACGGTCTTGCGCCATCTTTGTCGTCTCACCGTGGTCACTGACATGAGGCCTAGAAGATAGAAAATGGGACATCAGAATCGCAGACGGCAGCATCGCAGCCAAGCCGGAGAGAACTACCTCCACCGCCATCTCGGTAGCTGACCGAACATAGCAACCGGATCACACCAGGCCCCTACTGGCCCGGTCGGGCAAATAGGCCCACAAAGAACCCACCGCCATGCTGCAGCAAGCCGGCTGAGACGCCACCACCACCAATACCTTCGTCGCACCTCCGCCACCTCCAGGGAGTCTCGTCGCTGCTCAGAGCCCAGCTGGCCCGCCTCAACCTAGATCGGGCCCAGATGGGCCTAGATCTGGGCCAAACAGGCACCGCCGGTCACCTGCGCCACCACGTAGACCCACGGCCAATGATCGCCGCCGCGCCGAAGCCCACCCGCCCGCGGGAAACAAAACCGCCGGGCCAGACCGCCGGCGGCCGATCCGCACCGCCGTCGGGAAGAAGTTGCCCCAGGAACACCTCCGAGCGCGCGGGGAAAGGCGGTCCGCCGCCGCCGCCACCAGGGCTTCGCTCGGCGGCTCCTGCTGGCGACGGTGATGGGGGAAGGAGGAGGGAGGGGGCCTAGTTGAAGGGAGAGGCGGCGGCGCTCCCTCGCCTCGGGGAGGGCGAGAGGAGCACGAGGGGTCGGGGGTCGCCTCTCCTTATCCACGCCCTACGGCATCCACAAGGGTAACGCCTGTAGGCGTCTTTCCTTCCTTGGGCGTTGTCGAGGAGTCCCGAGTTCCTCTATTCCTTTTTGGCCTTGTTGTCCGGGTGAAAACCCAGATCCGGCTTCCGGTGTTGAGCCAAATCGGACAACGGTGGCGTCACTGATGTCATTACCTTCTTGGAGGCGTTGTTTTTGGATGTCTTACCCTCAGGTGGCGTGCAACTTGGCAGCACACGCCTTGGCTTCTTGGCGAATCCTACGTGTGACAGCGTTGTACCTGCATGGTTACCTTGATGGCATGGGTAGCGGACTGCAGCGGATCCAATGCGGCTTCTTGGACACGCGAAAGCACTCAACGGATTTCGGGTGACAATAGTGGACGAACATTCTGACTGACCGTTATGTGATGACTGTGGTGGTGCAACACCGAGGGCACCGGTGACGGTTGGCAGATCTAAGGCGAGTCAGGCGGTCCGTAGTGCCATTGCTTCCCCAAAGCGGGAGTGCTTTGATTCTTCCCTTCTTTGTAGTTTCTTTTTTTCGATGGCCTTAGAGGGTGTGGTGCCCTTTGTGTTTTTGTGGCTTGCATATAGGCCGAGGTTAGTTTGGTGGCTGTTGTAATGTATGTCGCAATTGTTGTCCGTGTTATTGTCTTGAGTGGTCGGATATTCGTCAACTGCTCTTCTAACTTTTTTTTGGGTCGAGGTCGTATAGTGGGATGTCCACTCTCTCTTGGACTTGTACAAAAACTCTAAACACAGCGCTCTTTGTGTTTTCGAGAAAATAAAAGACCGTACACATCACTTTGTTCCCGATGCTATAAATTTGTTTCATAGCTTGAGTTAGCAATTGCGTTTAGTGCCAACTCAGACACCACGAGGGACGACATCTCACCCTCGTCAACGAATTGGAGCGGTGGTTGCCTGTACACCAGTACACGACCGTGCAACACTTTTTGTTTTGTTTTGAGGGAGACCGTGCAACACTTGTGACTACTCAAGTCCAGTAGTCGACAATATTCTTGATACAGGTAACGGTCCGATTAAACACGAGGAACTTTCAAAGAGTAAAAACAAAGTCGCGGCCGTACCATCCCACAACCCACAAGTCAGCGTTCCACTTCCACCGGGGGAAAGAAATTGGAAGGAGCCTGAGGCGAGCAACGCACGTACGTGTCACCTCCCAGCAGGAGCCAGCGAAGGCCATCATGCACGCCCGCCGACCAGAGCTTTTGCTTCCTACCCCTTCCATATCCAGCGCAGCGTCCACGTAGCTCGCGAGCAAGCTTCAGCCTCAAACTCGTTCCGACCAACCACCACTGCCCGCCCATGCCAAAATATATATTGTTATTTTACTTGGAACTAAAACTTGAACAGTTCATGCATCTTTATTTCTTGAACGAAAGGCCATGCTAATCTAGAACCGTGGACGAGGAGAGCTCCTAGCTACGAGCATCTCCAACTCAACCATGCGTGCCATCCATCCGCGCACGGCCTCGATCCCTCCTGCATCGAAGTAAACGACCATCTGCGCTGACAAAATTTTCTTCCATGGAAACAACGAGCTCATCATCCCAGATTACTAGATCTGAATCTAGTATAATTTAGTTGTTTTTTTTTTGTCGAAGGATGGTTTCCACCATACAGAGTTAATCTCGCTCCAGAGGTCGTACACGAGTTTATTTGTCCAGTAAAGAGGCCTGGGTAAATTGGTTTGAATCACGAAAAGAATGACGATAAAGATGAAGAACTTTTTCTAGACATTTTTATCGATGAAATCATGAAGGATTGTACATAGATTATACAAAGACTAAGATCTCTGTGGGCTTATAGAGTTTGTCTGACGAGGTTTACAAGTGAATCTAGGGTTTATGACTATAAAGTCTACGACGGTGATTTCGGCGTATCTTGGTGAATGGTCTTGAGTATATATAGGCGTTGGTAGTAGGTATATCCATGTTGCGCGTTAGGTCTTCTGTCGTCTTGCAAGTTAAGTTTTCCTCTGATCTTGATGCAATGTCGTATGTTAGAGGTAGTTCTTCGAGAAGTTCGCTTGTAGCACATCAGGTAGATTGGTTTGAAGCTTCTGGATACAAGCCTTTACGTTGGTGACGTCATGGACGTGGTGGGCTGAAAGGGTACGTGTTGTTTCCACTTATCTCCAAAAATGTTAGTTTTAAAATTAGAAGTTTATGCGAGTCTAGGACAATGTTTATGTATGATGATTGTTTAAGTTCCAAGTTCTAAACTATTATTTGAAATTCAATTAAAAAACCATTCTAAAAAAATCCAATTAAAAAGGTCCCCAAGGTGGCCGCGGCAAGGGACTTTTTGCTTCCCAAGAAAGACTGTCAAAACCTTAGCAGCCCCCACTATCTTCCTCGTCCTCGCCGTCTATGATCGAGAATCGATAGGTTCCACCTCCTCTACTTGCCGCTCCGGTGGCAGGAAGCGGTGGGCACCTCAAACCTGCACTCGACGTTGTTGAAGGTCTCTAAGTTAGAGTTTGGTCAACCCACATCGCGTTATGGGGGCTATGCCGGTGTTGTGCGGAACAAAAATAAGGTATATCCGTCTCCCCGTCCACCTCATCGGCGGCGATCTTGCTGGTGGCGTTGTGGAGGTCGGGGATTCGTCTGGTCGTCATTTATATGAAGTGGTGGATCTCGTCCAGTCTACGTGTGTCACAAGTTTAGTGTTAGAAGCTTCAGATCGATTCAAGGGTTCAAAGGCGACGACTTGGGTCCTTAGGGACACGTGCACAAAGACTTCCCAACAGTTAAACGGCAACAACGGCGTATCGGCTGCTCGCTCTGACGGCAGTAGTTGTCGTTTGGTGGTGCAAGCAATCAGTGTAATTTTTAAAATATTTGAGTTGCCTTGTATTTCTTAGAAACTCAACAAATAGATTCTGATATTTATAGGAAAAAAAACTCGAAAGACTGTCCGCAGAGCGAATCCGGTGAGGGCGTACTCTGATCAAGTGTAGGTTTGACCCGGAGCGGCGGAGCCTGCGAGGCTGAAACAGCGAAGACAGACGAGGATGGATGAGGGTTTGGCCACTTGCGCGAGTGACTGGAGCGTGACACGGAGAGAGGCCTGTAGCCCGTGCTGATCCGATTGGTTCTCCATCCTTATCGCCGCCGCCGCCGCCGCCGCATCTCCCTGGATTTGGCTGCCTTCGCAGCTTCCAGGCGGCCGTGCGTTTCTTCCGCCGCGGCCGTGAGCGTGACGACCTGAGATCACCGTTGGAAGCATCTCAGCGTCTAATCCAAATTTTCGGCGGCCGTACGTGAAACAACGCCAAGGAACTGGAGCTGGATGCGTACCCTCCCGTCATAGCACCTCTACACGCATCGGGAAACCCGACGACTCGGCCGAGGCAGCTGATGAGATGAAATATAATACTACTACTCCCAATCGCAGTACTCCTAAATAAAATTATGTATTCAACACACAGCTGTTCTTCTTTATAAAAAACACCCGATGAATGTAGCTGTTCTCGACCGTTCGAGCAAAACGAAAAAAAAAAGGTTGCAAGAGACGAACGGTACGGTCCAACCAATCCAAGCGACTTTCGGTGCGGCGTGTCCGGGTCCTGCAGGGCAGGGAGCCTTGGAAGAGCCGTCCAGGAAATGGCATGGTATACTTGCGGTCCAGGACATACGACGCGACCCTCAAAGACAAAACCCCCCACAGCTGCTGTCTCCCCCCTAAACACGTCATGCACACGCAAGAATTTTCCAACTCGGAACTCTTCTCCGTGCGTACGGTTGCCGCTGTGATGCGTTCGGTCAGGGTCTTCTCCCTCCGTTCTCTCAACTTTGAAGATCATCGCCAGCAGCAGTTTTAAAATTCCAGCGGCGATCAACGGTGAGGAAATATATCTTACTATGTGAGGTGAGATCATAGCTTGCCTCACCGAATAATAATTCTGTTCTGGTTCCTTTGATCCCAAGTCAGGGTCACGGGTCGGCGGCGGCGGCTCAAGCGACGACCAGGCGCGAGGCACCCTGCTCTTCTCCATCGCAGCCTGCTCCCAATAATTTGGCGCTTATTTGTACGGAGTATACAAAGCTTTCGGTTTGAAAATACCCATAAAGTTTTCAAAGACAAAAAAATTCGCGAGGACAGGACAGGAGCCAGAGATCTAGGGTAAAAGGAATCTGGAAGGATAAAGCATGATAACATGATGGGCTCGGGCAACGCCCTCATCCTCAGGCTCAGCTCACCGGTCCCAGGGACACCCACAAATATTCCTGATAGACCATGATCTCAATGCGATAGCCTTTTTCTCTAGTGGGGATCCGTGGGGGCGGCACACCTGCGAATGCAAGATCTACGGAACAGTGCAAGTTTCCGTTGCTTGCCCATGCTGCTCAGATATTTCATATCAGTCAGTGAAGAACACACGCTGACATAAACAGTTAAACTCTCTGAACGAAAACATAACGGAAATTATCCATGAGCAGTTGACTTGCTACCTCAAGCAAAAGACAGCCAAATACCTATTCTGATGGGCTGTGTCATCCCTAATACAGACAATATACGGCAAAAATTTTTTTACACAAACGTGTCTTTAGTGGAAATGCTACCTCTAGTCTGTCTAAGAGAATCTGTAGCTGACCCCTTAGAGCAACACTAGCAGATACCGTAGATCGCCGATGTCCGCCAAGTGCGACTCGAAACGCCTGAAAGGTATGGAATTATGATCCCCCTCCGAATCATTTCAGTTTCATCCATAGCGTGTCAATAATTCCAAAATTCCGTCAAAGATTTCAAACCCGACATGGAAGAGGGCAATGGCGAGGAGGATGATGGCTTCCCCTAAAAAAAAAGGAGGCTGATGGCGATGAGGTGGAGGAGATAGAGGATGGGGTGTTTTATGTCTCGCAACCTACCCAACGCAAGAGAGAAATGAACTACATCGATGTGGAGGATGCTTGCTTGGTGCGGCATGGGAAAGTGTCTCCCTCGATGTCGTGTCCGGCAACGACCAAACCGGGGAGAGGTGTTCCCTAAGGATTAAGGACAAATTGTTCCAATGCATAACTTGGCTAACCACTCCCACACTGACATACACCTATAGATCACTTCAAGGACGTTGGGATGTGATCAAATCAAAGTGTAACCGTTTGAGTGGATGTTTGGAGCAAGTGAGGAAGGCTTCTCCAAGTGGTGTCACCATTGATGACTATGTGAGTTTATCTTGCATTATTGCATTTATTTGTTCATTGTTCCATTCATTTCAATTACGTGTACAAATATTGCATTTGAAATACTTGTTCTAGTGCACTATTTTAATTACTTAAGCATTCTTTCGTATATAGGATAGAATTGCCATGGAAAGGTTCAAGCAAATACCCGCTTTCAAAAAACAAGCCCTTTGTGCTACAACACTGTTGAAATTTGCTAGAACATAGCAAGAAATGGAAGTTGACAGAGCAAGAAGCTCCACCAAAAAAAGGAGTAATAGCCCAATTGGATGATGACGATAGTGATCTGCCCGGGGGAGGTAGAAACAAGGACAATCCCAATGAAAATAAGAAAGCAAAGGAAAAGCTAATGAAGCAAGCCGAGGCATCAAGTTTGAGGGACAAAGTTGATGAAATATTAAAATCCAAGCAGAAGTTGGTGCACAAAACTTTGGAGACAGAGATTCTCATTGCCGATAAGAAGATTCAAGACTAGAAAACAAGGTGCCAAGCAATCCGAAAAGATGACATGTGCAAGGCCGCCATTGAGGAGAAGAGGGCCTCTCATTGCCAAGGCGAACAAGACGGTGATGATGGGTCCAACTACCATGGATGCCTCGACAAGAGAGTGGTGTGATTTTACAAGGATGGAGATCTAACTAAGATGGCAAGTGGCTAGTGGTGTGATGACCCACAAGTATAGGCGATCGCAACAGTCTTCGAGGGAAGTAAAACCCAAATTTATTGATTCGACACAAGGGGAGCCAAATAATATATGTAAGCCTTAACAGATGAGTTGTCAATACAGCTGCACCTGGAAATAGTCTTGCTCGCAGTGGTTTATCAGTAGCAACAGTTTTATAGTGGTGATAGTAGTGAAACGGTAACAACAGTAGTAAAATAACATCGATAATAGTAGCAATAGTAAACAGTAGGAACAAATATTGTAGGCATAGGGATGGATGTACGGGCGTTGCATGGATAAGATAATTCATGAAATCAATGAGACATGGGCATTGCAGATAAATAATGATAAATCATCCTAGTACTAACAATCATAGGCATGTGTTTCGTATATAGTCGTACGTGCTCACAAGGAGAAACTTGCACGACATCTTTTGTCCTACCAGCCTGTTGCAGCAGGGCTTCAAGGGAAACTACTGGTAATTAAGGTACTCCTTTTAATAAAGTACTGGAGCAAACCATTAACACTCGGTGAACACATGTGATCCTCACATCATAGCCATCCCCTCCGGTTATCCCAATTTCTGTCACTTTGGGGCCTCGGGTTTCAGACAACAATATGTGTATACAACTTGTAGGTAAGACCATAAACAACAAGTATCATCATAGAAATAATAACATGTTCAGATCTGAAATCATGGCACTCGGGCCCAAAGTGACAAGCATTAAGCACAACAAGTTGCAACAAAGTCATAAGCACTAATAGAAGATACTAGGCACTATGCCCTAACAATCTCATATCAAATTACATGAACGATCTTATCCAATCCCTACCATCCCCTCACCTACAGCGGGGGAATTACTCACACATGGATGGGGGAGTCATGGATGGTCGATGGAGGGACGTCGGTGATGATGGTGATGAAGATCTCCTCCAAATCCCCATCCCGATAGGGTGCCAGAACGGAGTTTTTGGTTCCGAATCGCGGTTTCTGATGGCGGCGGCGCAGCGGAAGTCTATCTGGGAAAAACGCCATCTCCCTAATATTTTCAGGTAAAGGGGTATATGTAGGCGGAAGGAGGGGTCGAGGAGCCGGCCGAGCCGCCCTCACACCAGGAGGGCGCGGCCAGGGCTGGGCCGCGCCCCCTGTGTGTGAGGAGGCCTCGTGCCTCTCCTCCGTCTCGTCTTCTGGCTCCGTGGGTCTTCTGGTGAAATAGGATTTTTACCAATTTTTCCCGAATTTTTACTGAAAGTTGGATTTCTGCACAAAAATGAGACACCAGAGCAATTCTGCTGAAAATAGCGTTAGTCCGCGTTAGTTGCATTCAAAATACACAAATTAGAGGAGAAACAATAGCAAAAGTGTTCGGGAAAGTAAATATGTTTTGGACGTATCAACTCCCCTCAAGCTTAGCTATTTGCTTGTCCTCAAGCAATTCAGTTAACAACTGAGAGTGGTAAAAGAAACTTTCACGAACACATTTGCTTCATATGATGTATATATACTAACTATGTGATCAAATACTCAGGCAATTCATAATAAGGAATATGCAACTAATGTCACCTCATAGTCAAGCAAGCTATGAAAGAGTGCCAATACACTAATAACAAGTAACATGAACATAAGAAGCTACAAGATTGTAATATGCATAAATGATATGGAAGAGTGGTATCCAGCTTGCCTTTATTTGTGGAGCAAAACATAAATGCTGAGGCACCTCTGAAGTCCAAAGGAAGACTAGAAGTAAAAATATCAAAGATACAAGCATCAAAGTTATACCACAATTAACCGTGTTCTGGGACAAGCACATTACACTAAGAATAACAGCTATGCTCTCAAGAAGTGCTTTAAAGTTAGAAGATGATGACTCAACATAAAAGTAAAAGGATAGCCCTTCGCAGAGGGAAGCAGGGATTAAACATGTGCTAGAGCTTTTCATTTGTAAAACAGAGATAAAAATTTATTTTGAGAGGTGGTTGTTTCATGTCAACGACTGGCAATGGGGACTTGCTATCTTCCATAATAAACAAGTGAGAGCGGTTCCGAGTTCTTTGAAATTTTGGCACATTGGTGCTCTTTTATAATGCTTTGGCACTCCTCCCCACCTTTTTTCCTTTCTCAAACCATGGCTAACCGATTCCATCGGGTGCCCACCAACATTCACATACCTTGGAGGAGTGCCTTTTTTTTCTTTCTTTTAGAATTAGATTATAATGGTCTGACCAGCTCTCATGCAAAATTAATGATGAGCAGATGAAGCTGCCTAGTCGAGGGGTACTTAATTTAATATGGAAGATAGCAATTCCAACCACTACGTCCCCATGAGCTAAAAACAGTGGCACAAAATGAGAAGTAGTTGAAAGTTTTGAAAGGTAGCACATGAAAATTTACTTGGAATGGCTTACAAATACCATGCATAGGAATTTATAGTGTACTTTTTGATAGACTTGGTTTTTGGTGATTGGATGCACGAGTAGAGCTCATACTCAGTACAAGTGAAGGCTAGCAAAAGACTGGGAAGCGACAATCAAGAGAGCAATAACTGTCATAATCATGCTTACGACAAAACAAAATTAACATAGGCATAAAAATGATACAAGAACTCTGAGGCAAAGTAAATCATCGAGGCTTAATTGACTTTTTGTTCAGTCATATGCATGCTTGAGCATGTGCCAAGTCAATTCAAATGAAACTTTCAGAGGAGGATACCACAATATCATACCATATTATGAATAAAATAATGCATGCAAGCGTCTACATGACATGCTACAAGCTATTAGTAAATTGGAACTAATCATATAAAAGCAAGAACTACAAAGCATCCATTAGATAACATATACCTTACATGAACCGACTAAGCATGTCCACATAAATGAGTATATGTACAAAAATAAAAACAAATAGAGTTCATACCAGCCTCTTACCACATCTCGGATTGTCATATGTCGTCATTATTGCTCTTCACTTGTGTGGCTTGAATAATATAAAGTGAATACCAAGCTCCAATGAAGTAACGGGAGACTGAACTCTGCAACAAACTTTACAAAACCGAAGAAGAACAACAAATATTTTTGGGTTTTCGATTTTTAAAACAAGAACAGAAGGAAATAGCAAACAAAGCAAAATATTTTTGGATTTTTCAAAATGAAAATAGCAAGTAAAGCAAACCAAAGGTAGCAAGCTAAAAAGGCAAACAAAGAGAAACAACGGAATTTTTTTTGGTCTTTTTGTGTTTTGGAAAGTAAAAATAAGAACAAGAACAATAAAGAGAGCGAAACATGGATACACATAGGACCGACAAAATAAGATATGTAGATGAGTGAATCGTCGACGTACCTCCCCCCAAGCTTAGGCTTTTGGCCTAAGCGGAGATCAATCCCAACTCGGCCAACTTGGCCACGAGGTGACGCCTCCGTAGTGCAACGAAGAAGCACCATCGTCCTGATATGAGCTCGAGGACGCCCCGGAGTGGTATGTGGTGAAGTGATAGGCCGAGTCCTCCTCTTCCTCCTGGTCCATGATGCCATGTTGTACGTTGAAGCCGAGCACCCTAAGCCGCTCGTCCAACTCCTCCTTCATGCGTGACCATGGCCTGTTATCAATACTGAACAAACTGGGTTGTGGCAAAGGCACTTCCCTTTCCTCTCCATCAGTGACTAACATCCTGTAAACTAATTTCCTTGCATGTGAGTTAGCGGTGACAAAATGATGGAGCTTCATGGCAGCAAGATCGAGCCTCTGCGGAGTCAACAATATATCATGAGGAGCAATAGGAAGTTCAAGAGCAGCAACAATGCGCGGAGCAATAATACCTCCATAAATAGGTCCCCTAGCAGCTAGGCGACGAGCAATAATAGCACCGAGGTTATACTTCCTACTAACATCAAGAGCGGTAGCTAGAAAAGCTAAATGATAGTTGGAGATATTGCTAGTGTTTCCTCTACCAAGTACACTAGTGGCAAGATAGTAAGTAAAATATCTAATAGCTGGGAGTTGAATGTTTCTTATCTTGCCACGCTGTGCGGTGCGGTCATCATCGTTGGTTACTCCTCGGTAGAGCTCCAATAAATCAGCGGGTTGATGTAGCATCTTCCTTGCCGTCCCAAACATGGGTATACCTAGAATATTACAAAATCTTTCCAAAGACATGGTTATAGGCCTATCATAAATCTTAAATGCAATGGAAGGATTGAAATGAGCATTAGTGAATTTAAAACTTTCAATGAAAATCTTTGTGAGAATAGCATATTGATTACTCTCATCCATCATGTATGTAGTCAATCCAACCCTGTTAACAAGGAGCAAGAAATCATCAAGAATCCCTGCATCACGCAAAAAGTTAGCACAAGGGAAGGTCGATGGATGTGCATCTCCATCGTCTCCCTCAAGGTTTGGTCACATAAGATCTTCATTGTAGGATATCCTATATTGAGCAGTGGATCTTGAAGGCCTTGAGGACCTTGGTGGTTCTCTTTCAAACACTTCTCCATAGGTGTAGTTATCCATGTCTCTTTTCTGAATTTTTTAACAAACCTCATAAAATATGATTTTGAGACAAGCAAATGTAGGAAACTACTATAGTGAGTTACTAGAGAGCTAACATGCATCAATATATCATTTCTAAGCAATAGAACAAGCATGCATACTCATTTATCCTGCCACCTACAATGCTAAAATACTCAAAAAATACTCCACCAAAAGAAATTCTATTTGGACAAGCGGAGGAGTCACATACCGGAGAACAATTGCTCCAAATCTCAGCAGAAATGATGGGCTGAGCAAGGAGATCGAAAAATCGAGGTGAAGAACAGCAAGAACTCGGGTATGAGTTGGGTGTGTCATTGTTTTCGGGAGAGAGAAAGAGCTGGGGAAGAAGAGATAAGTGAGAGGCCAGGTGGGCCCCTCTCACACCAGGTGGGCGCGGCCAGGGCTGGGCCGCGCCCCCTGTGTGGGAGGTGGCATGGCAGCCCCTCCTGGTGTCTCCAGGTGTCTCTCTGTCCCATTTTTGACATAAAAATTTATAAAAAAAATTCTGGAATTTTTCGAGAAACTTTATTTTCGAGGATTTTTCAGAAATTGGCATATCGATAAAAACCCAGAAAAACGAAGATGAAATGATTTCAAACAAATCAAAACCACACATGCATCAGCTCTAAGATACTCTTAATCATGTAACTAAACTAAAGGAATAAATTTTGAACAAGTAAATATAAGTGAGGTGGAGTGGATGCGGTGAAAACGAAGTTTCGTTCATATAAAATCACTTTGTTAACAAGGTTGATCAAGTCTTGTTACTAAACTAACTTTATATGAGGCAAAACTTTGCACTTCACTTAATGCTTATGTTACCTCAACTCTGATAGGCATAGTCCCAATCATAACAATTTTATATTCTTCCTTGGGCTTTCGCTCTGAACAAATAATTTGACCAACTTTGATGGTCTCAACATTCTTGACGGAATTTAGAGCATTCTTTCTATCAATCTTCTTGGGAAAATAAACCGTGTACTCTTTATCATTGACATTAAAAGTTACTTTTCCTTGATTGCAATTAATAACAGCCCCTGCAGTGTTTAGAAAAGGTCTTCCAAGAATAATAGACATATTGTCATCTTCGGGCATTTCCAACACAACAAAGTCAGTTAAAATCAAACAACTGTTAGCAACTTGAACAGGAATATTTTCACATATACCAATAGGAATAGTAGTAGACTTATCAGCCATTTGCAAAGATATATCAGTTGATACTAATTTTTCTAGATCAAGTCTCTTATAAAGAGAAAAAGCATGACACTAACTCCAGCTCCCAAATCACATAAAGTAGTTCTAACATAGTTATTTTTAATGGATCAAGGAATAGTTGGTATACCTGGATCTCCAAGTTTCTCTGGTACTTTACCATCAAAAGAATAATTAGCAAGTAAAGTGGAAATTTCCTCATTCGGAATCTTCCTTTTGTTAGTAACAATATCTTTCATATACTTTGCATAAGGAGGCATTCTAATAGCATCAGTCAAAGAAATTTGCAAAAATAAAGGTCTCATCCATTCACAAAACCTGTTGTAGTGTTCTTATTCCTTAGACTTGTGTTTCTTATCAGGAAAAGGCATTGGTTTCTGCACCCAAGGTTCTCTCTCATTACCATGCTTGTTGGCAATGAAGTCTTATTTGGTGTACTTTGCATTCTTATCAATCTTTTCTGGTTCCTCTTCAACTTCTTCTTTATCGGAAGCATCTCCTGGTTCAGTTTCAGCATCAGAAATAGAAACACTGTTAGGATCTTTACCTGCATCAGAGGATTCTGCAGTTATTTTATGCTTCTTCTTCTTCTTCTTCTTCTTCTTCTTCTTGGAAGGAATATCATCTCTTGAAGTGCGTTGAGAATCTTGCTCGGTCCTCTTAGGATGTCCTTCAGGATATAAGGGGTCTTGAGTAGTAGCACCTCCTCTTGTGCGAATTTCACAAGCTTGCTTCTCTCTTGAAGCATTTACTAACAAATCTTTTTGCACCTTGGTAAGCTGATCAATTTGTGTTTGAACCATTTGAAAATGTTTAACAAGTATCTTCACATCATTGGCGGTTCTCTCCACAATATCCTGCAACTTGTTAATAGCTCTAGAATTTTCCAACAAATGATTCTGCACCATTCTATTAAAATTTTCTTGCTTATTAATAAAATTATCAAACTCATCTAAGCATTGATCAGGAGGTTTAGAATAAGAAATATCTCTATCATCAAAGCATTGGAGAGAGTGTACCTCAATAGTAGATGAATGAGGGATTGGCTTACATAATTCTTCTATAGGAGGTAAATTCTTCACATCTTCGGCCTTAATACCTTTCTCCTTAAGAGATTTCTTGGCTTCCTTTATAACTTCATCATTTAATTCAATCATCCCTCTCTTCTTCGGCGTAGGCTCTGTAGATGGCGCAGGTGATGGCAATGGTGTTGGCTCAACTAGAGTCCAATCATCATGATTCTGGCTTATTTTAGCCATTAGTTCTTCAGCTTCAGCCGGAGTTCTTTCCCTGAAAACACAACCAGCACAACTATCCAAATATGACTTAGATTCATCAGTTAGTCCATTATAAAATATATCAAGGAGTTCATTTTTAGGCAATGGCTCTTTAGGTAAAGCTCTAATTAAAGAACAAAACCTCGTCCAAGATTCAGGCAGTATCTCTCATTTTCCCTGTTTAAAATCAAAGATTTTCTGCACAGCAGCATGTTGAGCACTAGCAGGAAAATATTTCTGAAAGAAAGCATTAACCAAAGCAATAGGACTATGAATAGATCCAGGAGACAAGCTATTAAACCAAGTTTTAGCTGCATCTTTCAACGAGAAAGGAAAAATCTTAGCAACAAAGTAAGTGCGAAGCTTAATATCATCAGAAAACAAATTACTCAAAGTAGAAAGCTCATTCATGTGCTCCATAGCACTATCATCTTTAGTACCAAAAAAAAGGAGTTTTCTCAACAATAGATATGTAAGATAAATCCAAAGAGAAATCATAATCCTTGTCTCTAATATCTATGTGAGAAGCAGCAAACTTAGGATCAGGAGACAATTTATATCTAACAGCACGTCTCGCTAAAAGTTCCTTAACATCAACAGCATTACGAGTAGCATGAGCTTCAGCAATAAAATCATCGTTAAGCTCAATATAAGCATCATCAAAATGATCACTAGGACATTCCCTAGACTCAGGTGAACTAACAGGTCTAACAGTGGTATTTCCCAACTTAGCTCTAGCAATTGTAGCATCTAAAAAGGAACCTAGTGAACCTCTCTTATCAAGCACAGTAGAAGCATCATCTAAATTATCAGTGACATTTTTAAACTCAGCAGAAGTAGTAGCAGTAGCGTGTGCGTGTGGTGGTGTAAGCAACTTACTCATAACAGAAGGTGAATCAAGAGCAACAGAGGTGTTGAGAGTCGTACCTCTTCTTGTAGTGGATGGCAATATAGGAACTTTTCCATCACGAGGTTTACCCATGATGAAAGGATTGCAGCGAACAATATGAATACCAAGTGAACTTACAAATAAAGCTATGCTCCCCGGCGATGGCGCCAGAAAATAGTCTTGATGACCCACAAGTATAGGGGATCGCAATAGTCTTTGAGGGAAGTAAAACCCAAATTTATTGATTCGACACAAGGGGAGCCAAAGAATATATGTAAGCCTTAACAGATGAGTTATCAATTCAGCTGCACCTAGAAACAGTCTTGCTCGCAGTGGTTTATCAGTAGCAACAGTTTTATAGTGGTGATAGTAGTGAAACAATAACAACAGTAGTAAAATAACAGCGATAATAGTAACAATAGTAAATAGTAGAAACAAATACTGTATGCATAGGGATGGATGTACAGGCGTTGCATGGATAAGATAATTCATGAAATCAATGAGACATGGGCATTGCAGATAAATAATGATAAAGCATCCTAGTACTAACAATCATAGGCATGTGTTCCGTATATAGTCGTACGTGCTCACAAGGAGAAACTTGCACGACATCTTTTGTCCTACCAGCCTGTTGCAGCAGGGCCTCAAGGGAAACTACTGGTAATTAAGGTACTCCTTTTAATAAAGTACCGGAGCAAAGCATTAACACTCGGTGAACACATGTGATCCTCACATCGTAGCCATCCCCTCCGGTTATCCCAATTTCTGTCACTTTGGGGCCTCGGGTTCCAGACAATAATATGTGTATACAACTTGTAGGTAAAACCATAAACAACAAGTATCATCATAGAAATAATAACATGTTCAGATCTGAAATTATGGCACTCGGGCCCAAAGTGACAAGCATTAAGCACAACAAGTTGCAACAAAGTCATAAGCACTAATAGAAGATACTAGGCACTATGCCCTAACAATCTCATATCAAATTACAAGAACAATCTCATCCAATCCCTACCATCCCCTCACCTACAGCGAGGGAATTACTCACACATGGATGGGGGAGTCATGGATGGTCGATGGAGGGACGTCGGTGATGATGGTGATGAAGATCTCCTCCAAATCCCCGTCCCGGCAGGGTGGCAGAACGGAGTTTCTGGTTCCGAATCGCGGTTTCTGATGGCGGCGGCGAGCGGAAGTCTATCTGGGAAAAACGCCGTCTCCCTGATATTTTCAGGTAAAGGGGTATATGTAGGCGGACGGAGGGGTCGAGGAGCCGGCCAAGCCGCCCTCACACCAGGTGGGCGCGGTCAGGGCTAGGCCGCGCCCCTGTGTGTGAGGAGGCCTCGTGCCTCTCCTTCGTCTCGTCTTCTGGCTCCGTGGGTCTTCTGGTGAAATAGGATTTTTGCTAATTTTTCCCGAATTTTTATTGAAAGTTGGATTTCTGCACAAAAACGAGACACAAGAGCAATTCTGCTGAAAACAGCGTTAGTCCACGTTAGTTGCATTCAAAACACACAAATTAGAGGAGAAACAATAGCAAAAGTGTTCGGGAAAGTAGATACGTTTTGGATGTATCATGGTGGTGGTCCGATAAGTGGTGGTGGTGCTCCGGCTAGCGGTGGTGGATATGGAGGTGTTGGTGATGATCCGCAGGGTGGTGGTGATGACGGTGGTGATGCCTCCGACGTGCTTGGCGAGGATGCTTGATCTTGCATCATTCAATGTGTTGTTGATATTGTTGGCTTGCTTGATCTTGCGTCGTGCTTGGCAAGGATGCTTCATCATGCATCATTTGACGTGTCGTCGATCATTTTGGCTTGCTTGATCTTGCATCGTGCTTTTAGCGGTGGTGATGCCTCCGGCAGTCCGGCGTGCCTGGTGGTGGTGATGTGTCCGATGTCTTAGGCTGTTTAAAACCGTTGTCGTGAATTCTTCCTAATTTGCGACTATTTGGGTGCTTGTCGGATTATTTGTTTAAAACTATGGTCGCCTGTTGTCGGATTATTGGTATTTATTCGCGCAGGCTGCGGCCAAACAGATATCGCAAACATAAACAGTAAAAACGAATATTATTTTTTACTGTTTGGGTTTGCGGTATCTATTTGGCCGTAGCCTAGGGGAAATCGCAAAACTAGTTTACAAGTGCCTTTGTCCATGTTTTAATGACCGAAGATTTGAGGGGTCTGCTCGCGATGCTCTAAATATGATTCACTTTTTAGAATTTTTTTAATGTTGTCTTCAGGTAACTTTCTGAATGAAAACATAATGGACTCCTTGTCATGACTCATGACCCAAGAACAATTGACTTGCTACCACAAGCAAAAAACAACCAATACCCATTTTGATGACTTGCAACATCCCTACTAGTGGCAGTATGATAAATACAATTATTATTTCTTCTACATGCATGATGTCTTCAGTTGAAATTGTACCTGCACTGTAAACATGATTGAGTTTCAAAAGATTCGTATGAATGACATCTCTCTCCATGGACTCCGTTGAATCACGCTGATAAAGAAAGTGGGCCCGGGGAGGAACGGCGGTAGGTCCCAGCAGGCTGGTAGTGGATAGGGCCAGCCAGCCACCTCCCCACCAAGACCTTTCTTTTCTGAATGTCATCTGCGCCCTCCTGCAAGGGCCTCATAATCACCATCCATCATCCATCTATCTATCTACTCCTCTACTGTTTTTTCCACCATTTCTTCCATTTCAACATTTCAATTCTTTTATTTCATTTTGCAGTATGATAGCCTTGTGTACTACTCCAAGAGTTGTTTACAAGGTTCAGTAGAATAATCAGCAGGCATGAAAATTTCTCAACAACAAATAACAATATGTGAGGAAACAATAAAAATTAAAAAAAATCTGGACAGGATTGGAAATAACTAGATTAGGCTCATAACTGCTCCTCAATGCCCCCATCATTTTCTCCTTTGCCTTATTTGTGTAGCCCTTCCCTCTCCCTTTGTCTCCTCCCCTTTCTTTATTTCCAAGCCTTTTTTTTTCTATCTTCCCCTCAGCTGCGAAGCAACCAAGCATGAGAAACAAAACAAAAGCAAAGCAACCGCAATTTGCACAGACATATCCTGCCCTCTCGTTATAAAACCTAGGGGGCCAAAGCCACCAGGACAAAGCCCCCTCGCAGTTTCCCCAAACCTACTTTCCCTCAAACCCAAACCTGAGCAGCTTGCTTCTCCTTCCTTTCTTGGTTCTTGCTTGGTTGCTTGTTGCTTCTTTGAGCCCCTCTCCTCCTCCCCCAAGTCTCTCTCTTGCGGCAGGCTTCAGCCTACGGGTTGAAGTAAGGAAAAGGAAAGCACAGAAGCCATGTTTCATGGTGGCAGGCCTCTGTCCCTCAGGGGCTCTCTCAAGGCTCTTGAAGCTGATATCCACCATGCAAACACCCTGTATGTATAATCTTCTTCCCCTTTTCCCTTCATGCTCTTCTGATTCTGGATTTGTTTCTCTTTTTGTACTTGGTTCCCTAAGAAAAGATGTAGAAAGGGAAAGGTTCCCCTTTATTTCTGACAGTTTATTTTGACATGTTTGCTGCAATTTCCGGGGGTATCAAATCGATGTTTCTGGACATGTATTGACGAATTCTGTGGTTATTGTTTCAGGGCGCATGCTATACACAGGGCCTATGGGGGCACCTGTGTGCAGATGAGGCTGTCCTACAGCTCCATGGCTCCAATCATCCTCAACCTTATCCAGTGGATGGACTGCAGCTGCTCCCTCTCATACACCCTCCCCAGCTACCTAGGCCTTCTTGAGGTGCTTGTCTACAAGGTAATATTGCATTCCAGTATCTTGTTGCAGGTCCTGCAATTTATGAGCCGAGTCTCGTCTCCAGAAATGAAAAAAAAAACTGCTCCATGATAATGATGTTTTATAAATGATTTGGTTTGACTGCAGGTTTACGTTGACGGGGATGCATCCATATCCACAATCGAAAGGCGAGCAAGCCTTAAAGAATTCTATGGTATGCAGAGATACCACAGAGTTAGGAAGTTCTTCAGTTTTAGGCCTTTTTTGTTTACTCTCTGATTCTTGTGCCATCAACTGAACACAGCTATAATATACCCGTTCTTGCAACAAATTGAGGAAAACGTCATGGAGAAAGAGTGCAAGGGGAAAGGGTGGTGCAAGGGGGACGGCGACAGCGGTGGCCGGAAGCTTTACACCGATGATAAGGACGCCGAGAGAGAAGATGAGTGCGGCATTTGCTTGGATACTTGTACCAAGATGGTCCTTCCCAACTGCAACCACGCCATGTGCATCAACTGTTACCGAGACTGGTAATTGCTTGCTCTTAGTTCCCCTTTGCTTATCTGTTTGAGGCGTATTTGTTTAAGTAGCTCGATATATTTATCAATTGTAGAGTCCCCATGTCACACGCTAATGTAAAAAATTGCTAGTGGTTGAAATGGCTTCAAGATAAGGTCAATTTAATTGATAAGAGGTGAGGAATCACGTAAGCAGCGACAGATTTGAGATCACGGGTTCTAATAATGCATTTGTACATGCGAAGATGTTATTGGTTCAGTTATTTTTCAACCTTGGTGCTGTTTGTGAGCTACTCCTACTCAATTCAGTGTTGGTAACCGGGTAGGGAGAGGGTAGTTCAACAACCCCACAGTAGTCTTAAGGCAAGCAAATCTGCATTTTGCTGCTTCCAACTCTATTTAATCCAACTTAAGCTACATTCTCTTCAAAGATTGAGACTTTGCTCTCTTTTTTCATCGGTGGTTCGCTGTAGTTCAGCATGCTGCAAGTCCGCTATAGCCTCTGCCTGGAACTTAGTACGGTGTTTTTCTTGTTTTCTTTGGTCAACTTGAAGGGATTTCATATAATCCAATCATTCCAACATTATTCCGTGCCATGATAAAGAGATGCATTCTGTCATCTTTTTAGTTGAGTACTACATCTTTTAGTTAATGGACAATTGTGGTACGCTGGTACTTCATACCATTGTTAAAACCCTGGACTTTGTCACACTGGATACAATCGACTATATTTTATCATTGATACGGAAACGAGACAACCTGGAATCTGTGGCCATGGATAAAATGAAATCGTACAACATTAGTAGTGGCAATTATGAATTATCAATATCACTGCACAAATTTGAAGGGATAAGTACAAGGGTGTGGCGGACATTTACATGTGCCATTATTATAGTAATGATATTTCACTAGCTGGCAGATCATACTTGTATACCAAGGCAAGTAAACATCCTGTGTGTCCTAGATTAAGCCGATGACAAGTTGTCGTTATAATGATAATTAACTGGTAGCTGCATTAGTAGAAGCAGTCAATAGCTTCTTGAACAACATTGCTTCAGGCTAGATGCAGTTTATTGCAATGTGGATACATTTGGTAATTGACCTATGCCTTGTTAGCCTGTCAGTGGCTAGTCTCTGAAAATCCTAGCCACTGGAATACTGTTGTCAAGTTAGATTAGTACTAGAAAAAAGGTTATGTTAATGATCTTCTTGTTGAACCACAAAAGAATCTTCCTTTTGAACATTGAAGCTTCCATTTGAGCATCAGATACCTGGTTTTCTTGAAACTAAATTTGCAGTTCAGGAAGTACAGCAGATTATTGGCCTTGAAATCTATTTGAACAATGTTGACCATATTCCCGTGTGTTCTTTTCCTTTTCCTGTTCCTGTAACTGCAACTGCCATCAAACTGCAACTCTAACATACATCATGATTGCAGGTATACAAGATCTCAGTCATGTCCTTTCTGCCGAGGAAGCCTGAAAAGGGTACGATCCACAGACCTCTGGGTGCTCACTCGCGACGAGGACGTGATCGACACCGTGACCCTGGAGAAGGAGAATGTGAGGCACTTCCACAGCTTCATCGACAGCCTGCCTCTGATCGTCCCCGACAACCTCCTCCTTGTCTACTACGACTACCTAGTCTAGCGATGCTCTCGGTTGGAAGAGGAGGTAGCGAATGTACAAGGCTTTCCCGGCAGCCGACCATCCTAGAGGATCGAGTCTGGCAAGCGAAGCTAAAGCCGTCAGTCTGTTGCGAAGCAGCATTATTTGTTACACTGGCTTCGTGCGATCGCATTGTTGTGGTAATAATAATTGTACAGAAAAGGAAGTGTACTAAGTCTGGAATCTGTGCTCTGGCAAATTGCCAAGATAATCAGAAATTACTGGTGACTTTACTGCACCAATGTCGATCTGTGTAGAGAAATGTTGTGAAGACTCAATCATGAGTATGTTAAACAACTCTATAAGATGAAGATGATTATCTGCTATTTTCTTTGGGCTGGAGTTATAGAGTGCACACGTCTGGCATGTCAAAACAGTTCTCCTGGCTCCAATTCATCATGCTAAAAATTCAAAAGTATCTAGTTATGCGTCGTAATCCAGAATAACGCATTTGAACGTTATAGTAGATAAACTTAATCTTAGGACTGAAATGTTCATTTGCTCTCTTCTATTCAAGTTGTACTCAATAAGAGTCAGAATGTTTGACCTGATGAGTTCCTGAGACTGAAGCTCGAACCAAATCAACGGGGATATATTTGCTCAGATAAGAAATTTCTTCGTTTAGAAGATTGGATTGCAAGGTCTAGAGTCTAGACGAGGCATTGCTCCAAGCTGGGCAACTCAACTAGTAATCCCTTCAATCAGAAGAGAGAACCAGACTGTGGGGACAAAGTCAATCGTTGCCGAGATAAATTTCATAGCATTAGTCAATTGTTATGGGTTACCAGTTGTACAAAAAAAAGGTATGGTGGATTTCTGATTTAAGTGTCTCTGCTCCCGAAACTTGTTTATCAAAAAAGAACTGGTGCTGGGCATTTTACTGCAGCTCTGTGTGCAGGCTTGAAGTTCTCTAGTCAGAAGTCCTTACATTAGATTTGTTTTGCGTTCCAAATAGTTATACTGCGTCCTCACAAATTTCAAAACCGCAATTAAGGTTTGACATGTCAATTCACAGCTGGACTTTTAGAATGAAGTGAGCAGAAAAGCAAGACGAAAGCATAACAGAGAATGATTTGGAATAGTCCTGAAGTTGGACAAATTTGAGCTATGACCGTGACTTGTCACATTTGATTAAACTCAAACATCACATACCTTTACATATAAACAGAAGCGAGCTGCCAAACTGGGAGGACAACCTACTGCAAACTAGATTCAGTTATAATAGTATCTGTGAGCATCATTCACTAAACCTAACGAGCACTACAGCAAACACAAACGAAATTGAGCACAAGCTGACAGAAACATGACTGACTACTCAGCATATAAAAGGATTTTCCATTGTGGCTTAAAAGCAGCAAAATTACAGGACAATAGAACAAAAACCAGCTTCTCCAATTTACCATACTTGGCACCTGAGTTACTGGGGGGATCAAACACCAAAAAACTACTGCGATATCATGAGCAAAGTTTCATTTCATACTAGTAAAAACAAGGTTCGATATCCGAAGATATATAGGACTCAGAAAGCCAAACAATAATACTGGTATGCAGGAAGGCCCAAACGGACCAGCACCGAAGGCAGATCAGTACTTGTAGTCCTTGACGTGGAGGCTCTCGGAGGCGCCCTCACCCAGGGTGGCGTCACCCTGGTAGGTGCCGAGGGTGGCCTCGGAGTTGGCCTTGCACCTCACCAGGAATGCCTTCTGGGCCTTCTCCAGGTTCTCCTCCTTGCCTGCCCAGGCCTTGAGGGTGCTCTGCTGGAGTGCACGCCCAAAGGAGAAGGACAGAGACCACGGCTTCTTGGTCTGGAGCTTGTTCATGGCGTTCAGGTTCTTGGTCGCCTCCTCCTCGCTCTGTCCACCAGAGAGGAAGACAATGGCAGGCACGGCAGGTGGGACAGTCCTCTGGAGGGTGCGGACGGTGTACTCAGCGATGACCTCAGGGGCAACCTTCTTGGCATCAGATCCAGGAGTAACCATGTTGGGCTTCAGGAGGGTACCCTCAAGGAGAACATGCTGGTCATTGAGAGCCTTGTAGCAGGCAGCAAGGACCACCTCGGTCACGTAAGCACAGCGGTCAATGTCATGAGGTCCATCAACAAGGATCTCAGGCTCAACAATGGGCACCAGACCGTTCTCCTGGCAGATGATGGCATAGCGAGCAAGACCCTGAGCGTTCTGGTCAATGGAAAGCTGGGATGGCTCGTTGGGGCCGATCTTGAGGACAGCACGCCACTTGGCGAAGCGGGCACCAGCCTCGTAGTACTTGGCGCAGCGCTTGCCAAGGTCATCATGACCCTGGGTGGTGGTCTCCTTGTCGGTTCCGGCGAGCTCGACGACACCCTTGTCGACCTTGATGCCAGGGAGGACATTAGCTTCCTTCATCACGTCAACGAAGGGCTTGCCGGCCTTGGTGCTCTGGTAGAGGGTCTCCTCGAAGAGGATCACACCACTGATGTACTGGAGGGCACCAGGGGTGCAGAAGAGGAGCTCACGGAGGGCACGGCGGTTGTCCTCAACGTTCTCGACGTTGATGCTGGCGAAGCGCTTGCCAATGGTGCCAGTGGACTCGTCCGCAGCGAGGATACCCTTGCCAGGGGTGCCAATGTAGGCAGCGTTCTTGATGAGCTCATCTGCAGGATAACCAGAATTAATTTTACAGTCAAGCATATGAGAATTACAAGCAACTGCAATAACAAATCAGATCATCTGATAAATAGTGCTAAAAAAAATCGAACTACAGACTGCTCGAGTGTAACCATTCACAATGCTTAGGAACAGTAAAGCCTGCATAAGGTCCTTGTTACATGATTCAAATTTTAAAATTGTAGTAATTTCTGAAATACTGCATCTACACAAGGTAAACCTAAGGGCAGAGGTAATAAAGAATAAACATCACGACAGACTAACAACAATTACAGCTTGGGATTACATATAAGCACCGTATATTGCATAAGCAAGAGAAACGACAAGGATCTACAGAGATCTACTTTTACAGATTCTACTTTCAAGCCCAAACTATCGATCACTATCATGAATCCAGACAGAAAATATATGTTAGATGCAGCAACGTGGTATACCAATTAAACCAAAAACTACTTAAAACAGAGTGGATCGCAGATTTACCATCACTCGCATGATAATCGCTTCCTACTACTAACAGCAGAATAAGATAGAGAATTATAATCATGCAACGCATCATCTGATGCAGATCGTGACTCCTACAAAATTATCAGCAAGCAACGCTATCATCTGATTCAAATTCGTCATTCCTGCGTTCATCCTTTTAGATCGGCTTCTCAGATTAAACAGAAAAAGGTTGTAACCATAACATCTATTATTATTGAGTAACCTGATGTTCTTAAGACTACTAGACGAGCTTCAGGGAGGGAAGCAGCGCCTCCCCCTCAGCTAATCTGAAGATCAGAAGATGTTAGTCTCCGAGCAACGCAACACCTCCATTGCCATTGTAAATCGGCATAGGGGCTGCCTGAATCGTCGCTCGTTGGGCGGAGAACAACAATTTCGCACAGGTACGTGCCGTCCTAAATCAGAACCAGCGAACAACTACGAGATCTAAGAACAAGAGCAAACGATACGAACGAGACGAGATGCATAGGGAAAGGGGAGGAGGGAGATGGGTCGTACCCTTGTACTTTCCGCAGTAGGCCGACATGGTCGAAGCTTGGGGATGATCCGAGAGCTTGAAAGGGAGATTTGGTGCTGGCAGGGGAGGGAGGCGGCTTTGGAGGATGGGATGATTGGGAGGTGCCGGGCGGTGGGGGTTATAAAGAGGGCGAGGCTTGGACGAGGGGAAAGAAGGCAAAGACGGGGGATCCGATCTGGGTGCGCCGCCGCAAGAAAGAAAGAACCATGCGCTGTCCTCCTTCCCACAGCCCCTGGTTTCTTCTTAATTGTAACAAGGCCCTCAGCGGTGGCTTTATTTGCGAGATGCATTTTTTTGTAAAAAAGGCAAAAATATGAACTTATACTTTAATTAATAGATAAAAACATTTGTGTGAGGTGACCGGCATACGACATGACACACTATGAGGTGAGTCGTGTAACGGCATGCACGTCATTGTGTATTTGCGTGAGCTTATCATGACTCTGTAGCAAACAAGCAAAACCGACAGTGAGTAGCCAGTCGGGCCATAAGACTCCGCGCATTCGCTACGCAATTTTTCCAAGCACCCATAACATTGCATCGTTTGTTACTTATTGATGGTTTATACCTACCTAATTTATTGCTGCCGGTGCACGAACTAGCCATCTAAGATATTCGAAACTAGCTATTTGCCACATGTGTAGAGGGAAATATATATTCGGATCGGTATATGTATCATACACCGATACGCATATTCACAGCCTCGAGCCACAATTTAGGCTAAATCTGTTTCTCACCTATGATATGCATATTCTATTTGCCGCAACTACGAATGAATGGAAGTTTCGTTGTGATTTCTACTTGAACCTTAGCCTAAAGATGAAAATGAAAAAAAATTAGGTTGGTTTTCCTTTGCGCACAGACATGAATTTTCTCCATTTAAGCATTCTTAACATGTTATAGTTGGTGTTCTTTGAAGTGTGTTAGGATTAGTTCCGCTATTAGCAAAGTGGGCCATCGATATTTATAAAATATGAAAAAGGTAGGGTCGGCCAATCGAATCGGGCGTGGCGCACTTACCTATATTGAATCCAGAGTGACCTTTCTACACAAGACCAACCAAAGTTCACCTTTCAAGGTACTAGTTGAATGCGAGTATGTGGGCCGATCTCAGAAGAAAATAGTGCTACTTGTTCACCTTTTCAAGGTGTTTTTGAAGTAATGATCGTTGCTTTTTCATGACCGTTCAAATTTACCTGCTCAATTAGGTAAAGCAAGCCTCCGCAATTTTAAAACTAGCAACACAAGATGACGGTGCGTTTCGATTTTTTTTCTTCAGGTGGTATGGTAAGATCGACGGCAACCAACCTGGTGAGCACGCATAACCCAGCGCCGCGCTTATCGTTTGCTTGCTCGAAGGGCCACATTCTGTCTCGAGAAAGAAAAAATTTAAGTTTTGCTCGGGGTCTACGATTTTGAATTTCCTCGGTAACATCGGCACGTATTTTTACATTTCCCGAGGGTGTGCGAGCAAAATTTCTCATCCCGGGCTCGCCCGAACCGGGAGAGCGCAAAGCAGTCACGGGTTTCACCAACCAAAAACGTGACGCGACGCGACGCCCCAGCGCGCCGCTAGCGAGGACCCCACCCGTGCAGCCATGCAGGGCCGCGGTTTCGTCGCGCACGGGTCCCGGGGCCGGAGAAAGGAGGGACGGCGTCGGTTTCCGGAGGGACGCCTCTCGTCCGTTTGGGGCTGCTGCTGCCGCCGCTTTTCATTTCACACGCCTTCTCTTCTTCCTCGTGCGTGCGCCCACGCCCACGCTTCCCTCCGCTCCATCCACCCGGCAACGGCGATCGCTTCTTCGTTTTCACCGCAACCGCAGCCAAGCGACCTTTTTCCATGTTTCCACGGCCAACAACCGGTGGCGTTACATATTGATGTACCACAGGATGGTTCGCCACGGCTAAGGGCATCTCTAGCGGGCCGGCCTAAATAATCTGGGAGATGTGTCGTCGCCGCTACCCTCAGCGGTCTGAGGCGGAGGTGGAGGCCACCACGCTGGCCTAGCATTACGCCGAGAAGGAGGTTGATGCCTTCCCGCTCGAAGGCCAGGCCGAGGCAACACTCGAGGAAGTGGTGGAGGCGGTGGAGGCGGTGGAGGCGAAGGAGGCCGCCACGATCGCGGTGCGTGAGATCCACCACGCCGCCGCCAAGGAGGCGGTGGCGAAGGACGCCGACGCAGCGGCCCTGCAAGAGATCCGCCACGAGGTGGCAATGACCACGCTGGAGTCCGTGGCCAGTGAGGCCGCCAAGGTTGCCATGCGCGTGCTTCGCCACGACGTAATGACGCGTGAGGCCTCCGCGCACATGAACGCCGTCGACACCGCAGCGGAGGAGACAAGTGTGGCGGATGCTGCCTAGGTGGCAGCCGTCTGGACTCTCGTCCACGGCGATAAGATGGAGGTGGACGATGACAACGAGGAGGAGCGCCGCATGGAGGAGAAGGGCCAGCAGGCAGCGGGGCCTCCTGGAGCAACGCCGGGCAGAACGAGCTGCTGGCAGCGCAGGCGACGCGCGTGGCAGCTCAGCTCATCAAGGAGAAGGCCGAGCGGGCCTCACACTGGACGGCCGAGGTGGAGAAGGCCCTCGTCTACCAAAGGGCAGTGGACCGGAGGGAGGAGAACCGCCGCGCAAACGCTCACCACCGCACAGAGCACTACTGCTGCAGTACGACTTGAAGCCTGGAGGATGCTATCGCAACGACGATGTCGATGATCGACGAGGCCAACGGTGGCCATGACAACGGCACCGCGCAGCATTAGAGGTGGCGCAATGTAGGGACGACAGCGCAATGGTGACCGCGCAAAACCTCGACTACTAGCATAGGCCCTTATTAAAAATTTGACCCTTTTTATGATGGGCAATGTTAAACTTAATGAAAACTAATATTAGATTTAATGTTCACTACCATACGGACCCTAGACCCACGCGGAGGACCATTGAAGCGATGTCCCGTTCGGTCAAACCAATTTAGACACGAGCGAACCACTTGTGTCGGCCCGCTGGAGATGTTAAAAGAGAAAAGCTGAAAAGTGTTAAAAGGGAGAGGTTGGAATCCGAGCATATCATTGGGGAATAGAACCTTCCATCTCATAGTGGAAGTCCAGGTAGTACTAGTACACAATAGTGTGCGATACAATACTGGCGCCGGCTGCATCGCTGGACCGGACCTTCGCCGGAGTGGGAGCTCGCGCGTGCTTCGTTCGGTAACGCGACGTCACCATGCACGCACGCCGCCCAGCTCGATCGCCGGTCACCGTCACGGCTTCGAGGGTTATGGTTTTCTAAAAACAAATGCTTCTGGACTCGAGAGGAGTATATGTACTACTATATCGGTTTCCCCGTGACAGCGGCGTGGCGCAACAGACGAACAGAGCTGTACCTGTACCTGTAGGCGGGCTGTGTCCGTGTCACTGTCACCGTGTGTGGGCGATTTAGACAAAAATAACCCAAACTTGAAACGATTTCAAATAATAAACCATCGGCCAAACTATTTCAAAAAAATAACCTCTTTTAGCTTCGCCATTCACGGTGGCGAAGCAGGCGTTCTTGCGTCGCCACAGGCAGTGGCGAAGCAGTGATGTGCGTCGCCACTCACCGTGGCGAAGCAGGTGTTCTTGCTTCGCCACTCTGAGTGGCGAAGCACAATGGTCTGCTTCGCCACTCTTAGTGGCGAAGCACAATGGCCTGCTTCGCCACCGTGAGTGGCGAAGCACTTTAGGTTTAGGGTTAGGAGCCCAGCCCCGAGCTGGCCTCCTCACTCACTTCCTTCCTCATCTTTTCAGAGCAAAGGCGGCTCTCTCTCCCCCTCTCAATCCTCCCACCCAAATCGAAGCTTTTCTCCGTGGATTTCTCCTTCCCCAAGTCTCCTAAGGTACTCTCCATCATTTTCCATTGATTTGACCCATTGGAATTTGCATATTTGGTTTTGAATCCCCAAATCTTGGAAATCCTAGAAATATTGATTCACCCAAATTGCAATGTTAATTAGGTCAATGTTGGCTTGTATGATGTGTATGAAGTATTTTAGTGTAGATTGGTAGGTTAGGGTAAGGGTTTGTGAGGTTAGGGTTTGTTGTTATGTTAGGGTTAGGGTTAGGATTTTCTTGTTATGTTAGGGTTAGGGTTAGGGTTTTATTGTTATGAAGTATGATGTGATGAGTAAATATTGGCATAGGTACTTATTAATTTTTTTACCTTATTGTTGATAATAAAAAATAGGTATGGCGAGAATTGTTCATGTTCATCATGTTGACAAGGAAGCATATTTGAAAGGCAATATAGAGCCCGACCCGGATGAGCTTGACTTGGTGTTCGAGCGTACTCCTACGTACGCCGAGGTCTTGGAACAAGTTAGAATAGAGTTGAATTGGATGGACCCTAGTGATGTTGTTGAGTTGGAAGGTAGGCACAACGCCGGATTTGGCATGCACTTCCGTTGGAAGATAATGCGTATCAACTCCGAGCAACGTTGGGGTGCATACAAGGAGGTGGTGGCCGAATCTCTCGACAAGGCTCTTGAGTTATTTGCCACCAAAAAGGTTGGTGGTACTTTGCATGTGGACTTGAACCGGAGTGCCTCCCGGGTTGATGCTAGGAATTCTCCACCGAACCACCAAGAAGAAATGACGGATGGAAGGCCAATTTCAAAGGAGGCACTATCGTTGGAAGAGGAGGATGATGAGTGGGGGGGTGATGATAATGATATTGAGCTTCATGACCACAATGTTGGAGATTTGGATATGTACTACACGCAAGAAAACATGGACCATGACATCCCGTACTCGCGATGCTATGCATCGGACTCGGATGACGATGGTCCCGAAGAAGAAGTTGATGAGGAAGGGTTCACGGCCAAGGAGGCCGAAGTCCACGAGAAGGTATTGGGACGAGATCATCGGATACCATTGTTCCGTGATCTTAGTCTCGCGGATGAAGCCACGGTTGACGGCGGCGAGGGTATAGTGCTTGGACCAAGGCCTACTTCTTACCGGGATGGCAGTCATGAGAGTTATGGTATATCAAAAGGCTTGATGTTCAAAACCTTGCTGGAATTTAAACAATGGATCAAAGACTTCTCGGTTAAGTATCATCGTCCCTATACGGTGCTTCACTTAGACGTGAAGAAGCGTTACACTGTTAAGTGCGAGGAGGATCGATGTCCTTGGATTGTGCGTGCAAGACCATGGAAGGGAGGACCCGATTGGCGCATAACAAGTTGTGTGCCAACTCACATGTGTCGCGGAAAGAGGGTGGATGGCAAAGCAGTAAAGCACGATCACCGACAACTCACCTCCGAGTTCATCGCATATAGACTTTCCAACCAAATCTCGTCACTTCCAACAATGAGCATCAAGACAGTCATGGAGCTTGTGAAAGCTCTCTTTCACTACGATGTGAAATACGGCAAGGCATGGAAAGCGAAGCAAGCTGCATTCAGGATGTTGTATGGTGATTGGGAAGAAGCATACAACCGAATTCCTCGGTTGTTGTTAGCAATGGCCGATGCAAACCCGGGCATGGTTCATGTGGTAGAGCCTTATGGACAGGAAACAAGGATTTACAATGAAAGAACTGTCCGAGTATTTGGCCGTGCATTTTGGGCTTTCCAGCAATGCATGAAAGCTTTTGAGCATTGTAGACCGGTAATCTCCGTTGATGGGACATTTCTAACCGGGCAATATAGGGGGACTCTCTTGGTTGCAATAGCAAATGATGCCAACAACCGTTTGGTTCCTTTGGCATTTGCTTTCGTTGAGGCGGAGAACAATAATAACTGGCAGTGGTTTTTTCACCATTTGAGGACCAAGGTATTACCGCCACAAAGGGAAATTTGTGTCATCTCAGATCGACATCAAGGAATTCTCGCAGCGGTAAATATTGAAATACCAGGGCATGCTCCTTTGCACCATAGATGGTGCATGAGGCATTTCTGTTCAAACTTCTATAGGGCATGTGGTAGCAAGGAGTTGACCGATGATCTTCAAGATTGTTGTCTCGCTTTCACTGACCGGCGTTTCGCAAACTTGTACATCAAATTGACCTCAAACAGAAAGCTCGATGCTAAGGGTCAAATGACAAGCAATATGGCAGAGTGCTTCAACAAGGTGCTCAAGGGTGTCCGTGCATTGCCCGTGACGGCAATTGTGCGATACACATTCGACAAGTTGAATGAGTATTTTTTGAAGTACTCAGATGAAACAGAAAGGCAGATTGCGGGAGACAATACGCAAAACCACAAATACGAGTACCCACCCAAAGTTGACGAGTGGAGGATATTTCAGTCTCGTAAGGCGGATTCTGAAGTTGCCACCGTTTATGATAACGAAGAGCTCATTTATCAAGTGAACGAGCCCGGAGGAACCACGGCCGACGGTGTCCAACACGGAGGCCGAGCTTTCAAGGTCTCGCTAAGGACTTGCGAGTGCACATGTGCGAGGCCATCTTTGGTCCATCTCGCTTGCTCGCATTTGCTAACGGCGGCTCGGGTGCGTCATTTGGACTACAATCACCCTCTCACCGTGAGAGAGTCAGAGTTCTCCATCACGACGACCAAGAAAACATGGGCTCCTAGATTTAACCCATACCTAGACCAATCACAGTGGCCCGAGTATCATGGAATCCAACTCTGGCCCCATCCGTCATGGAAGGTTGTTAAACGTGGAAGACGTCAGACAAAGCGTTTTAGGGGTGACATGGATGGATGGGGTCGTGGTGGTGCGAGAGAATCAGGAAATGACCAATTTCAAGAGCCATGTGATAGAGCTCGTTGTGGAAAGTGTAATGGTCATGGACACAATGCTAGGACATGTACCCAAAGGAAAAGAGCAAAGAGAAATGACCCGAACGCAAGCCAACCCATGAGTAGTCAACAAGGTGGTTCAAGCCACCAAGATGTTCCAAGCCAACAAAGGAGTACCCAACAAAGTGGTCCTAGCCACCAAGATGTTCCTAGCCCAAGCCAACAAAGTACCCAACAAAGTGGTCCAAGCCAACAAAGGAGTACCCAACAAAGTGGTCCAAGCCACCAAGATGGTCCTAGCCACCGAGGTGGTCGAAGTCACGGAGGTGGTCCAAGCTATCGTAATCCTAGGCAACAAAGAGGAAGACAACTAGGTCTTAGAGGAGTCCGTGGTGTAAATCGAACTAGTATGATAGGATATCTACAAGGACCATTTCCGTATGTACTTTTATTTTGTGCTCTACAATTTCTAAATTTGAGATAATATTTTACATTTTGTGTGTACTAACTTTTATCTCCACTCTTATTGTAGATATGGCGGGGAGTCAAGCCAACAAGGAGGGGGATCAGACCTTCAATGAGTCATGGAGGAAGGTGATGGAGATGGATGCGGCCGAGAGGAAGAAGAAAGAGGCAACACAAATGAGGATGGAAGAAGATCAACAATTGAGGGTTCGTGAGGAAAGAATGAGGAGAGAAAGAGAAGAGCAACGTCAGAAGGAGCTTGCGGAGGGGGTAATAAAGAGCATTCGTGAGTACGACGAGATAATGAAGAGAGCCTACGATAAGATAAGCAACATGGAAGTAGAGATGAAGAGGGAGAGAAAGGTGAGTGGGACGGGACATAGGTCAACTCAAGGTCACAAGGAGGACGAAGATGTTCAAAATGAGGCTTTGAGGAGAGTGAAGGAACAAGATGCGGCCAAGAAAGTGGAAGAAAGAAAGAGGAAGCTGAAAGAGGAAGCTGAAAAAGAGGAAGCGGAGCGGAAAAGGTGGCAGGAAATGCGGTGGGAACGAAAAGCGCGTGAGTTGAAGCAGCGCGCCAAAGCACTTAAAGAGAAGAGAGAACGAGAAGCGCGTGACTTGAAGCAGCGCCAGGCTGTTTGGGCGGCGCACCTAGCAAGGATGGAGAAGGAAGAAGAAGAGAAGAAGAGGGAGAAGAAGGAACGTTTTGAAAGGGTGGCTGCCGAGGCGCGTGCCATTAGGGAGGAGAAGGAAGAAGAAGAGAAGAAGAGGAAGGCCATGGCGAAGGCGAAGGCAAAGGGACCATGCTTGAGCGAATAGAGCATTCGTGAATTCGGACATGTATTTAACTATTGCATGTGAACCTTGTCATTTTGAATTATGTCAGAACCTTGTGTGAATGTATGCATATTATTATTTCAAACTATGTGTGAACCTTGTGTATCACTTGATTTTGAAGATAAAGTTGACACAAGTTAAAGTTGCTTCATTTTTTCATAGTTTTTGAGCATTTTTTCGAGTCCAGGCTTGCTTCGCCACTCCCAGTGGCGACGCAGCTGTGCTTCGCCACTCCCAGTGGCGACGTAGCGGTGCTTCGCCACTCACAGTGGCGACGCAGCCTTTGCGTGCTGCGCTGCGGCCGGGCGCAGCTGCCTACTGTGCTTCGCCACTCACAGTGGCGACGCACGCCTGCTTCGCCACTCACAGTGGCGACGCACGCCTGGATATATGAAATCAGCTCAAATCTTCTTTTGAATATCATATATCACATATCAAACAAGATCATATATCAAAGAAGATCGTATATCATATATCAAAGAAGATCAAGCTCACAATTTCATATATCATATATCAAAGAAGATCAAGCTCACAATATCATATTTCATATATGAGCATATCAAAGAAGATCAAGCTCACAAGATCATATATCATATATGATCATATCAAAGAAGAACAAGCTCACAATATCATATATCATTTATCATATATGATCATATCAAAGAAGATCAAGCTCACAATATCATTTATCATATATGATCATATCAAAGAAGATCAAGCTCACAATATCATATATCATTTATCATATATGATCATATCAAAGAAGATCAAGCTCACAATATCATTTATCATATATGATCATATCAAAGAAGATCAAGCTCACAATATCATATATCATATATGATCATATCAAAGAAGATCAAGCTCACAATATCATATATCATATATCCAAGAAGATCATATATGAAATTCGAGCACATGATCATATCCAAACATCAAGCTCATAGTTCAAATATTACATAGCCAAACCCAGTGTCCGTCATACACAAGCACAAGTTCATACACAAGCTAGATAGGATAAAACCTAAACTTCTACTTTCTTCCACGCTTCCCTCCTCCCCTACGCGGAGCGATCTTCTTCCGTGCCTCCAACACATAATTGTCATCGTCGGAATCGGAGACTTCTTCCGTGACCACCTTCTTCTTTGTCTTCTCCTTAAAATCATGTGGTGTGTACTTGTCCCTATGTACACCTTTGTTCTTTCTCTTCGATGGTAGGGGATCCTCTTGTTCCTCTTCATCCTCTTGTTCCGGCGTGGATTCATCATCCGCGGAGTCCGATATGGCATGAGACTGGGACGGCGACGGCGTTGATGCAATCTCAGGATCACGGCAACCAAGAAGGTTTCCTAATCTCCGTAACTTCTGGCCCTGACGCTATAAGAAGAAAATAATTGTCAAAAGTATAAAACACCGCAAGTAGGGTTAAAAGGAAAAGCACCGGAAGTAGTCACATGCATTGTAATGGTCTCATGGTCTTAAAGTTTGAAAAGAAACTAGCAACATGTAGTACTTGGCATTTAGCAATGGCTAGGCAATGGTCTTAAAGTTTCAAAATAAACTAGCAATGGCTATCACAAATTTATAAGAACTCAAAAGCAAGGCATTTAGCAATGGCTAGGCAATGGCTACTGCATTATCCAGCATTTCACCATTCATGAGTAGAATATGTTCTCCGGCAAATTAATACCTTCACAAATTCTCGCAATCTTGAATAGCCATCTTTGTGCTCCAGAATTTCCAAAGCCACCTCGAATTCAGCAGCTTGCTTCTGGACCTCCGAGCGCTAGCATGTATATGAATATGTAAAGACACAAGTGGCAAGTAGAGATAGTAGTGAGATTCCAAAAAGAAGAACAAGCTTACCACAAAGTTAATCGCTGAAGCAAAAGGGACTTGGCGCCCCTCTCTGACAAGCTTATTGTAAGCAAGATTGCCAAGCTGGTCGAACGGCAAAGGTTCTTCCAAAATCTCATCCGTGTAGGCATCCGGAAGAAGCTGCAAACGAGTCCGAGGTTGAAACCAACGGAGATAGTTGTTGAAAGCCTCATCAGAATGGTCCGCTATATTTATTCCTTTTGCCCGCTTAGTCTCCGTCACACGTTGTTGAAACGTCTTGATATGCATCTTGTGAATATTGGGCCAATCTGTCTTCCGACATTTGATCCTGTCATAGCTGCACAATAAAAATAGCACACTGTCAACAAACAAGAATTACATTACACAATGGCGGAACGGCGGAATTATGATTCATACCGGTGAAGCTGACGATCCGTGTCCTCATACATCGGCGGGCACTCTTGATAAAGATCAAACTGCCGCATAACCCGCTGCGTCAAGTGAAGCTCAACAGCCCACATGCATATCAACGGGCAACGCATATGAAACAGAGCTTGTTCAGCCATTGAAGCAGGGTTAATCTCCCAGGCAGCGTCACCATAAGAAGGCGCCCCGTAAGAATATCCTTTGCCATATGGTTGCCATATCACCTACAACATGCCCAATAATGAAGATCCTAAATACCCGAGACAAGATCATATATCAAAGAAGATCATATATCATATATCAAAGAAGATCATATATCATATATCAAAGAAGATCAAGCTCACAATATCATATATCATATATCATATATCAAAGAAGATCATATATCATATATCAAAGAAGATCATATCAAAGAAAGATCAAGCTCACAATATCATATATCATATATCAAAGAAGATCATATCAAAGAAGATCAAGCTCACAATATCATATATCATATATATGACAAGTTCAGAGTGAGGGAATAGAGTTATTTTACCTGCTCAGGGGTTAGGTTGTCAAACTCGTTGGTGTATTGTCGATATGCTTGTTCTGTGTCAGAAGTGAACTCAGAATGCTGGTCCCAATAGTAAGCAAGCGTGGGATACCGGTGGCGGTCGTCACCATCGTCCCAGTCTCTACGAGGACCAACTTTCGGCCGTCCAACAGGGAACCGTTCCCAACTCCACACCGAAAGAAGAAGCAGGGAACCAGCAATACAAGCTTGTGGCTCTGTCCTACAACAAGCATCGTCAAGCTGCAGAAGGTATGAAAGCAAACATCAATAACTGGAATGTAGCCAAAATGGAGAGCAAATGTACGGAGTGGACAAAACAACTCATTACCTGACGATACAACCAAGCCAATGCAGCAGTGCCCCAGCTCCACTTCTTATCCATGACGGTGAGCGCCTTCAGCCAATGCCAGTGTGCGGTCTTCCCACTAGTGTCATTGAACAGACTCCGTGTGATAACATACCACACGTACACGCGGGCGTAGATCTTGACGAGATCCTCATCGGCATCCTCAGGGCACGTACCGAAGTTATCTGAGATCCATTTGAAAGTTGCCCCCGCGGGGACCCTCAACTTTACTCCTTTATCGTTGAAAGTATCCCCGGGGCACGCCCCAATAAGATCTAGCATCTTCCCGCGCCAATCATCACAGGATGTATCAATGCAAAGAGGAGCCCCCTCGATGGGGAGCGCAAGTATCATCGCCATGTCCTCCAGCGTGATCGTCATCTCGCCGGTCCGGAGGTGAAAGGTGTGGGTCTCCGGCCTCCACCGGTCCACAAGCGCGGTGATCGCGGCAGGATTGACGTTGAGTGTCGTCCGGGTGACCATATGGATGAACGGTAGAAGCCCTAGATTGCGGATGTAGGGGGTGTACCGCTCATCATAGTTCATCGCCGTTGACGTCATCTGGTTGTACCTCAGTCGCAATGGTCCAAAAACCTGCACGGTGACGAACATACATGCATGGTGTCACATACCAATTCACGCTTAAGAATATTACATTTGAGTACTTGGTTTTATAATTACCATATTCTTCTCGGACATCTTATAGGCACGGTGCTTAACATCAACTTCACCCTCGAGAATGCTTTCATTACTTAAATCCTCCATCCTAAACAATCCGACTATAATGTGAGCATATATGTGAGCATATGATGAATCATATGATGAAGCATATATGCACAAAATCCATATAATAAATCAATCATATGATGAAGCACAAATCAATAATTCATTGGAATCATATGATGAAGCATATATGCACAAAATCCATATAATAAATCAATCATATGATGAAGCACAAATCAATAATTCATTGGAATCATATGATGAAGCATATATGCACAAAATCCATATAATAAATCAATCATATGATGAAGCACAAATCAATAATTCATTGGAATCAATCATATGTGAGCATATATGCACAAAATCCATATAATATACAACTCATCCTATCAATAATTCTACTAATTTCATACATATGATGAAGCACAAATCAATCACACAAGTAATCAATAATTGCTACTTCAATAACAAAAACATAAAACAATCACACAAATTGCTAGTTCATCCATCCCTACCTATCAATCCATTGGAATCATCCATCAATTCATTGGAATCATTCATTTCAATCAACCATACAAATAAATTCATCTTGAGGACATTATCCTACAAATCCATCTATCAATCTTGCTAAAATACCACCATACAAATAGAGAAGGGGGATTAGAGAAGGGGGATTGGGGGATTAGAGAAGGGGGATTGGAGGAACATACCTTAGTGAAGATCAAGAGGGCACCAATGGATGAGGGAGGGAGAGGTGAGGGAGGGAGGGAGAGTGAGGGGGAAGAACACCACCCGCCGCCGGCGCCGCCAGAGATGAGGGAGGGAGAGGTGAGGGAGGGAGAGTGAGGGGTGGGGGAGGTCGGGCACGGGCCGGGGTCATGAACTAACCCTAATGTGCTTCGCCACTCACCGTGGCGACGCACGCCTTCGTGCTTCGCCACTACCAGTGGCGACGCACTATCTGCTTCGCCACTTCCCCTGGCGACGCACGCACTTCTGCTTCGCCACCCCTCCTGGCGACGCAAAAAAGGGTTAGTTTTTTGAAATAGTTTTGCCGATGGTTTATTTTTTAAAATAGTTTCAAGTTTGGGTTAATTGTGTCTAAATCGCCCCGTGTGTGTTTCGATCCACTCGAGGGTCACATCGGTGGCGTTGAAATGGACGCTAGCGATTAACCTGGTCTCCCCTTTTTAAAAAAAGTAGAAGCAAAGGATGGTCTCCCTTGGCGGACGGCTCGAATTCGACGGAGACCCCTAGCTGAAAACTGTATTTGCGTATGAATAATGCTGTTTTAAAAATGGATCGCTGGTCATTCGAACGAGACGTCTTAGTTAAAAATGGCACGAATAATTGCGCTTTTCTATGTCATCTTGTTTTTTAAATGCTTGGAGGACATGATCAATTGTGAGTTTGCTACCCGTTGTTATTCTGTACTTAACAGACCCGAGAATGTTGCGACATCAAACTATCAAAGCTCTGATCGGCCTCTAGATTTTTGTAGTGTATTATAGGCAGACAAGTCAACTGATCACGTAGTTAATTTCGGACTGTATTCTGTTTTTGGGTTTCTGAATCCAAGTCCACGATGTTGAAACCCGAGAGGGCGTAGAAAACTGACATGGATGACTGCCATCTACTACTGCTTTTTCCTAGTCTGCTTATGGACTGGAGAAAGAAAATTTTGAAGTTGCCTCGTGATCTTATATACGCTTTTCAACCCATTTAAGATGATGACCACTACAGTTGCATATGATGTAGGAAGTCCCCGATGTGGAAAAATGGAAGGTATGGAAAACTGACATGGAAGATGACCATCTAGAACTTCTCTCGTCTGCTTATCAAACTGGGGCAAGGGAATTTTGATCTTGCCTCGTGATCTTCTAAGCATTTCGATTCCGTTAAAATATTGATATAAAGTTGCAATTGCTGTAGAAAAGTGGAACCGAATGTTTGACCTGACAAAGTTTTTAAATTTTGCAATCAGAGAGAGCACACTTGCTGTATTCAGATAGGCCACAGAAACACCATTCATCTACCATACTGCAGTTTGCTTCCACTCCCCAGATTAAACAGAACAATGATGATAAACGGGATATTAGCAAGGAATAATCAATATGGAACATTTCACTTCTTCAATCAGCCCGTCACAAGTATCTATACTGTTACAAGAACTATGAGGTGCAAACCTTTTGATGATGCCTGAACACTGAATTCCACTAAGAATGAGAGCCTACCAATCAATAAATAATCAATAGAAGAAAAGAAGAACAAAAGGTGTACAACAAGACGCCCCACAAAATTGAGGACAGGACTCCGGTTGGCCCTCCTTAGATATCGTACTTCTTCGGCTGGTGCCATTGCGCTAAGCTTATGGACAGATAACTTAACCACGACTTTCCAGTAGGGTGTGTCCTCTTGCCGTACAGATGCTTCCCTCCAAGATCGGTGTACTTCGAACGGTTCTCCCTTTCAATCTGCACAACCATAGTAACCAAGTGAGGCACAGAGGAACGGATGACATTTTAACAGGCGCATTTACCAAAAGGTTGCAAAGGAGACAGTAATATCGTCAGAGTAAAGATCACGCTCAGACTCTGTTGCGTACCTTGTGAACTTTCCCATCTTTCAGATAGTACCTGATACCAGACCAATTAATTGATTGGGAGAAATGAGACCGGAATGCAGACATAGGGTAGAGGAAATTGTCTACTAGCACAGCAACAAACACCTGAAATTGAAGTCCAGCCAAAACAAAGTTCAGTAAGTTAAAACCACAGGAAACCAAGGTCCCTGAAAACAAGTTGCTGCGTTGGAAGAGACACTCACAAGTCCCCAGTTATATGAACGAAGGGAGTCCTGTGGCCCTTCTGGAGATAACATGTTGCAGAGTTGAATTTCCACTCTCGTCAAATTCCACATTGAAACAAGTTCAGTGAGGGTGCATACTAACAAGAAGCTCACTAGTTTCAGACCTGAAAGAACAAGATAGAAATGGAGCTTAAATTTTCAATCACAGGCCAGTGGAGGTGTATTACTATGATTAGGAATTTAGGATACAGCAATATGCAGATATAGAAGGCTCCAGAACTAAATACAGCTCAGTGGAACTTTCCACACAATAACACTGCACCAGCAGTGAAGCATACTGGAGAGAGAAAGGGCACTGACCACAAGATGACTCAGCTGCTTCCTTTACAATTCCGCTGTATGGTGCTCTAAGAGTAGTCGCAATATGTACCAAAGCCATTACATATGGACAAACAAATCCCCATGACAAATAGCAATGTACTCCAAATAGTGCACGGTTCATTATCCAGTTAACCTTTGATACATACGATTCAAGAACAAAAGTTTGCTTCCTTAGATAATTCCAATATCTGCATGAAAAACATGACATGCATATCAAAATTTATATTAATCAAGATTCAAGATGCATAATATTGTTTTTACTGAACGCGGTCAGATGCATATGTTTCCAATGTAAGATTTGAAGTACCTGGAGAAGCTGAGATCACTTGCAAGAGGGTGGGGAAATACAGCAACAGGTGGTGACCATATCAGTCTTTTATGTTGCCCTAATAAAATATGCACTCAAGTTACTTATAGGGAAATATTCTATTCAAAATGCATCCACTGAGAATTTTAGGCAACAGCCAAAACCTCAATGAAGAAAAGGATAAGTGGCTTCTATGCACTGACTTTAACATATAATATAAGGTTACACTTGTACACATTCTCAACATTATTTTTCCATTGCCATGCTGCACAAAAGACACTATTCCTTGCCCAGAACATTACCAGCTATTGCAGCAAGGGTCATATCATCTGAGTAACCACCATTTTTCAACCCAGTGACTAAACCATACAGGTCTTGCCGGAAATCATCAGCATGCATCTAAAATAAACTTGTATTAGCAACAGTGCAGGATCAAATCAAAGTTTAAAAAGAGCAAGAGATTTGCGATTTTTGTCACTGGAGAAGAAAGGCTAAAGTAAAAAAAATTACCATCATACAGCCACCCCATAAAAAGAATGTCTGCCCACCAGTTGCAAATCCCATTGAACAAGGCTGCAATATGACTGTGTATCAGTAAATTGCAAGACAACTACATGAGAAAAAATAAGTACAGTAATGTACAGAGATAAAATAACCAGCTAACTAACACTAAAGACTAGATTGACACAATTAGATGTGTTCACCAAAAGACATAATGAAGCTCATATATGAGCATCCTTGTTAAGAAACTTCTAGCATAGTAGTACATAAACAGTCATATCAATGACTAAAAGAACAACAACAAACATAGGATATCAAGTGTCCAGATAATATCACATTACTTCCTTCATGTCATTTTGATACGGATGGCTTTCTTTGGTTTATGAAACTACAGAATCAATACATCAACGGAGATAATTGAATACCAATCATACAATCCAAAAAAACTGCAAAATGGTAGGGCAATGGAGATTATTTTATCCTCAAGCTAGAGTGTTCGTACTATCCAGAAAACGAATCGGTTATTTACAACATCATGTTAATTCGCATTTTGCATTACAATGACGTCCTGTTCTATAACAAAAAAACTTTGAAGGATACTCCTTCATCATAAGAAACCAACATACCATGTGGTATTCATATATGCAATAGCTTCCCAAGCTGCCAGAAGGTAAGTCAAGGGGGTATCCAGTTTGGATAAATATCTGTCATATGCAAGAAAAATGCCCTGTTAAGTGTTAAGGAGGTGAGAAGGAGGAAACGGGAAGGAGGGGAGAGTGCCACAAGCATACCTCAGGTTTCTTCTCCATTTCTTTTGTAAGAGCTCCGACTGTCCCAGGATGCAGTCTAACATCATCATCCAGAAATAGAACGTATTTGGTGTCCTTATGCATCTTTTCAACACCAATCTGTTTCAGTGCATGAATAAGAAACCATTACCCCGGCATCTCAATGGGCTTGTTTGGTAAGCAGATGATAAGATCAAAGATAGTCCTATGATAGCTCCAGAATATTTGGAATGTGTTTCCTTGAGTTCAATATCACCATCATGGACTCACAGTGCACAACTCCGAAAGGTTACAGTTTATCAATTTTTTAGGTTCTTTAGATGATATAAAGAGTTATGAATGAAAGAATGTAGGAGAATGTATGTATGGACAGCCCAAATGCATGTTACCATGAATAATCAATAACAACTTCTACCTAAAAAATGATATAAAGGGTTATGAATGAAAGAATGTAGGAGAATGTATGTATGGACAGCCCAAATGCATGTTACCAAGAATAATCAATAACAACTCCTACCTAAAAAATGATATAAAGGGTTATGAATGAAAGAATGTAGGAGAATGTATGTATGGACAGCCCAAATGCATGTTACCATGAATAATCAATAACAACTCCTACCTAAAAAATGATAAAAACTCCAATCCCAATTACCATACACTTTATATGAAGGTGTGCATACAAAGACGATCCTAGGCAAATTCTATAAGTTTTTTCGCTCAAAATTTAGGCAGTTTGACTTCATCTAGATATAAAAGCACTTTTCTTAAGCCAAAGAGGGGGGGGGGGACAAATCTAGAGTGTGTCCTTGTACAGCACAATCTGAGAATTTTGTTAGCACAAAAAATCCAGCAGGGCAGGGGGGCTCAGTAAGCCCTTTGTATTTCTGAGTTCTGACTAGTGTCAATAATAGCGTAATGTAATAATCCATAGTACATTCAAATGCATGAGCTAACCAGAACTTTTAACTTCGCAAAACAAAATAAAAACGTACCAGCTGATTATGAATTTTCTGGCTACACGTTGTTGAAAACCCAGCTACAACCACCTTTGCTTCCAATTTGTCCTGAAAATTATATAATTCCAAAGGGTTACAACTGATGAATAGAGCTACAAGCAAATGGGATGAACTACATGGGACAATAAGATCATTAACTACTATCAGGGCTTTCACTTACCTTGTACTCTACAATCAAACGCGAGACAGCCCGATAAGCTGGATCATCTTTGCTTTCTACTACAAATAAGAATTCCAGTGGTCCTCCATAAAGAGAAGTTATCTGTATATTTTTATGAGTGTCAATAGAAAAATATTAGTAATACTGTATGCACGAATAGGTATACTATGCAGCCTAACTGTACCTGAGTTCTCCAATTTTGCAGATTGTGTTCTCCCAAGCCCTTCAAGGGCATGATAACAGAGACCCTAGGTAACTTCTCCTGGACAGAGTGCTCAAGCTCATCTACGTCATCGCAAAGAAATGCAAAACTATGTCCATTTGCCATTTTGCGCCTCATCTTACGTATTTCTCTTTTTCTGTTCAGAAAGAGTTGCAGAAATAAAATCAGTCGCTGCTGGATTTCTGGCCTTCAAAACATAGCGAAGATATTTATGATTACGCAATTGCTTTTTTTTTTAAGTCCATGATACCTGACGAATGAAGCAAGAGCCCACCCAAGAGCAAGTAGTAAGGCGATACAACACCCCTACAAAAAAAAGTGGGAAACTGCATTAGTGATCAGGATTAAGCTGCAGTAACTGTAAAAGTAAATGATACTATAAATTTTGTTGCAAAATACTCGGTATCAGAACAAAAATATAACTTTAACCTAGTCTACAGGATATATATTACATGTGATGTTCTCAAGTACACTCCAAATGAATCAAACAAAGGTCAATTACCCAAGCATACAAAACAAGAAAAGTTGAGATCGACATTGCTTGTCCGAATGAAACTAACAAGACGACGGAGCTTATGCTCCTATGCAGATATATAATAAGTATGCAGAGATTCTTGCCAACTTGAAACGTATAAATCGTATCAGTGTCTTCCAATTGCAAGACTCCAGGAGCAGACATAACTTGCCGTTTACCACTGTGAAAAGTGAAATCTTGCAACTTGCCCAACGCTAACCTCCAACTTGTACGGGGAGGAAAATTCCCCGCCCCGAAATTACCACCGAGAGTAAAAACGTTTGAAAGAAAGAAAAAAAATCCGCGCTTTCGGCGGCTCTCAGGCAATTCGGCGCCGCCGCAACGGAATCCACCGAAATGCGGCGCGTAGGGGAGGGGGCGGGGGAGGCGGGTCTGACCTGGATCTGGAAGTACACGGCGACGGAGCTGCAGAATGCGCGGCTGGCGGCGGCGAGCATCGCGTCGGCGGCGGCCTCCATTGCCGACATTGCCGCGGCGGCGTCCCCTCCCCTGGCGCCGCGGCGGGGCGCCGGCCGAAGCTTCTAGACGCTTCTTGGCGGACCGGAGGGGGAGGAGGGAGGGATGCCGCGTAGGATGGGGGACGGGGTGGTCTCGTCTCTGGCTGGATCTCTCGTCTCTTGCCTGAGCCGTAAGAAATCGAAGCAGCAGCTCTCGGGTCCCCGTGCCGTCGCGAAACTTGTATCTGCTGCGGCAGCGTCAGCGCATATGGAATACTGCTGCTGCTTGACGTGCGGTTCGTGGGTTAATCTGGGCTAGCTGGTCTTCGGGATTAGGGCCCTGTACCCACCTTCCCAAATTGCTTCTGCGGCTAGGGCCCCACCCTGTTCCAGAATCGTGGCTGCTACGGGTACACAACACACATAGCTTGTTAGTACTCCATTCGATACCGACACTTATTTCCAATCTGAGGAAGTACTTTTTTTAAGGGAACATAGTGTGTTACTAAAATGCAACAAAAAAAATGCAACACCATGTAACTTGTATTCTATCATGCATGTTTGTTGCTCATGTGTGTTTCATCTTATTCGATCTGATAAATTTTTTATGCTTAATCAGTAAAGTCAGATCATTTGCTTGAGAAGAAGAAAGCTCAAGTTGAGATTGTCACTATATTGATGCCACAAGGTTTCATCCAAAGCTTGAGACATGTTTCTTACATAATACTCATATGAAATATGTATTGACACATGCAACCGAGTATACGGGTATATAATACATTCACTAAGACAAGAGCATACACAGATGGAAGGTGATTAAAATGGTGAAATCTAAAAAATCAAGGGGTTATAAATAACAGATAGAATTTCTACCAGAGATAAAGAGCAATTATTTGGTAATTATTAATTGGGGAATTATGTAATTAATAAGATAATTAGTGCATAAGATATTATATGGTGCAATATTAATTTCAACTTATTTTTCTCATCTATTGTAATAATTATGTTTGGATGGTCTAGATTAATTGGATCAAACAGAATTTGTGTTTCTGTAATTTTCATGAAGCAATGATGCATGGAAATAAAACATCTAGATTTCAAATTTGGATATTTGGACAATGATTCTCACTGCAACATCACGCACACTTTGAGGGCCCTTAGAGAAAGACACCATAACTCAATATTATCCTTCTAGTTTGGTTATTTTTCTCATCCCATTTAATTGTGCTTATTTACCTCTACCTAGTTTACTTTTGTGTGTTTTACTTGTTAGTGTAACATTCCCATATAGGATTGTCCTGGTTGCACTTTAGAGTTGTGTATTTTTACAAGGTAGTGTAAACTTATCATATAGGATTGTCCTGGTTGCATTTTAGAAAACTTTATTCATCCCACATTATCCCTAAAATCAACTAAATTGACATAAAAATGAAGTCACATATTCGTCCCCTCTAAGCGCCATATTTGATCCTTCAGACTTCTCTCGTACCTGTGAAAGGATAGAGACGGTAAACTAGAGGGGGTAAATACACAAGTAAAAGAGATCCGATATAAATAATCGAGGCACGCAAATACAAAGATTATCCACTAGTTCATTTCTTGGGGAAAGCTTTGTTGCCGCTAGAGAGATGTGGGTTACCACGAAGGACCACGACTGCTCCAAAAGATCACCTTCTTCTCCTTGAGACTCCTTCACAAAGTTGGAGCTCAATCGCTAGTGGTAGGTCATACGGTGACCTCTAAACCCTCACAAACTTTCATGGAGCACAAACCACTACCTAGAAGCTTCTGGGCAACATAGCATGCATAGGGTTTCCCAAGAAAACCAAGAGTAAGAATCAACTTGAAGAACTCAAGGGGGTCATGATTTGGCTTGGTGGAAAGTAGATTTGGATCTCCTCGCTTGATTTCTCAAAGGGATTTAAATTTGGGTGGAGGAATTGGGAGATCTCAAGGTTTGGTGGAAAGAGGAAATAAAGAACTCTAGTCGTAGGGGTTGACTTTTATAGGATCATCTGACCGTTACACAATTCTTATGCCATCTGATGTAGGTCTCAAAAATTTATGGGTTTTGTAGCGGGTGTGTCGATAACTCGATATCATTACGGTCTAGGTAGGCCAGAAATGTCCATTCACCACTCGAAGCGGATTCTGGGCTGACCGGTATAGAATCCAAAAATTTCGGGTTCTATACCATGTTCACAGAAAAAGTGTATCAAGACAGTTTTTAGATGCCCCCTCTCTCTTATATGTGGAGTATATATGTGGATGAGATATTATATTTTAAGTTCAACCCCATCAAGTTCATCAAGGAACCTATATTACTAGTGCTACATACCTCTAACTCAAGTAAGTAAGAAATACAAGGCACGAAGCTCGCCGACACTTTTCTTCTTTTCGAAATGGGAGAGGGGGGGGGGGGGGGACTCATTGCACACACAAAATGCCCCAAGTGGGACTAAAACATGAGTACACAACTTGTAGGTTCCATTAGTCCACTAATCCTAGTGTCATCAGCAAAGTACAATAAAGGATAAATGCCCTTTCAATATGTATATCTGCATAAAATCCGCACATATTACAAGGAGCAAAAAAGTGGAAGTGGCATCGTTTTAATCGATATGGCACCAATTTGGGACTAACGTGTTCAAACTATATGCCACATATCACGTAAAAAACCACGGGACCATTTTTTGATTGTGGGTTATTACTATCGCCTAGTTTTTTTCCAAAAAGAGGACAATCGCCCAGACTCTGCATCGATCGATACATGCGACTTTTTTATTACTTTGTTATGGCCTAGATGTATGGAGCCTGATAGTTTTGTGAGGTGAGGTGATATGAACCACCAACTCCTATTTAATTGTAAAGATTTTTTAAAACCATTTAATTGTAAAGGTATTTTTTGGAACCATTTAGTATGTGGTCAACACATGTACATGATTTTGCACCAAGGGGTGTTGAGCATCTCTGAGTGCACGTAGCAAAAACATCAGTTTCCATGGCCGGCACTACAGGGAGGAGATGCCAGTTTGCCGGTAGAGTAGATGCGCATCTGTTCCACACTGGCTGGCGCTGGCCAATCCTCACCTCCATGTATCATGCGAAACCGTCCAAAAACTCCTCACAAAATTAAGAAACCGTATCTGATTTCAGCGTCGCCAACAGCCTGTTGTCCAATTGTATTGGCCTGGAACTGCCCCCACACCCAGCTCCTCCTTTCAGAAAGAAACGCACACACGCTTATCCACATATATACACTCGATTTTGCTCATCCAAATGAAAGCCAATTTTGAGCTATATATGGCTGTAGTGTTCAGATCCGATCCACACACTCTCCAGCCTCGGTCGATGTACAGTCAGTGTACATAGACAGATAGACAGTGCTGTGTCCAAACTAGGTTTTTTCTATGGCAGCAACCACTGTACTAGATGCACTGTACTGTTGAACAACAACCACAGCGGACTGGAGTCTTTCAGGTGTTTGTTCGTACTTGCTGCTGAATAATGGACGGTACACCAAAATGTCTATTTCCGCATTGTTCATCGGTTTCCCGAATGGTGAAGCGGCACATGAGCACTCAGCACTCTCTTGGCAAAACCCCCCAAAGCTACAAGGAGAATTGCTGCTTTTCAGCAAAGCCTGCAACTCCGAATCACATGTTTGATGCTCCCTAAGTTGTGCTAAATCAACCGACACTCTTTTCTGATCAGTGGGTGTAGTTCACTGGAAGGTTCAAACAACACTACCGATTTGCTTTGTCCGAGAAGGACAGCAAGTCCTTTGTCAATCAATACGTCCAAACGGCAGATCGATGCCACAAGCAACCAACAAAGAGTTTTAACAAATGAGAACTGATCTTGGTGCATGATTGGGCAGGCGTCACGCTGCAAGGAAGACGGCGGCGCCACCATGTGTGTCGTCGATTAATGTAAATCGTACGGGAGTGTTGATCCCAGGTAGTACTACTTAAAGAACACGCATGGCAGGTGGATTCCTTCATATGCCAGCGCTCTTAGCTAAAAATCATGCTGCCGATGATTTGACCGTTAGAAAAAAAATAACGATCGGATCAGCATCAGCAGATGGAATCGTGCTTCGCCACAACTTGGTTCCAAGTTATCGAAACCTTCCTCTGTAAGTTTGCAGTTTGCAGTACATAAAACCGGATATCCACTTTGACTCATGGGTGTAGATGCACCTATTATCTAAAAATCATATTTCAAAATCTTTAAAAAAATTGAAAAAAATAGATTAGTCTACTTCTAGATATTTTATGTTCATTCACCAAGTTTCATAAGAAAAATATATTTTTTGTGGCCTACGTAAAAAAGACAAATTTCGGTACAACAAATCTGCTATTTACGTAACATTGTTTTCTCTTTTTTACACAAGCCACAAGAAATATATTTTCTCTGCAAAACTTTGGTGGATCAACATAGAATGTTCATATACACACCTGAGATTTTTGTCTGAATTTTTTAACATTTAAAAATACACATAAAATATATTTTTCATAATAGGTACATTTACTCATATGAGCCAAAACACCATGTCCTACATAAAATCACTTTTTTGAACGCTACATAAAATCACTTTGAAAGAGAAGAAGCTCGAGATGCTGCTATCATGGATCGAGTTAGATCTGTATCGCTGTCAGGCCTGGCTAGCCGCACACACACGACTGACTGATGGACCGGAGAGCACATGCGTGTGACCGATCGATCGATCATGCATACGCATGTGCTTCCGCTGCTGGCAAACAATCAGGGTTCAGACTTTGGGAAAGGAAGAGTTTTTCCGAACAAAGGCGGGGCAAGCGCAAGCGCACGATCGGTCCGAACACCGGCCGGAAAAGCACATGGATTCCTTGATGCCGATGACCAGAAACAGAACCGAGATCGATTCGCGCCGCAGAAAGGAGCCGGTCTCTTTATGAACTTCAAAGATCTAAGCTTGGAGTCCGCACGTGACGGTTCGTGTGGCTTCTGGCGACTTCGTGGTGACTCCACAGCGTCCTCTGTCGGCAACCTTGCCGCTTCAATCTGAGATTCAAGCAGCCTGAATCTTCAGAATCACACCCGTTCCTCAATCCATCCAAGCCGAAGTGTGATTTTAGCAAGTCTCCGCCAGTTTCAATTAGCTTTTCCTAAGCAGCGGTGTGGGATCTCTGACTTCTACACCTACAGAAAGCTCTGATTTTGAGTGAGAACCAATTAATCCTGAGAGAACCTTACACAAAAAAGCCTTTCGCGTTTGCTGGGTTACGCGATCGTAAAACAACCGTTAATCCCAGCTAGGCGGTCGTTCGTGGTGGTGGTGCTCGGAGGAGGTGGAAGCATCAGCTTTCTCGGGAGAGAGCTTGGTTTGGGAGCGGCTGCTATGGGTGGCGAGAAGGCGTCAGTCCTAGAAGGAGTGGAAGGGAGGCTGAAATCTCTGAAGCTTTCAGATGCGGAGAAGAAAGGCATCAAATTGGGGAAGAAACAAGTCTGTTCCCCAACGATGGGTAAGTTACAAGCTGTTGGTAAGCTCTATTCAGGAAGACCAGCAAAAGCAGAGTATGTGGGGAGGACATTAGGAAAAATCTGGAGCCCTTTTTCTGGAGTTGGTTGTAAAGATTTGGGTAGAAACCGTTTTCTGTTTCTATTCTATGAAGAAACAGGAAAAAATAGAGCTCTAAATGACGGGCCGTGGACTTTTGATAAGGATTTATTGGTAATGGAAGATTTTGTTCCAAGCAAAACCATTGATGAGTATGATTTCAAGAAGATCCCAATATGGGTGAGAGCCTACGGTATACCAATGGGAATGATGAGCAAGGATACAGCTAAGCTGATAGGAGAGCAGATAGGGCAGTTTCTGGAAGTGGATTTGGATGACAATGAAAGTGCAATGGGAGAATTTATGAGAATAAAAGTGCGCAAGGATATATCTACCCCAATAATGAGATTCATGGCTCAAGAAATTGAGAGTGACGAGGAGGAAGAAGATCGAAGATATGATGAATTTATGGGTGGAGCGGAAGATGAAGTGAAGCAAAAGGAGAAGGAACAGAAAGTTATTTCCTTCAAATATGAATATTTACCGGACTTTTGCTATAATTGTGGAATTATCGGACATACAGAGAAGCTATGCCAAACAAGAAACGGGAGAGAAGATAGACAGTATGGCACATGGCTGCGTGCTATAATTTATAAGGGAAGCTCAAGTGAGGAAAGAAGCAAGGCATCAAGCGACCATGGAAAATTCTGGGGAAGCAACATTGCCGGTAGCAGAGGGAGTAAACATGGTAGTGATGGCCCTACATGGAGGAAAAGCTTACCAAGTAATGATGATGAAGAAAAAATAAAAGGAGGCGAAGAAAGAGGAGTTACCAGCCCACTGAAATTGACTCACAAAAGCGCTCAGACAGAGGAAATGGCATGTAAGAAGCTGATGTTTCAGGACCATACAAAGAACGGATAATTTGGAGAGTGAGCACCAAAGAAATGAGGAAACCGTGGGTAAAGAAAAGGTAGAGAGCAAAAAAGATTGTAATGTTTTGAAATCAGGAAAAAGTGTGAAACAAGGTACTTTTAAAAGGAGACAGAGAGTCCAAGATAAGCAACAGCCAGATAATAAACAAAATCAAGCGATGGAGGCAGACGGGAAGAAAAGAAATGCAGATATGATGGAGGTGGATAATGAAACGGGCGGGTTGAAAAAGGCTAGAGTGGAGGTTGATAATACGACTATGGGAAAAGAAGAAAAAAAAGAAAACACCAAGGGTGAGACTATGAACGCTGGGCTGCAGGGACAGCCCGACGAAGAAAAATGAGGATAACAGCCCAGAACTACCGGGGACTGGGGAATGGCCCGGCAGTTCGAGGTCTTCTGGATCTCCAGAAGCAGGTGGACCCCGATGTTTTATTCCTGTCAGAAACTAAAATGGATGAGAACAGAATGAAATGGATCAAGAGTGTGTTGGGAATGTCGAATATGGTGGTGAGAGAATGTGATGGAAGAAGTGGTGGTCTGGCTCTACTTTGGAAAAGACACATCAATGTTGAATTACATAATTTCTCAAGGTACCACATAGATGTGAAGATTACCGAGCAAGATGGATACAAATGGCGGTTTACTGGAATATATGGGGAGCCAGCAACTGATAAAAGAGAAAGGACATGGAAGCTGTTGAGAATTCTTAATCAACAACTGAAACTCCCATGGTTATGCGCATGAGATTTTAATGAAATTTTATATGGGCATGAGAAGAAAGGAGGACCCCCTCGGAACCATAAGCACATGGAAGATTTTAGAATGGCGTTGGCTGATTGTGGACTGCGAGATCTAGGCTTCTCAGGAGATGAGTTCACATGGCGTAATAATAGTCATGAGGCAAATCGCTACATTAAAGAGAGACTAGACCGAGCTGTGGGTTCTAGAGAGTGGTGTGCACGGTTTCCAGCTTATAAAGTCATCAACGGTGACCAAAGGCACTCAGATCATAGACCAATCACCATACTGGTGGAAGGGACCCAAAAGTTGCCTAGAAGTGGAAATGGCAGAAATTCTTTCAGGTTTGAGGCAAAATGGCTTGAGGAGGAGGACTGTGAAGCCATTGTGAATAATGCCTGGAACATATCTCATCTCCAAAGTGGAGGCGATGTGTCTCAAGGGCTTCAAAATGTGGCTAGAGACCTAAAAGAATGGGATGAAAATATACTTGGAGATCTGCAGAAAAGGATTAAAAAATTGAAGCAAGAGCTGGAGGAAACAAGAAGAGGAGAAATAGATCAAGCTAGAGTAAATCGTGAACACTTCTTACAAGAGAAGCTGAGTAGGCTAGAGCATCAACAAGATACAGTATGGAGGCAAAGAGCACACGTAAAATGGCTCCAATCCGGTGATAAAAATACAGCCTATTTTCATGCTTTTGCATCAGAAAGGAAAAAGAAAAACACCATCAGAAGGTTAAAGAAAGAAGATGGGACATGGGCAAATAGTGCTGATTAGCTGAAGGAGCACATAACCAATTACTTTTTCACCATCTTTTCTTCCGTGGGCGAGCAGGATAACAATCAAGTTCTTCGTGCAGTCCAGCCAAAAGTGACACATCAAATGAATGGAATCCTATGTTCGGAGTACACAGAAGAAGAAGTAAAAAAATGCTCTTGACAGCATTGGGGACCTGAAAGCTCCAGGACCTGATGGTATGCCAGCGATATTCTTTAAACGTTTTTGGAATACCGTGGGCAGTCAGGTTACAAAAGAAGTTCTGAATGTACTCAACGGAGGCCAAATACCAGAAGGCTGGAACAACACGATGATTGTCTTGATTCCAAAAACTGCAACCCCGGAAAGTGTGAAAGATTTGCGGCCCATAAGCCTCTGCAATGTGGTCTATAAATTAATCTCAAAGGTAATCACAAATAGGTTAAAAGTAATTCTACCTGAGATAATATCCGCAAATCAGAGTGCTTTCGTCCCAGGACGAATGATCTCTGATAATATTCTTCTAGCATATGAATTGACACATTTTTTGCAGAGGAAAAGAAGCGGAAGTAGGGGATATGCAGCAATCAAACTCGACATGAGTAAAGCATACGATCGAGTTGAATGGAAATTTCTTAAGGAAATGATGCTAAGAATGGGCTTTAATAGAAGCTGGACTGAATTGGTAATGAAGTGTGTCACCACTGTTAGATACCAAATCAAGGTGAATGGTGATGCAACTGATGTTATCATACCAGAGCGAGGGCTTCGCCAAGGTGACCCTCTATCCCCATATCTATTTCTAATTTGTGCAGAAGGTTTTTCTGCCCTGCTTCACGAAGCCGAATTAAATGGTGATTTGAAAGGAATACAAATTTGCAATTCTGCACCAAGCATAAGTCATTTATTGTTTGCAGACGATTCACTTCTCCTTATTGAAGCAAATGCAAACAGTGTACAAGCGGTCAATAGAATCCTCAACGTGTATGAAGCATGCTCAGGGCAAGTCATTAACAAAGACAAATCAGCTATCCTCTTCAGCAAGAATACAAGTGCCAAAGATAAAGGGGTAGTCCTCGACCAGTTAAACATTTCCAAGGAAGGCATTTCAGGAAAATATTTGGGTTTGCCGGTATATATTGGGAAATAAAAAACCAGGGCCTTTCAATTTTTGAAGGAGAAGATCTAGAATAAGCTGCAAGGATGGAAAGAGAAGATGCTCTCCAAGGCCGGCAAGGAAATCCTAGTTAAAGCTGCAGCACAAGCAATACCGGTTTACGCCATGGCTTGTTTTGACCTTACCAAGTCTCTGTGATGATATCAGCTCAATGATAGGGAGATATTGGTGGAGCCATATGGATAGAGAGAACAAACTCCATTGGATAAGTTGGGAGAATATGACAAAGCCAAAGAAAGATAGAGGTCTGGGATTCAGAGACTTATACGCTTTTAATCTCGCCATGCTAGCAAGACAGGCATGGCGAATTCTGAAGAACCCGTCATCTTTGTGCGCACAAGTACTAGCTGCAAAGTACTTCCCGGATCATAATCTTTTGAAAGCTCAAGCAAAAGATGGGATCTCATATTGCTGGAGAAGCATATTAAAGGGGGTTCATGTACTAAAGAATGGAATAATATGGAGAGTAGGAGATGGGGAAAGCATCAATATTTGGGCAGATCCTTGGCTCCCAACAGGCAACTCAAGAATGGTCACGTCTAGGAGAGGCAATCATCTATTATCGAAAGTTGCAGAATTAATTGATCCATTGACTTACTCATGGGACGCACAACTCATTCAGCAAACTTTCAATGAAGAAGATGCCCGGGCAATCCTTCAAATCCCAATTCAGGAAGGTGCAGAAGATATCATAGCATGGCATTTTGATAAAAGAGGGAACTTTTCAGTTAAATCAGCATACCAGGTAGTTATAAATAGCCAAGAAAGAAATTCAGATAGGAGCTCACCGTCTACATCAACATTGCCACAGAGAAACATAGATCTGTTGTGGAAAAGGTTATGGGCCTTACCACTACCATCTAAAATTCTGCACTTCTTGTGGCGTCTCGCAAATAACAGTCTTCCACTTAGGATGAATTTAAGGAGAAGGGGAATAAACCTGGACACAAGATGTCCAATATGCTACAGGCTTGATGAAGATGGAGGGCACTGCTTTCTAAAATGTAAATCGGTCAAAGCTGTATGGAGAGCAGCTCAAATGGAGAAAACACGGCAACTTCTTGTCAATTGCCTTAATGCCCAATCTGTAATGAATAAAATCTTTCAATCTGATGAGGAGACGTGTATGAAGGCATGTGTGATGCTCTGGTTATGGTGGTCTGAGAGAAACAAGGCCAATCGCGGAAGTAACATAAGAAGTACTCACGAGATCTTATTCTCTCTTCAGTTCCACCTGTCTGAGTATTGCTGCTTGGTAAAGAAGCGAAAAGAGCAGAAGTGTAATAAGCAACAGGTTTGGACTCCTCCCCTGCAGATTATTTGAAAATCAATACTGATGGGGCCTTTAGGCAAGCTTCTTGTTCTGGTGGATGGGGTTTTACCATAAAAAATGAACAAGGCAAAGCGCTTGTGGCGGGAGCAGGTAACCTGGAGTTTGTTGCTGATCCCTTCCATGCTGAAACTGCAGCGATGTTTTATGCAGTGCGAGCGGCCGTCAGAATGGGCTGTCAGAAGGTCATCCTAGAAACAGATGCAGCGACACTTCAGCGGGCTTTAACCAGCAATATGTATGATAACTCAATGATGGGTGCTCTGATAAGAGAGATGAAGTCCATAATCGAGCACTCCTTTCAGTGTTGTAAAATAGTTGTATGCCAAAGAACCTGTAATGTAGATGCACACTGTTTAGCAGCTTTTGGCGTAAATCTGGAACGGGGTAAGGGCCAGGTTTGGTTTGACCCATTCCCAGAGTTTGTACAAGACTTGGTTGCTGGCATTTGTCCAGCTTGTTAATTTAATGGAATGCATCTGTGTTCCTTTCAAAAAAAAAAAAGATCGAAGCTTGCAAGTGCGCCATGCGAGAAGAAACCCATTTCCAGAACCGACGGCGATCCGCTTTCCATCCTCCACCCAACAGGCTGTTGCGTCCACGGCAACTATTCCGAGCCAAGCCACCTTGGTTAATTATTCTGTTTGTAAATGTTCAGAAGATACACACACCATTCTTGTCATTTCAAAAGGGGAAAAACAATCAGCGGACGTACAATAGGGGTCCGGGCATTCGACACGTCATGCTGCAATGACATCGATCGACATGGACCGGCGAAAAAGAAGAAGATGAGAATTGGAGATGCGGATCAGGAAGATCTCCGTGACGCGCGACCGATGTTTACCAGCTGCAAACCTGAGAGTGATCGAGCAGATATGCTTGTTCATAGGAGTAGAAAAGAAACTGGATGTCGTGTCCTGAACTCCTGATTGCGTCCAGCTTGCAGGGATTAGTGCCAGATTGACGTGACGATGCCGCGAGTCCAATGGTCGGGAGGAGAATATCCGTTTGGCAGGGGATGCTTATGGCATGGTACTTAACGCTGCAAGTGGGATCACCTGCGGGGAGTAAATAGCACTAGTGGTCACTGAACTTGTAACGTATGTGCACTTAAGTCACTGAACTTATAAAACAAACTAACCGGTCACCGAACTTGTATTCTTGGTGCACGCATGGTCACAAACCGACCAACTTAACGGTTTTTTTGCCAAAACCAGTCAGCCGCCGGATGTGTGTATGTTCTAAGCAATCAACAGCTGACACGTGGCACCGTATTTTTTTTAAAAAACTCATATATATTTTTTCTGATACATGAGCCCTAAATACTTCCATACATGTTGACCCCACTTGTCAGTGATGGAAGCACGAATAAAATTTTCATAGCACAGGTTGGAACTTGAACTCACAATCTGCAGCCGCAGGCATAAATGGTACAGCCACCACGGCACAGATACTTGTATGCCTGAAATTAGGGGACAACTTATGTATTATACAAAACCTCTGAGCTTGTTTTCCGAAATTTTCAAAAAGTTTATTTTCGGGTCTAAATTTTTTAGCAAAAAAGTATTAAGCTAGATATATATGTTAGGAACGTACGAAAGAAATTTTTCTTCAAAATACCATGTACTTTGGAAGATAAAAAAGATAAATTACTGACAAAAAATACGTATTTTGGTCCTATATAATGCCAAAAATTTGTCTTTTTTCTATAGCCCAAAATAATATGATTTTTTTTCGAAACTACCAGCGCTTATACGGAGGATGTATATATATTCCCTTAAATAAATTTCGAATTTTTTTCAAACTTAAAACTATGCTCGAAAGTGTACTATATAAGAGAATGTTTTCCACAGATTTTGACACGTCTATATTTGTGCGTCGGTGGCTTTGGCTGCGTGCTTGTAGGTCTTGGTCAAGGGTTCGAATCCCTAATCTTGCTAATTGTAAGAATTTTAATTCTTTCATCTACCATTGACATGCAGGGCCCACATGTAAGGAAAAAAATATACATGTGTGTTTTGAAAAAATCACATCGCCATGTGTCAGCTGTTGATCGCTCAAAAGATGCATGTGGCCCGCAATTGACTGGTTTTGGTAAAAAACCGTTAAGTTGACCAGTTTGTGACCTCGCGTGCACAAAGAATGCAAGTTTAGTGACCGGTTAGTCTGTTTTGCAAGTTCAGTGACTTAAATGCACATACGTTACAAGTTCAATGATCACAGGTGCTATTTACTCACCTGCGGGCGTCCCACAAAATGCCGCGAGAAGTGGGATTATACAGGTAGCCCACATAATCAAGTGGGTAACCGTGGTGTCTGCATTAGCTATATAATCTATAATTATAGGTTTAATATAACTCATATTGAGCTAAGTCTGCATATTTTTCGCATATCCCTGCAATCAAATATCGGGACGTCCGCTTATACCTGCATAGTAATAGCGCACATGGAAAAATCTGATGGTTTGCTAGTAAATCGTTCTTCTATACCCCTCTAGCGTTTGTTACCTTTTCTACCACATGTTGTCTGATAGGCTAGAAGTCAACCTTCTGAACTGCTTAGGCTTGTTCCTACCGCACCAGCCTTGTAAATATGCACAATTCTGGGTCCGGCGACAAAACATTCAAACGGCTCGGCGGTGGCGGTTGCCCTTGGCGGGTGGTCAATGCATGTGGACGCCGGCGTGAACCTATCTGAAACTCTATTTCTATGCTTGTCCCTCTTCGTGATCTTTTCTTACCAATAAATAAGACGAGGATGCTTGAAAGTAAATATGCATCAATTCATTCACGACTTATGAGGGATATGTGGGTTTAGTGGGAAACCCGCAAAATCCCACTTTATCTCTCCTATAATATGTGGGCATCCGCTTAAGCTTTTATGCGGGGCGGGCTTTGTGGCACCGTGAAGGTCCCGCTCCCACTTGCAGCGTTTGGTACTACCAGCATATCCTAGATGATGATGGGCTTCTCATGATGAGTGGAACTGGACGGGCCAGGGCCAGCCCTTATGCAAGTATCTGACTGTGTTTGACAGTTGACACCCTGTCTGTAATTGCACAGCACATGTGCGATCTCCAAACGGGTGGGCGGTCAGACAAGGGCAGCGCCATACGTAGTAGCAGCATAGGCTGGTCGACGGCTGTCGTTTTTGTTCGGAGTTCACTGTTAATTTACCAGGCGGCGTCAGAAAACGGAAATAAGCAGGAGAACTGGAGAAGAGTCCAGTCCAGCCCAGCCCAACCAAGGAAAACGGCCGCTACGGCCTACATAGGTGGTTACGTCGTGCGTACAGATCGGTTGGGATTTTAGGTGTACTCAATCTGGATGGAATGAATATATATTGCCTTTTATCCAAATGGCTCTGGAAACTCTTCATGGAAAAAGGATTTTGTCAGTTCTAGGGTTCATCATGTTGTAGTTCGATGTTCTTGAGATTATGGCTTAAATGCTCTAATTTTAGTGCTCTTGCGGATTCAGTTTCGTCAGAGAAACACTTCTCTCTGTATTGTTTAGTTCCTTCAGTTAATTCTTTAATTAATTCCTAGTTGTTGTATCTACAAATTTTAGTATCCTTCTTCTAGCTCTGCTTATGCTTGCTTGCTCAATATCCATAGTTGTCTGAACTTTGTGGTAAAGTTCAGTCAGTTCACTGCTACTGTTAATGATGTTGTTCTTCATTTAACACTTGCAGTTAACTTGATTACTAGCTTACTCACTCTAGCTAGCTTGCTTAAGCTTAATTTCAGATGATCCTGCCGTTTTACTAGTGTTCTCACTATAAGTTCATTACTTTTGTTTGATTTTCTACTGTTACTGTTAGTATTAGTTCAATCAAGTGCTTACTTAGAAGCTTATACAAACAATTGATTTCTATTGTGCTAGCATATATTATTTATGCTTGTATCAGTTGATTACTTTGTTATTTCGTTCTGTTTTCTGAGGTGAATTTTAGGGTTCTTAGTTGTTGGTGGTAAACCATATCCTGGATAGATACAAAAAGTACATCACCAATAATATCTTCCTCAGCTACCCATTATGTAGCGGTCAACCCTCAGCTAAAGATACTAACAGGCAAGAAATACTTTGCTGACTGCAACATGGAGAAGACGAGCAAACTGGCGAAGAGCGACGCCTTTCGCTGACATAGTATATTACCAAATACCAACAGGCAACAAGTAGCTAAAAATTCAGAAAGGTTTGGCTCTGCTCCATTGCATCTGAAAACATTCAGAGAAACGGACCTATCGTAGCCTACGCTTGTCCTACAATCCCACTGTTGTCGTCCTCGTCCCAGACACTGACGGGCATGGTGAACCCAACGGCGCTAAGGCGAACACGAGCGGACCTACCAAGTCGGGGACAGTGCGGTCAAGTAGGCCTGCGGGCTGATGCTGCGTAAGCCGTCACGGTCACAGACATAAGCATATCATTCAGCAAGCCTATTGACAAGGTTACATGCAACTAGCAAAAATTAAATTGAATGCAAAACAATCTAATGACATTAGAATTAACTTCCAAATAAAACAATACAAGGCAAGGAGTCAAAAACCCCGAGAACAGGACATGGCCATCATCTCCAGTAATTTCAGAAACATGGCACATAAATTTGATAGGCGAACACATCGTTAGATACGGAAAAAAATCTGTTCATTGCAAAGTTGAGATGCATACACAGAAAGGGGTAACACAAGGTCACAATTTCACTGCCAACACGGTTGCAAATGTTACAGTACTAGGTACATCAAAGAAACCAGGTAGTAGAAGCATAGACTTCTAGACGATTCAAAAGTCGCTTATATTATATAACAAATTGTTGGCAGCCTAAACATAGACTCTTGAAAAACCTGGTTTTTAGAAAAAACAGTCAGTAAGCAACAGAAAAGAAAACAGAGGCAAATTGGCGGAAAAGAAACAACAGAAAATAGGACATAGAATCAAACTAACAAAATCATATGTTCGCTGTTGGAGCTCATGGTTATGTCCTTGTACAAGTTACTCTTGATGCTCCCAACAGCAACACAAAATCAGAAAGGTTTACGAGAATAACTGTTAACATATTGCCACATTTAAGAATGTAAGAATAAGTGAATAACTGTGATAAATACCAATTGGGGGTTAGAATACTGTCAGCCAAGTCATGGTTTGTAGCTGTTCATAAAAACTGATGTAGAAATGTCTTAAACACTATCTAAGACTCATTATAAGAAAAATCTTAAAGTGAATGGTAATCAAGAATGTCATAGCACTGTCTTCATCAAACATCTTAAACAACACCAGGGCAGCATGAACAATCGACACAAACATAAAAGACATGTGACATGGCTATGATGAGAAAGCAAAACTAATTAGCTTTCCTGCAGATACCATCTAATTTCAATACATCTCTTTTGTTCTTATATTGCAACATAAAAGAAAAAATATTTAATTGCCAAAAAATGATCCTATCCCCAAGAATCAGGAACTAGGCTAGTATAGAATATCTTCTTTTTCTACACTCTTCCCCCAGATCAGGGTTAGTTCCCGATGTGACAATTGATTCAGATATGGTTTGGATGGATAAGAGTGACGATTCATTCAAAGATTAGCATGCTTACTTATTTTTTCACATGTGAGTCAGTAGGTGTTGATGATACAATGATATCACATGAAGTTGTGAGAACGATCAATAATCACAAAATGCTTTATTCAAAGAACAGTAAACAACTTACATGACTGAAAGGGTGGAGCAGGATTGAACCCAGCCGGGTATAGCAGAACACATTTTTAGAAATAGACCAGGATTAATCCCTGGCCAGAGTTATCCCGGCTGACCCACAGGGATTGGTTCTCGATTCAGGCCGAGCCTGAGGGAGATGTCTATATGCCGTGCAATGGGTGCAGGGTGTAGTTTCTGTGCTTGGGTGAACAGGATTTAGCGGGAGAGCATAGCATGTGACACTCGCCATTGTCAAGTCTAAGCTACTCCACTCCAGCTCAGCTGCTCCTCTTAAGGCAAGCATCACATACATATGCATGATATATAGTAAAAGGACGAAAGAGGAAACCTAAATACATTTCTGAGATTAGTACCAGCATCCATGCCAAGGCCAACCACTACTAGCATCTAGGTAAGCACTAGCTATCGTGCAAAGGGTGATCACGGATAATTAATCTAGTGGCGCGATCATAACAAACCAGTGAACCACTACAGAATTCTAACTGATCCACTAGCACTACGGCTACATTAAGTCAAGTTCAATGTTTCCAGAAAGGCTGCAGAACAATCGCTGGGGCTCAACGCTTCCTCTTGAGTGATCGCCACTGTTTTATGATGTATTCGATGGCCTCTTTCAATGTTGCTTTCCTGTCATCCTTATAGTTCCACAACACCTTTTCAGGGAAGCGTCCGCTGGGGTTGTGCTCATTCAATTCAAGCAGTGCCTTTACTACTGAGGCATATATTTCTTCACCAAGCTCTTTTAACTCGAGAAGCTTCTCGTCGTTCTCATTGAGAATTTCCTGAATCAAAGAAAAGAAGTTATGTCACCTTCAGTTCAAATCATAGAAATGTTTGCAAAAAAAGATGGAATTGAATTATTCAGTGCTAACAAAGCTAAGAAACTAAAAAGAATGGCAGAGGGCGTATAGTCTACATACTGTATATTTATCACCATCCTCAACTACCATAAAAGGATGCCACTGTGGGTTTCTAAGTTCCGTTTCCCATTTCGAACAAAGAGTAGCAGCTTTAAATTGTGCATCCTCTTGTGACTGAATATTTCTGTAAGCATTTGCAAACACTTTGTTATTCAGCACACCCATCTTTTTGACGCCTATATGTGCCCGGCCATTTGTACACTGCTCAAAGGCCTGCAAAACATTCGGTAGATCGACCACAAGGAATTTAGTGACAAATATAATGCGAGTTGTGGAACTATCAAATGCATTCATCGCAATCATTTATGAACTTGCATCTACCTAATTTTCCTTGTATTCACAAAGAAGATATCAGTTGCCCACTTACCTCTATCAGCATCTTACGAGCATCTTGCAACTCATTATTGCTCTCTAGATCCCTGGTAGTCAGTACCTTGAGCAACTCCACACCTTCCGTGTCAACGTCTTGCTCATCAGGTTGTCTTGCTCTCACGTCTAGCTGCTTGGGTGTTGCTTCGGTCATCTTAGATGTCACACTGATCATCTCGAGTACCCCATCATACTTCTTCAATTTGGCATCGATCATCTCGGATATCGCATCGAACTTCTTCAATTTCGCCATCTCGGATATCGCATCAAACTTTTCTGCTGCCATACCATTCTTCTTGAAACTCGCTTCAACCTTCTGCACATCGGAGTCGGACTGTGGGCAATGCTTTTGGCTCTCATTGAGTGTTGATCGGTTGCTTCCTCGTTCCTGCTCGGGGTGGAATGCCATTGGCTCCGGCGGTGTCACGGACGGCTCCGAGGGGTGCAATGTCGCTTGCTCCGGTAGAGCATCTGCCATGGATAGCTCCTGGGGGCGCAATGCAAGTAGTGCATCCGGCATGGCCAGCTCTGTTGGCTGATCTGTCATGGACAGCTCCTGCGGGCACAATGCCGATAGTGCATCCGGCATGGCCAGCTCTGGTGGCGGACCTGTCATGGACAGCTCCAGAGGGCGCACTGCCGGTGGTGCATCCGGCATGGCCAGCTCTGGTGGCGCATCTGCCATGGACAGCTCCTGAGGGTGTAATGCCGGGGCCCCATCCGCCACGGACAGCTCCTGGGGGCGCAATGCCGGTGGCGTGTCCGCCACGGGCGGCTCTGTCATGGGCAGCTCTTGGGGGCGCAATGCCGGTGGCGCGTCCGCCACGGACGGCTCTGTCATGGGCAGCTCCTGGGGGCGCAATGCTGGTGGGGCGTCCGCCACGGGCGGCTCTGTCATGGGCAGTTCTTGGGGGCGCAATGCCGGTGGCGCGTCGACCAAGGACGGCTCGTGGGGGAGCAATGCCGGTGGCGCATCCACTATGGACAGCTCCTGGGGGCGGAATTGCGATGGTGCATCCGCCACGGACGCCTCCGGTGGCAGCCGGAAGAGGTCCTCCCTCTGCAGCCAGATGAGCCTCTGCAGGTACGCACCGTAGTAGCACGCCATGTTGGTGCTGCGCCTATCAGCGAGGCGTCCCATCTCCGCCCGCACTTGCTCCCAGAGAAGCTTCCTCCAGTCCAGACGATGCGCCATTCCGATCTTCACGGCCTTGGACTCCAAATCCACCATCAAGGGGCGCTCCCCCTCGGCGGAGGCGGCGAGGATGTAGACCCCCATGAACTCCTCGGCGGCCGCAGTCACGGCGGCGCTGGCCGTGACCAGGGCGTGCCTTCCCGGCGGCGGGAGGCGGGGCGGTTCCGGGAGGCAGAGTGCGGTGCCGAGTGCGTCGGGGTTGAGATTGATTCTTTCCCCACGGACGGTGCTCCGTCCGAGGTCGGGGTGGTAGTTGGCGATGAGCTCGGCGACGAGGTCGGGTCGCGGGGCGCCGCCGGCGGGGAGGTCGAGGTGGACGAAGTCGAGGAGGCCGAGGGCGCGGAGGCCGTCGTGGTGGTTGGTGGATGGGGCGGCAAAGGGCGGGTCGCGAGAGCTCTCAGACCTTGACATTGCCATTGCTATCGCCGTTGGGGCTGACCTCTCCGCCAGATTGGTAACTAACTCAGAGTGGACACAGCTTCTACCTTCCGGAGCCTCTCGCCTCTCGCCCCTCTCCATGCCCTTCTCCTCCTCTCGCCTCTCGCCCCTGCTAGAGCTTGACCGATTCCTCGCGCCTCTGCTCCCCTCCGGTTGGTTCTCGAGCCTCTTCTCCGCTGATGGGCGACCAGGCGGTGCGGCGCAGCGCTCGTTTGGAAGCGGCGCGCCGCCTGGAAGAGGATCGCCAGCGTCGCCTGGAAGAGGATCGCCGTCACGAGGAGTTCGTTCGTCGTCGGCAGGAGGAGATCCGGGACAAGCAGGTGCAGCGTTACTTCCTCCTCTACATGTGCCTCGGTTCGGAGCAGATCAGATCGGCCATGGCGGAGCCACGGGGTTGGCGGCCGCCGATTCCAGATGGCGATCTGCAGCCTCGGATCGTGGAAATGGAGGCGGAACTCAATCTGCGCCGGTGACTGGAGGTGAGTATGCCTCTTCTTCTCGGTTCACGAGCTGGAGAGTTACCTATGCACGCATGATTACTGGGAGGAATTCCCCTTTCCTTGATGGTATCCTCATTATTCGCCATGATTTGAGAATGGTAACCTTGCTTGATGATTCTGAACGCATCCTGGGTTCGAGAGATTTCCTCCCTGGAGAGGTGTTCAGCACGGGAGGTCCGGTTTCGATTGACATATTCTCGATTCGGATTCCCCTGGTTCCATTGAGTCCATCCTCGTTGTTTCCGATGAGATCTGGCGATGGGCCGCGGTGCTCGTCGGAGTTGGGTGCTTTTTTCTGTTTTACCCCCTGGCTCTTTTTCTGAGAAGCAATTGGGCCCTCAGGTGGACGGTGCCCTTCCTCCCAGTTACAGACAAGTGGCCCCTACTTCACTTGGGAACCCTAGTTCGGACACTACTTATTCGGCCTCCGCCGCCCCCTGGTCCGATCTAGATCTCATCTGCCGCCACCTCTGGTCCTCTTCGAACCCTAACACTCACTCACGCTCCGAATCCTTTGGTTGGTGGCCTGGGAAAGTTGCGGGAGATCTTCGCTCCTTCTCTCAAGTTGCGGCAAGCATGGGTGACGGTGGAGGCCGTGGGGGTTTTGGTGGTGCTCGCGGTCGGGGCTTCAACAATGACCGGAGTGGCTACAACAGTGGCAGGGGGAAGATGGTCTGGCACCGTGAGGATGTGCCTCAGGCCTCTTCCAACTCTGCTAGGACTTCTGGCTCGGGAGATCGCTGGGAAAAGGCTGCTAGAGATTCTGAGTTGCGTCGACAAGAGGCTAATTCTTCTGCTGGCGGTACTGGTATCTCCTCTGGTAACAAATCTGTGAACCCTGGCTTCAGCTCTAGGCTTGATGATTCTCTGTGTCTCAATTGCAACTCCAGTGGGCACTTTACTGCTAAATGTCCCACTATTAGATGTGAGCGCTGTAGGAAGTTAGGTCATATTGCTCAAATTTGTCAAACCATCCTTCCCTGGGAATGCATTCCTGCTATGTGTGGCTTTCAGTCTCCAGGCTTGGGTTTCTTCTTTTTTCCTGACAACAGCTCTGAGAAGCAAAGCAAGGAAAGGTCTAGCAGTGTGGTTATTACTATTATTGAGGGTGCAGCTTCCTTCAGAGAGATTGAACAAGAATTCAACCTTGTTTTTGGGGATGGGTGGAGATGTACTGCCAGACCCATTGGGCAGAATCAGTTCATCATGAGGTTTCCCAATCCCAGGGAGGTGGAAAGGGCTGTTTACTATGGCTCCTCTATGAAACTGAAGACTGTTGATGCTACTGTTAGGTTGTCTACTTGGACTGCTTCTATTGGCTCCAAGGGTTGTCTCCAGAAAGCTTGGGTCAGGATCAGCAACATCCCTCTGGACAGAAGAACTGAAGCTAACTGTTTTTATGTGGGTTCTTTGGTTGGAGTTTCTCTTGACCTTGATCCTGCAACTTTGCACAAGCCTGAGTTTGTTAAAGTTCTCATTGGATGTAGAGATGTGGAAAGAATTCCTCACATTGCTGAAGGGTGCTTGGGTGACAATTTCTATGACTTTGGTTATGAGGTTGACAAGATTGTGGTTGCTGGGCCCCCTAGAGTTGAAGATGCTACTAGAGTGGGTGGTGCTTCTAGACCACCTTCTCCAAAGAGAGCCAGGACTGATTTTTCTGAGTCAAATACTGAAGAAACTTCTGAAGGTTTTGTGCAAGGCAGCCAGACTGAGTCTGTCAGACACGTGACTAACCATGATTCCATTCCAGAAAACGAGCCTGTTGGCCAGGAATCTGAAGAAGATAGTAACATTGGGGATGATCTCTTGCTGGATGCTATTCATAAGGAAAATGTTGCTGCTGCTGGGGTTGCCTCTAACAAGTGGTTGATTCCATGTCCTATTCTGAACTCCAGTCCTATTTCCCAGGAGACTTGCAAGAGTATGACCTTGGAAACCTTCAACTCTCTTCTATTTCATTGTGACAATGCTAATGTTGATGAAGTTTGGCCTTCTCTCCCTACTATCACTGAAGTCACTGGGGATGCCTCTTCTCCTTTGATTGGATCTCCTGATTATCTGGTTCAGTCTCCTGACTCCTCCCCTGATATTGTGCAAGATGAATCATGTGGGCCAAGGTTCAGCTCCAGGCTTCAAGACTCTGTCAATTCTGACACTATGGAGAAGGCTTCTGCTCTTTCAAGGAAGAGGAATCTTGAAGGTAACCATGACTCTGTCCCAAACCCTTTAAGTAGTAATTCCTTTGCTGTGTTGTCTGATAATCAGATTGTGGCTAAAGCCAGTTTAATGGGGGTTAAGATTCCTGATGGGAACTTTGATTCTGTCAATCTAGTGAGAGACTTAGAACTTGCTAGAAATTCCTTGGTCTCCAAGCATAAGTCTGTTAAACCCCTTTCTTCTGTTCTGTTTATTGAGAGTAATGAAGGTACTACTACTCCCTTGTCTATGGATTGGATCTCTTCTGATGATAATGAGGATTCTTCCTTTACCCTTGTTGAAAGCAGGAAAAAGAAAAATATGAAAAGGAAATCATCTGTCTCTGCTTCTAGACCTATAACTAGAAGTCAGAGAAGCAAAAAGGCTGAATCTACTAACTGTGCCCTGTCCCCTGGCAGAGTTAGTAGAACTAGATCAAAACCCAAAAAATTACAATGAAAGGGGTCTTCCTAAATATTAGAGGTGTGGGGAAAAAAGGTGCTATTTCTTGTGTTAAGGATCTCATGTTTGATTACTGTCTTGATTTCATTGGGTTACAAGAAACTATCAAAAAAGATTATGATAGAAGTTTTTTTAGAAAGATTGATCCTGGAGATAGTTACTTCTGGAAGTGGGTTCCTTCTGTTGGAAGGTCTGGTGGTATCCTTTGTGGTGTTAAAAATGAATCACTTGAAGTCAGTGTTTTTAAAGCTGGTAGATTCATGCTTCATTTTGTGCTCTGGGATAAGATGAAAAAAGTCTCCTGGTCCCTTTTGGTTGCCTATGGTGCAGCTCAAGATGAGCAGAAAAATGATTTCCTGACTGAGTTGGCTGCCTTCTGTAATAATGTTTCTACTCCGTTCATTGTTGGTGGTGATTTCAACATCCTCAGGCATAGTGGAGAGAAAAATATCCCCTTTGTTCAAAACCATTCTTCTGATCTTTTCAATTCTATTATTCATACTCTTGGGCTGAGGGAGATCTTCATGCATGGTGGTAAGTTTACTTGGTCTAATAACCATGTTTCTCCTACTCTTGAAAAATTAGATAGAGTGCTCATGTCTCCTGATTGGGAAGATTTGTTTCCTTTGGTTACTGTTCGAAAGCTGGTTAGAGAAGTTTCGGACCATAATGCTTTACTCCTTGATACTGCTTCCCATGCTTTCCCTGCTAATGCTTCCAGGGAATTTCGTTTTGACCTTTCTTGGTTCCAGAATGTTGAGTTCTTTCATTCTGCTGCCTTGGTTTTAAACAGAACTGTCCATAGTGATGATCCTATTGACATTCTGAATATTAAATTGAAACGTTTTAAGAAATATTTTAAGGGATGGGGGTCTAATCTTTATGGCCATAATAAAAAGCTGAAAAGAGAGTTAAAGGAGGAGCTTGTTAGTATTGAAGCTCTTGAAGAGGAGAATGATCTTTCCCCTGAGTTAAACCTTAGGAAAACTGATATCCAAGTAAGACTTTTTGCTCTTTTTGCTGAAGAGGAGCTTTTGTGGTTTCAGAGGTCTCATGAGAAATGGCTTTTGGAAGGGGATTTGAACACTAGCTATTTCCATAGGGTGGCAAATGGTAGAAGGAGAAAAAATACTATGTTCTCTCTTAAAGATAATGATATCCTTATTGAAGGAACTGATAACCTTATCTCTCATGCTACTGCTTTTTACAAGAATCTTTTTGGCCCTGCTCCTGGTAACATTTTGGACTTTGATCCTAGTATGTGGAATCCTAATGAAAAATTGTCTGAGGAAGAGAACTTGCTTCTTACTAGGCCTTTTTCTGTAGAGGAAGTCAAAGCAGCCTTATTCTCTATGGCTTCCAATAAAGCTCCTGGCTCTGACAACATTCCTATTGAGTTTTACCAGCGTTGCTGGGACATCATCAAGTGGGATGTTATGAACCTTTTTCATGCTTTTCATGCTGGAACCCTGGATGTGGCTAGGTTAAACTATGGGATCATTACTCTTTTACCCAAAGTTTCTGGTGCTGACAAGATCACTCAATATAGGCCTATTTGTCTCCTCAGATGTATCTACAAACTTATTACTAAAACTTTAACCTTGAGACTTGAACCCTATACCTCCAAGTTGATTGGTAAAAATCAAAATGCCTTTATGAAGAAAAGATGTATTGTTGATGGTATTATGTCTTTGCATGAGATTCTCCATCATTCCCATATAAAAAAGCATGTTGGGATTGTTTTGAAGCTTGATTTCGAAAAAGCCTTTGATAAAGTGAATTGGAAGTTTCTTCTGAACTGTCTTAAAGCCATGGGTTTTTCTGATCTCCTCTGTCAGTGGATTGAGAAGATTCTTACTGATGGTACGGTTTCTGTTAAGATTAACAATAAATCTGGCCCCTACTTTAAGAGTGCTAAAGGGGTTAGACAAGGGGATCCCTTGTCTCCTTTTCTTTTCAATGCTGCTGTTCAATGTCTTGCTAAAATGGTTTTGAAGGCTCAGCAGAATGATCTCCTGGTGGGGTTGGCTCCTGATCTTATTGATAAAGGTGTGGCTATCATGCAATATGCGGATGATACTGTCCTTTGTATCTCTCATGATCCTGAGAAAGCTTTAAACCTGAAATTGCTGTTATATTTGTTTGAGTTAATGTCTGGTCTTAAGATTAACTATCAGAAAAGTGAGATTTTTTTGGTGGGTGGGGATAATATCACTGCTGAGTTCTATTCTTCTCTTTTTGGCTGTCAAGTTGGCTCCTTCCCTATGAAGTATCTTGGTGTTCCTGTTACTTTCAGAAATCTTAGAGTTTCTGACTTGGATCCTTTGGATCAGAAGTTTATTAAAAAGCTTGATGCCTGGGTTGGAGGGGCTAATTCCTCTGGAGGCAGATTAACTTTGGTCAATGCCTGTCTGTCTAGTCTCCCTTCCTATTTCATGTCTCTTTTCTTGTTCTGTAAAACCTTCCTGGAGAAAATGGATAAACATAGGAGACGTTTCTTTTGGCATGGGAAGAAATTAAAAAGAGGGTATTACATGGTGAAGTGGACTAAGGTCTGCAGATCTAAGAAAAAAGGTGGTTTGGGGATTCTTGACTTGCGCAAACAAAACATTAGCTTGTTGTGCAAGTGGTGGTGGAAGTTAGACACTGAGCAAGGTCTTTGGCAAGACATTGTCAAAGCCAAATACTTAAGGAACAAATCTGTGGCCAGTGTTTCTGCTAGATTTAGTGATTCTCCTTGTTGGAAAGGTCTCCTTAAAGTTAAGGACACTTATATGGTTGGAAGGAAAGTTAATATTAGAAATGGTAATATTTGTAGGCTTTGGCAAGATTCTATTTCTGGTGAACCTCCTTTTTCCTTGCAGTTTCCTGAGCTTTTTGACCTGTGCTTGGACAAAGATTGCACTATTCTTGATGCTTCTGCTTCTGATTTCCATATTCCTTTTCGTAGAACCTTGAGAGGTGATAATTTGTTGCATTGGAATGCTATCAAAAATAGCTTGAGGAATCTTCCTAGATCAAATGACAGTGATTTCATTTCCTGGTCTTTGAATCCAAATAATTGTTTCTCCACCAAGTCTGTTTACCTGTGGTTGGAAAGAAATCTTGTTGGTTCTCATAATAAATGGATTTGGAAGGCTAAGATCCCTCTGAAAATCAAAGTCTTCCTTTGGCAGTTATGTCAAGATGCTGTGTTGACTAGAGAAAATATGAAAAAAAGGCATTGGCCTGGGGCTCCTGTTTGTTCTTTTTGCAACCTTGAGGAGACAAATGATCACCTCTTCTTCACTTGCCCCATTTCTAAAGTTGTTTGGGGGGTTTTGAGCAAGGCTTTTGATTCCACTTCTGTTCCAGTTTCCTTTTGGCAAGCTATGGCCTGGTTCCATTCTGTTCTCCCAGGTTTTGAGAGATTCCACATGGTTATCCTGGCTTCCATTTGTTGGGCTATTTGGAATATTCGAAATAGAGTTACTTTTGATAAGTTTCATTTGAAATCCCCTAGTGTAATTACTTTCTACTCTATTTCTTTACTCATATACTGGGCAGGTCTCCAAAAGGATGCTGCTGATAAGGAGAGACTTATTGAGGGGGCTAACAGGCTCAAGCAGGTGGCGTCTTCGGTGTACTCTCGTCAGGTGGAGGGCTCTCACCAGCTGGCGATTGTGACGATGATCTGATGCTCCTTGCTGGCTTTGCTGTTTCGATCGGCTGTTCCCTTTCGTTTTCTCTGTTAGACTCTGATGTCTCTGCCCCCTGGTCTGTAATAAGTTGAACTTAGAAATAATTAGTGGTATCAGGTTTTCGTCCCATAGTGTGCGTTTCGACGGCGAGCGCACACAGTGGGTTTCCTGATACTGCTCAGCTAGCTTTCCCCCCACCTCCCCCTCTAGAACTTCCGTTTTGTTGTTCCAGACTTTGTTATTTCCGTTCAAGTAATGGAAAGGGGTGGAAGCCCGGTTGGAAAAAAAAAGGGCGGGTCGCGGAGGCGGAGGCTGGCGCGGAGCCGGCCAAGGCGCCGCTCCGCCGCGAGCGAACCCGGGGCCTTGGACGGCGGCTTCTTGGCGGGAATGCCGGGGTCGGATGAGGAAGCTGGGGGCGGAGGCGGAGCGGAGGGGAGGGACTCAGCGCGCCGCCGCATTCGGTGGCGGGAGGGAGGAGGAGGAGGAGGTCGGGAGGTCGATCGGCCGGGAGAAGTGTGTGTGTGTTGGTGTGAGTGGGGTGGAGTGGAGTGGGGGTACCTAGCTCTGTTTCGGTGGGTGGGGTGTGGAGGACATATCTATCTGTGATGCGTGATGAAGCAACAGACACTTACTTTGAAACGGGAAGAAAAACAGCACTGAGGAGAAAAATAGCAATGGAAGCTAATTCAAACAGACCTATAGATGCACCTATGAATTTAAATAAATAAATGGGTGACCTTCAGCTTCACATATAAAACCAGACAATGGAATATTAGCTGAGCTATCGGTTCTCCGCTAAACGGCAAGTGTCAAAAAGATCAAACCATTATACACTTGCCGGTTAGGATACACATGACAACGGTGTGGGAAGAATTTCCTATAGCAATGTGCACTGCAATAGAGAAGCTGGCTATGAACAAGCGAGACCAAAAAAAATTATGCATTGAAAAGCTTACGGAACGGCAGCCCGTCCGTCCGGTCTTTGGCCGCCTCCGTCAATGCGAGGAACCTCGTGTGGCCTGTGGTGGCAGCACCCTGTCCAAGGGCCGCAGCACGCGCGAGCACATCCTCTTGGTTGGCCAGAGCTGTAGCTTTGGTGTTGCTGTCGCTGAAACAACTTGAGTTGCTACGGGTGCGATCTAGTGAAAGCATAGATTCAATTGGTCAAGAAAACGTGACCAATTTGATGAGAGAGAATTAAGAGAACCATCACTGTTACTTACATAGTGCACAGCGCTGACCATCAGTGCAGATCGAACAAAATACTCCTGAAAATGCATGTTTTTTTACACGCAGTCAACCTCATTTCAGGAGTGTTGATAAAAAAAAAACTCAATTATGCCTTGTGCAACAAATGATAAACTAGTTCAGATGGGAAATAAAGAGAGGCAACACTCGACTAGTTACAGGCTTATTGAACACAATTAAGTGACAGTTTTAGTAGAAAACGGTAAACAAGATCTGCTGCTTTTAATCCATTACTAGTTGCTCTAGTATTTCAGCAAGAAAATTAAGACACACGTCACTCTGAGAGCTCTGACTTCTGGTTGACAGCAACTGCAGAGATTAAGCTTGCAAGTGATAATCAGACCAAACAAGCCACTCATAAGACGTCATATCCATTTCGCCACAATTTAAACAGTTACTACGCATACAAGACACACTGAAATCAAGTAACATAACATGACATCACATCCGTAATATATATTCGAGGGTGTTTAAACTGTAGCTTGTCCACAACATAACATGTCGAACAAGGTCATATCAAGCTATCAACCTCCGACCCCAGATCATTTCCTAGATCATTTACAGCTACATCTAATTCACTCTTAATCTCATTCATGATGTTCTGAATAGACTCTGTTAATTGAGAAAAACCTCTCCCAGCTCGTTCATGCGCCTGTGCAGTATCCAAATGTTTTCGCCTTTGTGGCTGAAGTGGCACATATGCATCATAAACCTTAAGCTCTTGCTCCAGGGTATGCTGAGCCTTGGTTATCTCAGCATTTACTGACTGAAGAGCATTTTTCACATTTGCTGTAGTCATAATAGCAACTGACTTGTTCACCTAGAAATTAGTAAAAAGGCAAAATAAATAACAGTAGCTTGTTCAGAACTTGTCGAACATCATAAAAGTTACAGTATAAAAAAAGTAAACTAAATCAAAATTTAAAAAAGCAGTAGGAGGTAAAAACTAAAATTTCACTCCAAAATTTGTCAATGGCCACATTGTTATAACTTCAAAGAGTAAATTACACTTCCAAATGGATTCAATAGCTGCACTTTTCTGCCAACAAAAAGAATGATGAATCACTTCTGAAACAGCCAGGAAGATAAACTTACCTTCTGAGGGTCAACACCCAACATGCTGTTGAACATATCTAACCTGCAGAAAAATTCACGGTTAGGATTATTTAGAATAAACTAGTACATTTATCTACAAGCAGAACAGTGAATTTGTACATAGTAGATTACTAGTACATTTAAAATCGACTGACCTTGGTTTTTTCTCATAGTTTGTACATAGTAGATTATGCTCAATCATCATATGATCAAGCAAAGTAGTGTTGCCTGTCAGTGGTTTTTTCTGTTACAGAGAAATTAGTCAAGAATACTAGAATTCATAGGTTATCTTGAAGGAGTTCATGAACTCAAAGTTAACTTACATGGTGTGGCATGAGCTCCTCTTCTACTGAAGCAACATCTTGTTCGGTCAAGAACTCTCCAGAAATAACCTTAATATTATAAAAAAAAATACAAATTCATGGAAATGTTGTGGACAAGACGTAATGTCAGTGAATTTAGCCATTACATACTTTTTGCAGGACCGGGTACATCTTGAGCTCAATTGACCTCCTATCCTGAGAAGGACAAATCATAATAGCACCACAAATACGTTATTATGCACCATAATAGACTTAGGGAATGTATATGATGGCTCTAGAAAAAAATACCTGGGATAACATAGAAAGGACACGAGAGCGTTCTGGAGTTGCAACAGATAATAACGCACACTTTACAGCAGAATTTAAGTAAAACTCCATTTCTTCTTTCTTAATTTCTCTGCATCAGTATGCATATCCCAATAAAAATAGGAAACCCATATAAAAGCAGCTTGCCCAAAAAAGGTAAGTAGAGGGGAGAGTCGGCAGTGGGGACGGGGGGACTAACACAGTTCCGATTTCACGTTGATTTACTAATGACACATCATAGTACTGCTTTGCAGCTTCCAGAAACTTGAGCTTCAGGTCAAGGAATTCTGCATCGCAGATCTTACAAAATAAAACAGATAGAGTCAAAATTCTTTAGTTTGTAAATTGAAAAAAAAACATCTTTGCACCGTAAACTTTCACTCTGAAAATCTATTCCTTGGCACCGAGACATATCAGAAAACGGTCATACAACATCACCCTATTACCGGTTCACGGTTAGGAAGATTCAACTCTCATACTTATTCCCATTGATCTTTGTTACTAGAGCTATCTAAGCGCTGGGTTGTAAACCTAAACGCTACTCCGAGTATTCGCTAAGTAATAGAACGATTGAGCATAGGTTCTGCCGTGTGTGTTTATGTGTTTCGGTGTATGGGCAAACACAACGACCTGCGTGCGCTGGGCCATGGTGGTGAATGGACACAACTTGGTGAGGTGCCGCTGTTCGTAGCTTGTAGGGAAGAAGTAAGGGAGGTGTAGTTGCTTGCTGCGTGCGAGAAGAGAAGAGGTTCTTGCTGCTGGCTGTGCGTGCGAGCATAATAGTCCAGACAAGGCAGTGGTGAGGGAGAGAGCTATGGATGCTAGCTAGCTACTTGAACATCTGCAAAAGAATTACTGAGATTTCTGGAATTTCTAGTTCAAGTCGTTACACAAACCTTGTACTTCAGTATTAACGCTGGATCACTGATATGTCGCACCAAGGTGGATGCCTTCTCCATGTAAGGCTCGGCTTTCAGAACATTTTCATCCTACAGCAATCAAATGATTAACATTCGTAAAACCAAGATAGTCTGCTAGTATGCACTGATGATTAAACCAAAGGAACAGCTACTGACCTCCAAACAGAGTTCTGCTATATGCACATAGTTGAAAAACTTTGTGTAACTGTCCACATTCCTGTTATTTAGAAAGATGGGTCAAAAGGCGGCTTAGAGAATGACTGGCAAGCTTTGCAAGACAAAATTTGGAATTTACCATGATCCTGAGTCAAAATCAACTCCTATAAGCATGTCTGCGGCCTTGGACCAATTAGATTCACTTTCGTAAAGTTCAGATAATGATTGTCTCAGCATGAGTACCTACAGAGATCAAAATATTATTACAATTCCAACAAAATGCACAACAAAATATGAAAACAAGTTGCGTAAACATTTCTATTTCTTCCTAAAAGTTCGGATTTTGCTTCTCAGTGGCATTTTCCATATATAGCTTCTCTAGGGCTGCCCCCTCACCCAGCCCATGAGGGAAACTGCTAAATACTCCTAAGTAACTGGCACATATGTGCAATAAAAGTCGGCCCAATGGAATGTGGACGGTGGCGGGCGATTTTAACCTCATCGTGGAGGCGGCAGACAAAAACCAGGGGGTAGTTAACATGAGAATGATGGGAAGATTTAGATGTTTCCTAAACGATGTGGAGTGGGCAGAAGCACAGTTGACAGGGAGGCGGTTCACCTGGTCTAATGAGAGATCAACACCAACCATGGTAAAGCTCGATCGATGGTTTCATTCTGCAGAATGGGATGCTTGCTTCCCGAACAGTCTACTACAAGCCCTGTCCACAAATACTTCGGATCACTGTGCAATTCAAATGTCAACAAATGTCTGCTTCCACGTCAAGTGAAGATTTCATTTTGAGAGTCACTGGGTTTCACAGCCTGGTTTTGCAGATGTGGTTAGCAGCCAGTTGCTGAGCATCATGCGTTATGGACGCTGGACTCTAAACTGCGAGCGACGGCAAGAGCTCTGGCGTCCTGGGGTCAGAAAAGAATAGGTAACATCAAAAGGCAGATTCTCCTGGCAAATGAAATTATTCTTCAGTTGGACAAGGCACAAGAGCAGAGGCAGCTCTCCTTCCATGAAACATGGTTAAGAAAACAGTTGAAAGTGCGCATCCTGGGACTCATGTCATTACAGCGTACAATGGCCCACCAACGATCGAAGCTGCTCTGGCTACAGGAAGGCGAAGCCAGCATTGCCTATTTTCATTCGCATGCCAGTGCTCGGAGGAGAAAAAATCACCTTTTCAAATTAAGAAAGGAAGGGGCTGAGGCAACTGAGCAGGAGGATATGAATGAGCTGAGTTCTGAATTTTTTTCAGGAATTAATTGGAACAGCAGAAGCAAGAGAGGCAACACTGAATCTGTCAAACCTAGACTTTCCTGTCGTGGAGCTCTCAGATCTAGACTCGGATTTCAGTGAAGAAGAGAATTGGGAGGCTATCAAAGATTTACCCCCTGACAAAGCGCCTGGCCCCGACGGCTTCTCAATAAGGTTCTATCAAACCTGCTGGCCGGTGATCAAGGGTGATGTCATGCAGGCAATAACGCAGATCACGACAGCTGATTCTCGCAACTTCCAGTCACTCAACAATGCCTATATCACACTGCTGCCAAAGAAAGAGGGGACACCACACATTAGGGATTTTAGACCCATAAGCCTGATACACAGTATAGCAAAGATTTTCTCGAAATCCCTCTCACACAGACTAGCACCGAAGCTAGATGAGTTGATTGCAACAAACCAGAGAGCTATCATCAAGGGACGAACTATCCAAGATAACATTATGCTGGTCAGTCAAACAATGAAGACCTTTCACCATCGGAGATCACCAGCTCTCTTTCTGAAGTTGGACATTGCTCGGCGTTTGACTCCTTGTCATGGCCATTCTTGCTTGAAGTCTTGAGGCGGCGAGGGTTTGCACCAAAATTCTGCTACTGGATCACAGTTTGCCTTTCGACTGCAAATACAAAGGTGCTTGTTAACGGGTTCCCAGGTGTCCAAATATTTCATGCGCGAGGGCTTAAACAAGGGGACCCAATCTCCTCAACTATCCATTCTGGCCATGGATGTTCTGACAGCAATATTCAGTAAGGCAGAGGAGGCAGGACTGTTTGAATCTCTCACAAGATGGGGTGTAAGACACAGGGTGTCAATATATGCAGATGATGTTGCAACGTTCATCAGACCAAGTGAGGAAGAACTAAATGCTGCGCATCAGCTGCTCACATGTTTGGGAGACGCTTCAGGGCTGCACACAAATATGTCTAAAAGCGCAATCATGCCAATTCGCTGTGAGGAAACGAGCTTGGAGGAAATTATGCCAGCATTTCCATGTCAGTTCAGTGGGTTGCCCTGTAAGTATTTAGGGCTCCCACTATCACCGAGGAAGCTGAAGAAAATTGACTGGCAACCGTTGCTCGATGAGTTGGCCAGGAGGCTGTCTACGTGGAGAACGGCAATGCTGACAGACAGAGGCAGGTTAATCTTGGTCAAGACGGTGCTACTGATGCTCTATGTGTATCACATGTTATCACTGGATCTGCCGCCATGGGTGATCAAGACCATCAACAAAATGTGTCGTCGCTTTTCCTGGAAAAGAGCAGAGAATACAAGGGGAGGAAATGGCAAGGTCGCTTGGGACCATTGTCGAACAGCTTGCGGGCGTGACGATGACGATGTCCATGTCGCCAGACGAGGACAAATGGAGTGGTGGCAGACGCTGTGGTGGGCATAGACATTGCCGCGGAGGCTGCTGCCGATGTCGTGGTGAAGATCAAGGGGTGACGATGGCAAGGACGAGGTCTCAGTGGCTAAATACCAAATCTTAGCAGCCCAGTTCACAGCTTAACTCAACCTAGCACGAATTAAGCCATACTGGTTCAGAAACTAAGTACCCTTGTGGATGTAGAACGACATGAATGGGGGATCTAGGGTTCGAAGGACATGAATTGGGGATCGTCAAGCCATCAAGGGGCGAAGGACATTAATGGGGATCAGCGGGTGAAGGGCAATGACAGGCGCAGCAAGCCTCTTCCGATCCAAGCCTTACTAGGCTTTCAAGCAGGCCTGCTGACGGCCCATCATCCAGCCCAACCGAGGTACACATGAGAGAGGTTGCTCCGGAGAAGACGAATCATGGTGCCTGAAAGCTTTTGCGAGGGTTTGCAAATGCTGGATATACCGATCGGCGTGAATCGTACCTGCTTTCCGAAGGATGCCACCCGGCTCTGCATCTGGGTGAGCGCGTACAGCGCTAGGTCTTCACGAATTCTGTTGTCCTCGATCTCGCCGACCTTCTGCACGAGCATTCCCATGGCTCTCGTGGAGACCGGTAGGGGTACCTCCTCGGACATCACTGCGCTCACCCCGCGCAACAAATCGAGCAACAACGAAGGAAAATCAGTAGAACCGCCTGCACTATGGTACCAAATACCTCAAATCCGATGCTAGAGAGTATCGTTAATACCATGCTCGGCGAATCTCTTGGCGTGAGAAACATCAGGAGGCGAAGTGGAGAAGATGGATTCGACGATGTCGGTGTACTTGGCGATCTTCCCGCCGTCACTTAGCGACGGCGTCGCCGCGCTCGCCAGGGCCATCTCCAAACCATCCTCTCCAGCAGCCGCTGGTGGCTGGAGATGGAGGAGATCGTCTCCCTCGTCGGCCATCGATGGTATGTTTCGATCTGCCGGTGCCGCCAGCGGTGAGAGGCCGCGCCCCGCACGGAGAAGCAACTAGAAGGAAGGGTTTGCTTTCTCGCTTGTTTCTCGGGGAGGTGCCCGGGGTGGTGTAAATGGCACTGCGATCGGATCTGCTTGGGAAATGGGCACAGCCTGAACGGATTTTTTAATGGGCCGGCCCCTCGCTCGCAATCTCCTTCTGTATGGCCCAGCGCTGTTTTCTCCTTTCAAGGAAAATCCAACTATTCTTATGTTTCATTAGACATTTTTTTTTCTTGAAAAAACCAACAAACGCACGAGAGCGTGAATGAGATGCACACTCAACATGTGACCTTTTGGGAATCTGTGAACCTCTTTTTTTTTAACCCATGAGAAAATTTAAAACTCAACATGAAAGAAATTCAAATATAACCTTTTTGAATATGCAAACGTATTTTTAAAACCTTGCGATTTTTTTTTCAAATGCATGAACCTATTTTCAAAATCATTGAACAATATTTTAAAATCCAGGAAATCGATTAACCTTTTTTTAGCCATTAACACTTTTTTACCATGAATATTTTTTGGAACCTCTTTGCATACGACATTTTATATTTGGTGTCTATCTGGTGGTCAATCTGGTGGTTTGCTATATTTTAACGCTAGTATGGATGGTTGGATGATTGGCGTCGTACACATCATATAAAAACAGTCATACGCATAGCATCTCTCAATATTTTTTGTACTCATGAACATTTTATCATGGTGAATGTTTCTTTATAATACTACCATTTTCTGACGGTGAGGAAAAACATTTTATTTTATATATTTCAAAAAATGGATGTCCCTGGCAAACAATAACATGTGAAGAAATTATTCCTTGGTCATGAACGATTTTAATGGGGATATATCTAAATAATAATGAATGAGTTTTGAATACTTGAATGTACTAGTTAATTCCCATCTAAAAATTCTAATCATGCAAAACATGCAATTTCATGATTTTTTGTGAGTATTAAGCGTCATTGTAAAACACATGTCTTGGTTAATGAAAATCCTATAAATCATAGCAAGAGGTCATGTCAGTAGAAAATTCCTGGCACTTGGTTCAGTTTGATTCCTTTTATGGACCAGTAAGTATATTGCTAGACGTACGACATACAAATGTAAGGCTTCCATCAAAATAAGTGAGATTTATACTTGTTTCTCATATGAGCCAAACATCAAATGGAGTGAACACAAATACACAATGCGTACTGAGCTCATTTATTTTCTATTCTACTGTAAGGAGAACTCCGTAATATATTAGATTTGCGTTGGAAATGACTGGAACCTTGAAAATTTAAAAAGGGAATAAATGCATGATGTGAGAACTGTTTAGTCAAACTCAAAACCTCTGTGGGCAGGTACATATACATTATCCATGATTGACAACACATGTTAAAAAACATCCATCTCTTTGCTATACTTCTTTTTATTCATATATGTGACATTTTTATGCGCTCCTTGACATTCACTGGGGCAGCATCTTCATCAGGTTCTAACCAACAACATTGCATCTTCTTTTTTCTCTTTGTCAGCAGCTTGGCTGGTACTTTTCTTGTCACCAAAAAAAAGTACACACATAAACACTACTTAAACTCATCAGTATCTTCATTATAAGTCACAAAATTTTAACAACAAAACTTGGTAATATAAAAATCTATTGAGTTTCTTTCATTTTTAACGGAATATTCTACTGAAATAACTTTTTGGATAATGCTAGATTTTTGAACTTATCATTTGTTCCATCTTGAGTACCATCCACATGATTTATGTGAAATTCTCACCTCCACCAATACAGCACCAAGCTCCCATCTATATGTTTTTTTCCTGGAACTCCTTGGAGAGTTGTATATCAGTACCTTTAGGTGGTGCAAGTGGAAATATAGCTTTCTGAACTGCCGGTTCAGAAGGGACAACCTCTCCTGCTTCCTGTGCATAAAAAGTATGAACATCAACCTCACCTTCGACTCTATCATGATCACTCTTAATTTCATGCAGTGTACAGTATGCATATGGGGAGTTAACACTTAACAGTACAAAATATAAAGGAGCATATAGGGAATTAATGTTTTGTGAAACCTCTCACATTGACATGGCATCTAAAGCTAACACCACTAAGCACTGAGGATTTAAGGTAAATACAAATGCTAGCTCAATTAAAGAAATTTTACTATTGTTAAGCCCACTATGGCCCACTATAGTTGCATCTTATGGTGCTCAAAAATAATAATGCCAACATAACATCTTATTACACAAAATGGTGTTCTAGTTGTGTAGAACTAAACAATATTAGAATTAATTCACATCAGTTAACATTACATTTGAGTCAATCGAAGCCAAATATTTGCCAAGCCCTGGCTGGGTACTGGACCATTATGGGCAACAATAAATTACGTAATTTTTTTGTGGGCTTCTCATTATTTATAGTGATGAAAGGCTCAATATAACACCAGATGAACAAACCGTCATCTCCCTGACGACCAATTGTAGTTATATAATAAAAAGAACTTTGGAGGAATTTTAGCATTTCTTTATCTTTCAACCGATAAACTATAGAAGGAAAAACATAAAAATACCAAGATAGCTCAACTTCAGTCTCTATTTGCCTTCAGAAGTTAGATAACAGAAACAAAACATGAGGTGTATCGAAGTAAAGTTTACTATGCTGATATAATGAGTTGACTAAAATCCTAAGTAATCATGAAATAAAATCAATGTGTAGTCTTCCCGATGTTTCAACTGAAAGATCTTGTCGGGCGTGCTGATGACTAATCTGAACTTTTCAGAATCATAAGTTACTGATATTCAGTTAAAGTATGATGTCGGTTATTACAACAACATATTTGCATGTAATCACTAATCCGGGTGAATGTGGCTGAAATTGTGAATGTATGTCGATGCAATAGATAAATTCAGGTGACGCAGTTTGCAGTTGCACATTGCAGTGCTTGCTTTCAAAGGGAAGTGGCAAATACATGGCGTGTTCAGGTTCTGAACGAATCATGTGTAGTTTGTGGTGCAGTCTAGATGGAGGGAATGGGATGCGGTCCTAGCCGTGGATCTGAATCTACAGACTAAAGAGTGAGAATTTTACAGCAACAACCGTTAATTGGGCATTTCGGCTGAAAAACAGTATTTAGCCTGCAAAGTTAACCAAGATGAAAATATCTTAATACTGCAGAAACTGGATAAACAATGATAAACAAAAAAAAACAATGGCAACATTCTGCTTACAGAGTTTTAATAGTCTCATTAATGAAACATCCATAGTTGCAAAAAGAAAGATTGCAACCTGCACTTGTGGCGTGGGTGCTCACATTGCGAAGCAACACATTGCTGTTGTTGCACTGCATGCTCGAGCATAATCCTGCCAGTGAAGCTGGTGTGCAATATAAACTGGTACAGAACAGAAGGCAGGGGTTATGATCCACAGTATATTTTAGCAGTAATGTTGCCTTGTGAACAGAGAAGGTATAATCTGAAATTTTACTTCATGGTCAGCAATGAGACCAAATTGATGATGTAAACTATAAGACCATCAAAGAACCTCACCGGACATTCTTAAAGCAATGTACCGTTGCAGATTACTATATTGTTCCTCCACATTTGGTGAAGCAGATGTACATGACAAGGACATATAGTTCTACGAGATCGTCCCCTAGCATAAATTTTGAGGGAGTTGACTTCCATATATATATATATCTTATAAAATTTGAGGAGTTGTCAGTTAAGTGGTTACCAGATCATCCCCTAGCATAAATTTGAGGGTAGTGGCCTTATTTCTCTATGCCCTCGCCACCAAACAGTTTTGAGTCTTTTCAGAAAAACAGTGAGTTGACAAGAAATTTGTCTATATAAAACGCCGTATTTGCTGTGAAGCTGAATCATGCAAACATTTAATTTTAAAATGTAGTGCGGTGCATTTGAGAAGTTTGAGACATTTAATTCGAATAAATGAATAGCTCAACTATGACGTGGTCTACATGGAAACCTAGAATCTCACTGCTGCATCCCTGGGCACTCAAACTGAAGAATAACAATTGTATTCAAACTGAAGAATGAACATGCAAACAATTTTAGAGCTAGCCATTTAACACCTAAGACTCAAAGCTAGCCATTTAGCACCTGAAGAATGAACATGCAAACAATTTCAAGATGCATCCCTGTGCACTCAAACTGAAGAAGGAGTATGCAAACAACATGGCGGCAAAGGTGTCGTGTTCAGGTTCAGACATGATTGAATTGGTTCAAGATTTGTGCATGCTTCAGAGGAGGAGGGACTTACAAAGGTAGAAGCCCTCCATCGCTGCGAAGGTGCCACGGTCAGGGACCTTGGATGCTGAGAGGTGATTCTTGCAACCTGCCTCATCTCTGTGATTCTTGTGACAACATTGCAACCTGTCTCATCGCTGTAGGAGGCAGCCGCTTGGCCGCACACCGTACAAGCTCTTGCAGGCCTGAAGGCGGGAAGAACTGCCTCAGTAGCCACGATTGGTATCAGATTGAGCCGTGCTCCCCTACAGCCATAAACTGACATTGCCACCACATGCGTCCAATCATCACCATCTTGAGAAACATAATGAATAATGGTAACCTACAGCATAATGAAGAAACACATCACTTGTCTGAAATCATGCTATACCTCCCCACACTTGACTGTAAGTACTTATATTAAATCATGAGGAGTGGGTATGACGGAGCATTGTAGGAGATAGGGCACATCTGAGGCGGAGCATGACGGAGCATGCTGATACTTCCCAAACCTATCTATAATTTTTGATGCTCCATGCTTGTTTTTACACAATTTTCTTAGTGTTTCGTTACACTTCGTGGCACTTTTATGCATTTTCCGGAACTAACTTATTAACAAGTCGCCACAGTGCCAGTTTCCTGTTTTCTGCTATTTTTGTGTTTCAGAAAAGTTACACAGGAAATATTCTCGGAATTGGACGAAACAAAAGGCGAACGTCCAAAAATTCACCGAAGCTTGCAGAGAACCGAAGATGAGACGGAGTGGGGCCATGAGGGCCCCACACAATAGGGCGGCGCGGCCTGGCCCCTAGCCGCGCCCCCTATGTGTGACGGTGCCTCGGCCCACTCCTGACGTTGCCCCTTCGCCTATAAAGACCCCTCAATGGGAAAAACCTAAGTACCCGATCAGAATTCCAAAAAGATATCGCGTTCTGATATGTCTCCAACGTATCTATAATTTTTGATGCTCTATGCTTGTTTTTACACCATTTGCCTAATGTTTCATTACACTTCGTGGCACTTTTATGCATTTTCTGGAACTAACCTATTAACAAGTTGCCACAGTGTCAGTTCCCTGTTTTCTGCTATTTTTGTGTTTTCAGAAGTGATACACAGGAAATATTCTTGGAATTGGACGAAACAAGTTCCTGAAGTCTTATTTTATCCGGGAGCTTCCAGAGATCTGAAGGAGAGTAGGAGGGGGCCACCAGGGGCCCACACGCTAGGCTGGCACGACCAGGAGCCTAGCCGCGCCGCCATGGTGTGAGGCCACCTGGCCCCACTCCTGACATTGCCCCTTCGCCTATAAAGACCCCCCGACGGGAAAAACCTAAGTACCTGATCAATTTTCCAGAACACATCGCGATCCGCTACCGCTGTCGACCCGAAGATCGGGAGGGTCCAGAAGCTCTTTCCGGTACCCTGCCGGAGAGGGGAATCGCCACCGGAGGTCTTCTTCATCGCCATGCTTGCCTCCGGAGCGATGAGTGAGTGGTCTACCTTGGACTATGGGTCCATAGCAGTAGCTAGATGGTTGTCTTCTCCACCATGTGTTCCATGTTTAGATCTCATGAGCTGCCCTACATGATTGAGATCACCGTTATGTAATTCTACATGTTTGGTTTGTTGGGATCCGATGAATATTGATGTTATGATTAAGTTGATGTACTAAAATTTATCTTATGTTATCTCTATGTTGTTTATGATCTTGCATGCTCTCCGTTGTTAGTAGCTATCTTGGCCGAGTAGTTGCTAGTGACTCCAAGAGGGGGTATTTATGCTCGATAGTGGGTTCATGCCTCTATTTAACCTGGGGTAGTGACAGAAACCTCTAAGGTTGTAGATGTGTTATTGCTACTAGGGAGAAAACAACATTCATGTGCTCAAGGGCATATGCTTTGTTTACATTACACACTTTGCTTAATACAATTATCTGTTGTTTGCAACTTAATACTTGTGAAGTTCTCGGATTGATTCGCCGCAAGTGGATTATTAGTCATAGATACAGTTGGATGGCGGTCTATGTATTTTGTTGTAATTCCCAGAGTAAATCTCATAGTGATCTTCTTGACATATCACGTTTATCTTTATTCTATCAATTGTCCAACTGTAATTTATTTACCCAGCATGTGTTATTTATCTTATGGAGAGACACCACTAGTGAACTGTGGACCCCGGTCCTATTTTCATCATATTGCTATCACCTGTTTACTTTACTCGCACTGTTTACTTTACTCATATACTTCTACTGTTTTCCACTCGATACACTCATAACCTTTATTTCAAGCAAACCGGTGAGATTGACAACCTCATCGCAAGTTGGGAGCAAAGTACTTGGTTGTGTTGTGTGCAGGTTCTGCGTTGCAGCTAGCAAGCAAAACTTGGACAAGGCACCATATATAAATTGTCTGAAGCATTGCAAGCTAGTCCGCATCACCTTCAGTCGTTTGTCTCATCTCTCCAAGATCGACATAACCTTGGTTTCTTAACTGAGGGAAAACCTGCTGCTATACTCATCACACCTTCCTCTTGGGGTTCCCAACGGGCTGGTTGTTCACCACGCACAAGGACTAAGCTCCTACATCAACTAGGCATCGGCAGTTTTTCTGGCGCCGTTACCGGGGAGATTGGAAGACTTCTGCGAGGGGAGATTTTGCACACATATCCTTTACTTTGTTATTGTTTTGCTTTACTTTATTTATTTTACCTACATCATTTTATATCAAAACCCCCCAAAAAATAGAATCCTTGGTAGTTTTTTTTACATGTTTACTTTCGTTTTGCTGAAATGGCTACTCCTGAAAACACCAAGTTGTGTGACTTTCTAGCACAAACAATAGTGATTTTATCTGCACTCCTATTGCACCACCTGCTCCTACTACAAATTTTTATGAGATTAAGCCTACTTTGTTGAACCTTGTTATGAAAGAGCAATTTTCTGGTGCTAGTACTGAAGATGCTGCAGCTCATCTCAACAATTTTGTTAAGCTATGTGAGATGCAAAAATATAAGGATGTAGAAAGTGATATTATTAAGCTCAAGTTGTTTCCTTTTTCTTTGAGAGAAAAGGCTAAAGATTGGTTGCTGTCTTTGACTAAGAATAGTATTGATTCATGGGCTAAGTGTAAGGATGCTTTTATTGGTAGATACTATCCTTCTGCTAAGATTATATCCTTGCGTAGCAATATTATGAAGTTCACTCAGTTTGATAATAAACATGTTGCTCAAGCTTGGGAAAGAATGAAATCTATGATAAAGAATTGCCCCACTCATGGAATGACTACTTGGATGATTGTCCAAACTCAGGACTGAATTTTTTGTTCAAGGAACCTACTTGATTCAGCTGTTGGAGGCACTTTTATGTCCCTTACCTTGGGCGCCGCAACAAAGCTACTCGACAACATGATGGTAAATTATTCTAAATGGCACACCGAGAGAGCTCCACAAGGTAAGAAGGAAAATTCTGTTGTGGAAACCTCTTCCTTGAATGATAAGATTGATACCATTATGGCTATGCTTGCTAATGATAGGACTCATGTTAATCCTAATAATGTTTGTAACACCCCACTTTTTGTAACCCTGATTAAGTCGTGTTTAGTGAGCCAAAAATGAGGGCCAACAAAAACTTTTTGAGCAAACCTCTGGAAATGTGTTCCTTGCTTGTTTGTCTTGGTTGTTACGTTAATGATGTCTGCTTGAGTTGCTTATTGAACACTATTGTGAACCAACACAATCCTTGTGCCCTTGTGATCATGCTCTTATTTATGCTTCTAGTTATTTTCCAAAACCATTATCTTGGCAAACTCTCCATTTCTATTCAAATTATTTTATTTATCCAAATGAGCGCCAAGATTTATTTTTGAGACAAAGCTTTTATCAAACCTAAGTATTTACAAAACTATCTGGACCTACAAAGTAGAGTGGTCCAACTATTTTACAAACTTTTATTTTGTTGATATTTATAAAAGGATTTCAAACACCTTTGAGAAGACTTTACAAAGGAGATGTTTATGTCTCCATTTGTTTCTAAAACTATCTACCAAAGCCTTACTCCTTTATTTGAAACTCTTCTCTACTTGGCCATGGCATGATCACTGAGCACTGGTTCAATCATTGTTTCTGATAATGCTAGATTAGCTGCAACTGATTGACCTTGTGTGGTGAGTTGACTTTGTGTGACCATTTGACTTTGATGAGTTGCTTGTGTGTGCATATACTCCTCATATAGGCCTGTGGCCTAACCTTTTCAAATCTCATCAATTTATATTTTGTCCCATGTAAGTTGTTTCCACTCTATCTTTCAAATTAAACCTATCTTGTTATTTTCATCTCAATCCTGGATTCCTAACTCTAATGTCTTAGTCTTATCATGAGGCATTAGGAGCTCCATTTTGTGGGATCTTAAGACAATTCAAACTAGCCCAAGGGAAGCACCCCTGGTGTTATTAGAATCATCTTCGTCCAACCATAAGAAGGTTTCACTCCAATCTAGAAAAATCCTCTCTTGCAGGCATTCATCAAACACCTAGAGTGCAGACTATCTTCATGTCTGTTAACAGATTCAATTTTCCAACACCTATATTAAGCACATCCATTCTATCCATGGCAATGTATCTTCCTAGAACTCATAATTGGCATGTGTTCTTCCATTCATTCCATTGCCACCTGGTCATTTGAAGTCATTTGCTACTTGTTCTAATCCTGTTTCTGACCCTAATCAAACCATTGACCATTTGACTATTATCATATGCACTTTTGCTCACACTTCTAGAATTCGAAATAAATGGTTCAGAGACCATTCTTTGACCTATTCTCCTTCCTCTTGATCTACTCTAACTATCTATGCACTTGCATGTGCATCTTGACGTATGTCTCCTATTTATATGACTAGGTTTTGAACCCTAGTCAAAAACTAATTTCGCCTTCTAGTTTTCCTTGACCCTCTTGATAATTAATCAACACTCATCATAAAATCTCTCCATAAATTCATTTCCTCTCTTCTAGCTTTTGGAAATGTTATTCTTGCAAAATATCACTTTTCCTCCATCAAGACTAACTATTTCTCTATTACATCTTTCTTGCTTAACAAAATGCATATGATTGGTAGCTATGTTATTTCATGCATCTTTTCTTCTCATCAAGCATTTTATAATCTCCTACCATGTTCTCTTATTCCTATAGGACCCTATGGACTCAAAAACCCTAGTGGTGCATCTCCACATTTTCAAAATCTTGCCTCAAGTAGAATAGGGCAATGGTATCAGATTGCACTTTTTGCAATTCTTTTTAACCACATCCCATTGTTGTTTCAGCAAGATTAGGGCATGTTCGTGATCCTCAAGACTTCTACTCCTAGTGCTAGCAAGGTTTTATCAAAGTGGTTTCCCCTAGCTTGCTTGTTCAAGGCTGTTTTGAGGTCTAGCTAATAACAGCAAAATCTGGCAAAAACTGAGTTTTCTGCCAAGTCAATTTCTGTTAAAAGGTTCTAACTTTGGAACCTCACCATTTGTATCTACAATTCAGTTTTTGCCCAAACTTTTGTACCAATCTCATCTACATGACCTCTACTAACTAACCCTACCTTTTCCCTAGCTTTTAGAAGCCATCTAACCACTAGTTCAATCAAGGTTTGTGAGCACCACAGAAATCTGTTTTGGCACTGTTAAAAAGTTGATACTTTGGCAGTTTGTGTTGAGCAACCCCTCCTGCACCCTTGGCCATGGACTACATTTTGTTGTGCACCTAAACCAGTACTTTTAAGCCCCACAAACCATTCTCAATTTGGAGCAACCTGGCTTGTTCAAATGTTGGTGTTCTGAACCCTATGCAATGTTCTGCCTATAGACCATTTTCCATCATCAAAACCATTCTAAATCTTTTCCAATTAGCCAACCCTTACCCTAACCACCCCTGCAGACCCACCACCCACTGGTCGACATGTACTGTAGCAGCCCCTCTCTTTTGTCCCCTAGTGTTTGGAGGGAGAAGGAGAGAAGAAAGGTCAACAAGAAACTTGCCCATCAATTAAAAATGGTGCTGCAGCCCACCCTCTGTTTCCAGCCGACCAGGGCAACCACTAGGACTCTCTCACTCTCTCCACCGTCCTCCTAGACCAACCAGAGCCTCTCCCTGGGCCCCACCATGCCAAACCGACTTTCACCATCTCCCCTCTGTTTATAGTGCATCCGAGCACCTCAGCTCCTCTCAGACCTCTCAGTACACTCCTGCCACTCTCCCTAGCCACCCCCAGTTCCCCTGTACTGCCTCTTGCTCTAAAACAGAGAAGGGAAGGAGAAAACTTCCTCTAGTTCTGCGAGGAAGGAGACCACACCACGCCCTCTCTGGACCCTCTCCGCTCTCCATTTCTGCTTGAATGCACTCCACATGTCTGTATCTACCTAACCCCACTCTTCTCCTGACCCAGGGACGCCGAGATGACGACCATTTGAAGCGCCAAATCGAGATCCTCCACGGCCTCCCTGCAGATCCGCCTCCCAGAAGAGAACCCGCCACTGTCGCACCTCGCCGGAGTCGCCGTCGTCCACCGCGCCGCCCCGTCCCGTCCTCGTCGCCGGAGAACGCCCCTAGGTGAGCAGCCCCGCCTCCCAGACCCTCCTAGGGTTTCCGCCGTGTTCCTGTGGTCGGAGGAAGAAGACGGCCGAGGGCCGTCGATCATAACTTGATTGGACGGCCCTGGTCGCCCCTTACCGGTTCGGGCGCTCAGGCGGCTGGCAGGCGGGCCCCGCTGTTCAGCCGGGCTGGCTCCTCTCCCGCGCGCCTCGGGTGGACTTGGGCCGGCCAGCGCCAGATCGGCCCGGCTCTGCCAGATCCGGCCCGCGCAGCATTTTTTTTAAGGAAAAACCTTTAACCTTTTTCAATAGATCTGCAAACTTGCAAAATTCATAGAAAATTAAATATGAGCCCAAATTGGATGATTCAAATTTTCATGTGGACCTTACAGTATTTCCTAACTCCTAGTACTACATGCATGATTTTTTTTAAGGCAATAGAAAATATCTGTGATTTATTTGTTGTATATCTAGGGCTCTATCTTCATAAATCCAAATCTAGAGTTGTGTGTGCTGAAAATGTTTAATTCCAATTTTCAGAAGTGCTTTGTTGTTATGTGAAGCTACAGGAACTAGTTTTGCTATTTTAGGAGCATAGAGTTGCCTGTAGCAATTATCTTAGTGATGCTTAGGTTCCACATGGTTTTATTTATTGTGCTCAGTAGGAATATTATTTTTGGGTGATTCCAACTTCCAGTGGTATATTGGTGTGTTATCTTGTTTGACTCACTGGTTTTGCTATTTTAGGACTTTTATTCTTGCAGTAGTAATTAAAATGGCTTAGGATGTAATTAAACTTAGAAAAATCATCACTTGCAGTAGAATTAGAATTTGGTGTTAAATCCAACTATGTTGGATCATGCTCTTGATGAGCTTTCCAGAGCACTTTACCTCATATTTTTCTGAATAACAGAGAATTTTTGAGGAATATTTTTGGTGCTCTAGTGCTATTTCCCTATTGTTTTATTCATAGGAAATCAACCCTAAATTGTTTTTCAGTAAACCCAACTTTGGTAGTTTCTTAAGATTGTTGTCAACCTGCAAGGTTGATAGAGGTGCTGTTTGATCCACTGGATGCCTGCATGCTTGGATTGGTTGCTGAGTAGTGAGGTTCACATCAACTTATGAAACCCTAGTTTCTAGTAGGCTTAATTTGCTAGTTAAGAACCTTTAAAACTTGGTTTGTTTTCTAAACTTGTTTGCTTCTGATACTCTTTGATAAGATGGTATGAGTGCTGAAATGCTTGTGACTTGTGTATGCATGTGTGCTTATCGTGTGCTTTTATTTTTCCGGCGATAGAATCGAACGAGGAGTGTACTGAGGAGGGAGGAATCTTTGTTTGTCAAGAAGAAGAAGACCAGGGACAAGCCAACCAAGGCAAGCCATCTATCTTGTTGCATATCTGAAACCTAATTACACATTTGCATGTCTCCTTCTATTTTATCAAAGTGCATGGATTTATGTTGCTATAGTCCCTATAACAATTATTTGTTGGCTCAAGCTCCGCGAGTCAAGTGGTTATCATCCATCGAGATGACCCCTTTTCTACCTATTCCAATACCCCTGGAGTAGTGGCTTGTTGGTTAGCAACAATGCCTTTGATAAACTTTCTAGTGGAGCTAAAACTCTAGGACTGGGAACACTCAATGAAAGTTTTACGAAAATGTTTCCGAAAACCTTGGGGTAGTACTTACCCCACTGAAGTGATTTCAAAAATGGTTTTTAACCAAAATGGAGGACAAGGAGGTGGTGGTTTTTATTATGACATTGGTGATCACTAGGCGTTCGCTCAGAACAATTAACCCGTGCAACCACATTACCCTGGGATGGGGCGGGGCTTAGTCCGAAGTTTATCTGCTTTAGTGCGGGGAGCCTCATACTATATACGGGTCTGGAGGACCCCGGAATCCGGATTGCCGCCAGATTCTGGGCAATAGTAAATCGGGATCCATCGGGATTTATCCGGCCGGAAGACACTTGGGTTTCTCCCGCCGTGGCACTGGAACTACGCTCGACGGAGGTAGATGGCCAGGGTTTGCCAGGGATGTATACTCCACAGGGTAGGCACCCGTACTAAGGTAGATAGATGGAGGGCTTCGATCGATTATCCGAACCCCGCATACTTGTGTATGACGGTCCGTGGTGGTATCCCGGCGGATTAATCGGATGGTGTGGGTAAAGTGTACAACCTCTGCAGAGTGAAATTCTATTCGAATAGCCGAGTCCTCGGTCATGGACGGTTGGGATGACCGTTGCCTAGCCCAATGTCGGTTTTGTTTTCAAAAGTGGATTTCAGAAATGTGGAGGAAGGTGCCGGACGGAGTACTCGGAGGGTACTGCCGTGGCACGTGCTTGGTTCGGAGTACTTGGAGGGTACTGCCGAAGGTGTGAATTGGTCATGTGTGATTGACCAGGAAATAAATAAGAATGGTGGTCATGTTTGATTGACCCCGGCTCTTCTCTTGAAAATGAGTTCCCCCTTCCCTAGAGCTTGTACTAAAGATGCTTTACAAAGATTCTTCTTTAACAAGGATATAGAGATGTCGTATGACATGCTATATCGACACGAGAAATTGACTAGATAGGAAAAACTAGACTAGAGCCTTTCTTCTTGCTACATCCAAATTGCATATTTGTCCTCTCCCCTTTAGATGGTTTGCGAGTACAATTCAAATGTACTCACGGCTTTGTCCCTGGCTATTAACTTGGCCAGATTATGAAGGCTATGAAGATGACGGTGAGAAGTTCGACGACGCCTGCGCGAACTAGGGACGTCTCCCAGTCAGTTGCCTGTAGGGTAGTAGGCATGACGTGGGTCATCAACGCTGCTTGGTATCCGCTGCTTAGTTTGTAAACTTGCCCTGCGTGGCATTATCAGTCTGGGTCATGTGACCAATTGTAAGACTTTATATTCGGTACTGTAATGGATGATGTAACTTTGATATCAGCTCGGTTATGTGGACTCACGACATACTGATCATGGGATCGTGAGTTGTATGCATAACGGGAATTCCGGATGGGTAATCCGGGGTCCCCACAGAGTTGGTATCAGAGCCATCCTGACTGTAGGAGACCTTAGTTAGCATGGACGTTCGATAGGAAAGTAATATTTTGCTAAAACTATTTGCAAAGGTTACTTCTTCTAAGTATCCAATAGTATGGCTTATACCTTTCTCACCTCTTCAAAACTGCTAATCTTATCTCTCTGTTTTCCAAGGTTTTCACCGCTTTTACTATCTCATCTTATCCCCTTCAAAAACCTAAATACTGGACATTGTACCCCGATTAGACCTAAAGTTTAGCAGCACATGATGGAGCAACTACTCAGAAGGATGTCTTCAAACCACTCCAGCTAAAAAAGGGAAGAAGAGTTTGGATAAATATTTTGCCTTTGGTTCACACCAATGGCTCTGTCAAGATACTAACCTTGATCCTCCCTGGACTTGCACTTTTGCAGTCGCCAAGGACCAAGTACTTAGTTGCTTGACTAGTATTTATTAGGTCTGTCAGGCGTGTATGCCACCAATGGGACACTTCAGCAATCCCTCTGAAGACCTCACAACCATGTGATGTGATACGAGAAGACTTACAATACTACACTTCCCAAGTCAACATCAACGGCTCAACAACACTGCAACTTCATCACCAACTGCCATCAATTTTCTGCGGAAGCAAGAGTCAAGGAGAATGAAGACATCAACAACTATGACCAACCATGACCCTAGGGTGAATAGGACTAACCCCAAATATCGCGCGTTGTCAGGCATCTTTGGTACTTGAAGTACCTCGTGTGATTTCTGCGATTGATTGATGATTGCCTTGTTTGATCTTGATAGTGTGTGCAATTGTCTGGTGTGTTTCTTAAATATGTATTGTTACCTTGTGCTTGTGCTTGTTTTGGCCTCTCAGCCGTCAAAAATCGTCTTTCGTGTAAAAACTCTGAATTAAAAACCCCTTTAAAAAGTGTTTTCCATCTCATCTGTTTATGTCAGCTCGAGTAGCGTAGATAAGTTAAAAGTAAAGTGCTAACCCTAAACTCGATAATAGTGGAGTAAAAATCCTCTCGCCACACTTATCCAAGATCCGATGCGGATTTTTTTTGCTAAATGCTTAAGGCTTCGCCAAGACCTCTCTCCTGTGTCAAGGAAGCAGAAGATAGACCCGTCTGTAATACAAAGGACTTCTAGAAGACAAAGACATCACTAACCAGGATCGTCTAACCATAATTCTAGATTTTTGCTAACATTGGAGATACTCTATTAGCACCCCAACGCTTGCTAAACTTCTAACAAGCCGACTAACATTGAGCATAGAAGTATCAAGGCCAAGACCTAACATTCGAAGATCAACCCGTTGTTGCCACTTGAAGCCCGAAGACTCACGTGCTTGATCTCCACTGAGCAAATAGAAGGATGAAGACTCTCCAAAATCAAGTCATCAATGTCGACTCTGCATTTAGAAATATCAATGGAGGTAGCAACGAGAAGAAGTGAAGACTTTTCTAACTAACTCACTCGCTCGTTCAAATTTTGACGGGTTTGAAACCAATACTGACTTATGCCACGAGTAGAAATCCACGTGAAGATTTCTCAAAATATGAAGTCGACTCAAGGTATCCCAATATACCTCAAGATTCTCAAGACTACAAGAAGCAAGATCTTCAATAGTCTCCACCGACCCGAAGACAAGAAGAAATAGGTCATCGACTACTGGAAGACACCGTTGGTGGTGCATCGCCACCTGAAGTGTTTTTAGCTCAATCACAAGACGACCTAGAAGAATGGTTTCCATTAGGGCTAACCTACGCCTTGGTAGTTAGGAAGTGTAGAGGACTAAGGTGACAAATTTGACGTGCCTGTCAAGACCAAAGCATAGATGCTCTTGTCTACCATCTGTAAGCTCAAGATTAAAGGTCTACACCAACATCAAGCTTCAAGGCCCGACTCCAAGATCTCAAGATTCCATCAAGCTACGCGAGGGAAGAAGTGACCCCAAGCCAACAAGAGCTACCCGAGAAGCCTCGACTCTTCAAGACCTCAATCGCGAGTTGAAACCCTTCTAACTCTCGTAGGATCCTTTTTGGGCATACTAGATAGCTTGACCCCACTAACCTTAAAAAGCGTCTCGGCACGGTCTCGACAGGATACTTTCGGCTACACCAACTCTCCAACCATCAACTCCAGCAGAAGAAGATCTACAACTTCAGGAGAACAAGATTTCAACGTAACTCAGAAGACTAACGAGGAGTTGGAAGAATAACCATTCGGAGTCTAACTCTAACCTAGTCTCAGCACCTCTTTCTACTACACTTAGGAATCTCGGGACGAGATTCTGTTTAAGGGGGGAAGAGCTGTAACACCCCACTTTTTGTAACCCTGATTAAGTCGTGTTTAGTGAGCCAAAAATGAGGGCCAACAAAAACTTTTTGAGCAAACCTCTGGAAATGTGTTCCTTGCTTGTTTGTCTTGGTTGTTACGTTAATGATGTCTGCTTGAGTTGCTTATTGAACACTATTGTGAACCAACACAATCCTTGTGCCCTTGTGATCATGCTCTTATTTATGCTTCTAGTTATTTTCCAAAACCATTATCTTGGCAAACTCTCCATTTCTATTCAAATTATTTTATTTATCCAAATGAGCGCCAAGATTTATTTTTGAGACAAAGCTTTTATCAAACCTAAGTATTTACAAAACTATCTGGACCTACAAAGTAGAGTGGTCCAACTATTTTACAAACTTTTATTTTGTTGATATTTATAAAAGGATTTCAAACACCTTTGAGAAGACTTTACAAAGGAGATGTTTATGTCTCCATTTGTTTCTAAAACTATCTACCAAAGCCTTACTCCTTTATTTGAAACTCTTCTCTACTTGGCCATGGCATGATCACTGAGCACTGGTTCAATCATTGTTTCTGATAATGCTAGATTAGCTGCAACTGATTGACCTTGTGTGGTGAGTTGACTTTGTGTGACCATTTGACTTTGATGAGTTGCTTGTGTGTGCATATACTCCTCATATAGGCCTGTGGCCTAACCTTTTCAAATCTCATCAATTTATATTTTGTCCCATGTAAGTTGTTTCCACTCTATCTTTCAAATTAAACCTATCTTGTTATTTTCATCTCAATCCTGGATTCCTAACTCTAATGTCTTAGTCTTATCATGAGGCATTAGGAGCTCCATTTTGTGGGATCTTAAGACAATTCAAACTAGCCCAAGGGAAGCACCCCTGGTGTTATTAGAATCATCTTCGTCCAACCATAAGAAGGTTTCACTCCAATCTAGAAAAATCCTCTCTTGCAGGCATTCATCAAACACCTAGAGTGCAGACTATCTTCATGTCTGTTAACAGATTCAATTTTCCAACACCTATATTAAGCTCATCCATTCTATCCATGGCAATGTATCTTCCTAGAACTCATAATTGGCATGTGTTCTTCCATTCATTCCATTGCCACCTGGTCATTTGAAGTCATTTGCTACTTGTTCTAATCCTGTTTCTGACCCTAATCAAACCATTGACCATTTGACTATTATCATATGCACTTTTGCTCACACTTCTAGAATTCGAAATAAATGGTTCAGAGACCATTCTTTGACCTATTCTCCTTCCTCTTGATCTACTCTAACTATCTATGCACTTGCATGTGCATCTTGACGTATGTCTCCTATTTATATGACTAGGTTTTGAACCCTAGTCAAAAACTAATTTCACCTTCTAGTTTTCCTTGACCCTCTTGATAATTAATCAACACTCATCATAAAATCTCTCCATAAATTCATTTCCTCTCTTCTAGCTTTTGGAAATGTTATTCTTGCAAAATATCACTTTTCCTCCATCAAGACTAACTATTTCTCTATTACATCTTTCTTGCTTAACAAAATGCATATGATTGGTAGCTATGTTATTTCATGCATCTTTTCTTCTCATCAAGCATTTTATAATCTCCTACCATGTTCTCTTATTCCTATAGGACCCTATGGACTCAAAAACCCTAGTGGTGCATCTCCACATTTTCAAAATCTTGCCTCAAGTAGAATAGGGCAATGGTATCAGATTGCACTTTTTGCAATTCTTTTTAACCACATCCCATTGTTGTTTCAGCAAGATTAGGGCATGTTCGTGATCCTCAAGACTTCTACTCCTAGTGCTAGCAAGGTTTTATCAAAGTGGTTTCCCCTAGCTTGCTTGTTCAAGGCTGTTTTGAGGTCTAGCTAATAACAGCAAAATCTGGCAAAAACTGAGTTTTCTGCCAAGTCAATTTCTGTTAAAAGGTTCTAACTTTGGAACCTCACCATTTGTATCTACAATTCAGTTTTTGCCCAAACTTTTGTACCAATCTCATCTACATGACCTCTACTAACTAACCCTACCTTTTCCCTAGCTTTTAGAAGCCATCTAACCACTAGTTCAATCAAGGTTTGTGAGCACCACAGAAATCTGTTTTGGCACTGTTAAAAAGTTGATACTTTGGCAGTTTGTGTTGAGCAACCCCTCCTGCACCCTTGGCCATGGACTACATTTTGTTGTGCACCTAAACCAGTACTTTTAAGCCCCACAAACCATTCTCAATTTGGAGCAACCTGGCTTGTTCAAATGTTGGTGTTCTGAACCCTATGCAATGTTCTGCCTATAGACCATTTTCCATCATCAAAACCATTCTAAATCTTTTCCAATTAGCCAACCCTTACCCTAACCACCCCTGCAGACCCACCACCCACTGGTCGACATGTACTGTAGCAGCCCCTCTCTTTTGTCCCCTAGTGTTTGGAGGGAGAAGGAGAGAAGAAAGGTCAACAAGAAACTTGCCCATCAATTAAAAATGGTGCTGCAGCCCACCCTTTGTTTCCAGCCGACCAGGGCAACCACTAGGACTCTCTCACTCTCTCCACCGTCCTCCTAGACCAACCAGAGCCTCTCCCTGGGCCCCACCATGCCAAACCGACTTTCACCATCTCCCCTCTGTTTATAGTGCATCCGAGCACCTCAGCTCCTCTCAGACCTCTCAGTACACTCCTGCCACTCTCCCTAGCCACCCCCAGTTCCCCTGTACTGCCTCTTGCTCTAAAACAGAGAAGGGAAGGAGAAAACTACTTCTAGTTCTGCGAGGAAGGAGACCACACCACGCCCTCTCTGGACCCTCTCCGCTCTCCATTTCTGCTTGAATGCACTCCACATGTCTGTATCTACCTAACCCCACTCTTCTCCTGACCCAGGGACTCCGAGATGACGACCATCTGAAGCGCCAAATCGAGATCCTCCACGGCCTCCCTGCAGATCCGCCTCCCAGAAGAGAACCCGCCACTGCCGCACCTCGCCGGAGTCGCCGTCGTCCACCGCGCCGCCCCGTCCCGTCCTCTTCGCCGGGGAACGCCCCTAGGTGAGCAGCCCCGCCTCCCAGACCCTCCTAGGGTTTCCGCCGTGTTCCTGTGGTCGGAGGAAGAAGACGGCCGAGGGCCGTCGATCATAACTTGATCGGACGGCCCCGGTCGCCCCTTACCGGTTCGGGCGCTCAGGCGGCTGGCAGGCGGGCCCCGCTGTTCAGCCGGGCTGGCTCCTCTCCCGCGCGCCTCGGGTGGACTTGGGCCGGCCAGCGCCAGATCGGCCCGGCTCTGCCAGATCCGGCCCGCGCAACATTTTTTTTTAGGAAAAACCTTTAACCTTTTTCAATAGATCTGCAAACTTGCAAAATTCATAGAAAATTAAATATGAGCCCAAATTGGATGATTCAAATTTTCATGTGGACCTTACAGTATTTCCTAACTCCTAGTACTACATGCATGATTTTTTTTAAGGCAATAGAAAATATCTGTGATTTATTTGTTGTATATCTAGGGCTCTATCTTCATAAATCCAAATCTAGAGTTGTGTGTGCTGAAAATGTTTAATTCCAATTTTCAGAAGTGCTTTGTTGTTATGTGAAGCTACAGGAACTAGTTTTGCTATTTTAGGAGCATAGAGTTGCCTGTAGCAATTATCTTAGTGATGCTTAGGTTCCACATGGTTTTATTTATTGTGCTCAGTAGGAATATTATTTTTGGGTGATTCCAACTTCCAGTGGTATATTGGTGTGTTATCTTGTTTGACTCACTGGTTTTGCTATTTTAGGACTTTTATTCTTGCAGTAGTAATTAAAATGGCTTAGGATGTAATTAAACTTAGAAAAATCATCACTTGCAGTAGAATTAGAATTTGGTGTTAAATCAAACTATGTTGGATCATGCTCTTGATGAGCTTTCCAGAGCACTTTACCTCATATTTTTCTGAATAACAGAGAATTTTTGAGGAATATTTTTGGTGCTCTAGTGCTATTTCCCTATTGTTTTATTCATAGGAAATCAACCCTAAATTGTTTTTCAGTAAACCCAACTTTGGTAGTTTCTTAAGATTGTTGTCAACCTGCAAGGTTGATAGAGGTGCTGTTTGATCCACTGGATGCCTGCATGCTTGGATTGGTTGCTGAGTAGTGAGGTTCACATCAACTTATGAAACCCTAGTTTCTAGTAGGCTTAATTTGCTAGTTAAGAACCTTTAAAACTTGGTTTGTTTTCTAAACTTGTTTGCTTCTGATACTCTTTGATAAGATGGTATGAGTGCTGAAATGCTTGTGACTTGTGTATGCATGTGTGCTTATCGTGTGCTTTTATTTTTCCGGCGATAGAATCGAACGAGGAGTGTACTGAGGAGGGAGGAATCTTTGTTTGTCAAGAAGAAGAAGACCAGGGACAAGCCAACCAAGGCAAGCCATCTATCTTGTTGCATATCTGAAACCTAATTACACATTTGCATGTCTCCTTCTATTTTATCAAAGTGCATGGATTTATGTTGCTATAGTCCCTATAGCAATTATTTGTTGGCTCAAGCTCCGCGAGTCAAGTGGTTATCATCCATCGAGATGACCCCTTTTCTACCTATTCCAATACCCCTAGAGTAGTGGCTTGTTGGTTAGCAACAATGCCTTTGATAAACTTTCTAGTGGAGCTAAAACTCTCGGACTGGGAACACTCAATGAAAGTTTTACGAAAATGTTTCCGAAAACCTTGGGGTAGTACTTACCCCACTGAAGTGATTTCAAAAATGGTTTTTAACCAAAATGGAGGACAAGGAGGTGGTGGTTTTTATTATGACATTGGTGATCACTAGGCGTTCGCTCAGAACAATTAACCCGTGCAACCACATTACCCTGGGATGGGGCGGGGCTTAGTCCGAAGTTTATCTGCTTTAGTGCGGGGAGCCTCATACTATATACGGGTCTGGAGGACCCCGGAATCCGGATTGCCGCCAGATTCTGGGCAATAGTAAATCGGGATCCATCGGGATTTATCCGGCCGGAAGACACTTGGGTTTCTCCCGCCGTGGCACTGGAACTACGCTCGACGGAGGTAGATGGCCAGGGTTTGCCGGGGATGTATACTCCACAGGGTAGGCACCCGTACTAAGGTAGATAGATGGAGGGCTTCGATCGATTATCCGAACCCCGCATACTTGTGTATGACGGTCCGTGGTGGTATCCCAGCGGATTAATCGGATGGTGTGGGTAAAGTGTACAACCTCTGCAGAGTGAAATTCTATTCGAATAGCCGAGTCCTCGGTCATGGACGGTTGGGATGACCGTTGCCTAGCCCAATGTCGGTTTTGTTTTCAAAAGTGGATTTCAGAAATGTGGAGGAAGGTGCCGGATGGAGTACTCGGAGGGTACTGCCGTGGCACGTGCTTGGTTCGGAGTACTTGGAGGGTACTGCCGAAGGTGTGAATTGGTCATGTGTGATTGACCAGGAAATAAATAAGAATGGTGGTCATGTTTGATTGACCCCGGCTCTTCTCTTGAAAATGAGTTCCCCCTTCCCTAGAGCTTGTACTAAAGATGCTTTACAAAGATTCTTCTTTAACAAGGATATAGAGATGTCGTATGACATGCTATATCGACACGAGAAATTGACTAGATAGGAAAAACTAGACTAGAGCCTTTCTTCTTGCTACATCCAAATTGCATATTTGTCCTCTCCCCTTTAGATGGTTTGCGAGTACAATTCAAATGTACTCACGGCTTTGTCCCTGGCTATTAACTTGGCCAGATTATGAAGGCTATGAAGATGACGGTGAGAAGTTCGACGACGCCTGCGCGAACTAGGGACGTCTCCCAGTCAGTTGCCTGTAGGGTAGTAGGCATGACGTGGGTCATCAACGCTGCTTGGTATCCGCTGCTTAGTTTGTAAACTTGCCCTGCGTGGCATTATCAGTCTGGGTCATGTGACCAATTGTAAGACTTTATATTCGGTACTGTAATGGATGATGTAACTTTGATATCAGCTCGGTTATGTGGACTCACGACATACTGATCATGGGATCGTGAGTTGTATGCATAACGGGAATTCCGGATGGGTAATCCGAGGTCCCCACAATGTTCCTTTAGCCTCTTTGGTTGCTCAAGAAGAGCATGTTGATGTGAATTTCATTAGAAATAATAATTTTAACAATAATGCTTATAGGAACAATTTTGCTAGTAACAATTATAGGCCGTATCCTTCTACCAATGGTAATGGCTATGGTAATTCTTATGGTAATTCCTACAACAGCACTAGGGCCATGCCCTCTGAACTTGAAGTCATGCTCAAAGACTTCATGGTAAAATAATCTGCTTTTAACAAGTCTGTTGAGGAAAAGTTAGGAAAAATTGATATTCTTCCTTCTAAAGTTGATAGCCTTGCTCATGAAGTTGAACTTCTAAAATTAAAAGTGTTGTCTAATGATGTGAAAGAGAATGTTTTTGCTACTACTAATGCTATTCAAGTTGGAATTGATGAAAATCTTAGATTGTTAGCAGAATTGCATGCTAGATGGGAAAGAGAGGATGAGATTGCTAGGAATATGAAAGTTTATACTATTACTACCTCTGATGATGTTGTTCCTAATGCTAGCAATCCTCTTATTTTGATTGGTGTAGAGAAAACTCCCACTCCTTGTGCTAAAAAGTCTAAAACTGCCAAAAAAAATTCTCAAAAGAGTGCTAAAATTTTTCGGAGTGTAGGAGATGATAGCTCTATTTCTTTTAATGATTTTGATGTTGATGGCTGCAATATATCTGAAGTTATTTTTTTCTTGCAAAATCTTGCTTTGACTCCCAATGCTAGTTCTTTAAATATTGCTTTTACTAAGCATATTACCAATGCTGTCACAAAAATTAGGGATGAAAAGTTGAAGCAAAAAGCTTCTGTTCCCAATAATTTAGAAGATGGTTGGGAACCCATCATTGATATGCATGTTAATGGTTACGATTGCCATGCTTTATGTGATCTAGGTGCTAGTATTTCTATCATGCCTAGAAAAATTTATGACATGCTTGATTTACCACCGCTTGAAAAATGTTATTTTGATGTTCCTATTGCTGATGTTGCTAAGAAGAAACCTTTGGGAAGGATTAATGATGTTCTTATTGTGGTCAGCAATAACCTTGTTCCCATTGATTTTCTCGTTATGGATGTTGAATGCCATGCTTCATGTCCTATTATTTTGGGAAGACCTTTTCTTCGAACTGTAGGTGCTATCATTGATATGAGAGAAGGCACTATCAAATATCAATTTCCACTAAAGAAAGGTATGGAACACTTCCCTAGGAAAAGAAAGAAATTACTTTTTGACTCTATTCTTAGAGAAAATTATGAGCTTGATGCTTCATCACTTGATGTTACTTGATTCACATTTTTCTACGCCTAGCTCAAAGGCGTTAAAGAAAAGCACTATTGGGAGATAACCCATTGTTTTATTTTCAGTATTTTTTATTTTATTTTAGTCTTGGAAGTCATTACTACTGTAATGACCACTCCTTATCTTGTTTATTTTGTTTTTGTGCCAAGAGAAGCCTCTAATTTGAGTGAGGTAAAGATATGGGGGTGTTGCTATCCTGAAACTGTTTTCGGTGCTGCACTGTAAAACTTCGTATAAATTCTCTATATATATTTTGGACCTAAAATTTCTTGTGCATATGCCCCAGGTTATATCCAAACTTTCGTTAGTTGAACACTTTTTGATTTGAGCAACATAAAACCCCTTAAAAATTCGACCTTTGTCAGCTATTCAGTTTTGATAGATTTCTGCCAATATTTGTGTTTGCCACTTTATCGCTTTCTTTTGAGTTCTTTTGATCATGGAAATTTTTGGGGAAGTTGCTACAGTAGTATTTACTTTATATGTGGTGGTTTTGAGTTGAAACCTAAAGCAAAAAGAGGTTTATTATATGTTATGCTTACACTAATGTTGCTAATAGAATTGTGTTTAGTTTTGTATGAAGGAAGTTTTCAAGTGTAGGGATTGGAGAATGATGAGATGAGTTGAAGAATGGACAAAAGCTCAAGCTTGGGGATGCCCATGCATCACCCCAAGAAATATCCAAGAAGTACAAGCGTCAAAGCTTGGGGATGCCCCCGAGGCACCCTTCTTCATCGGCAAAAAATAGGTCACCTTTCAAAACACTATATTTTTATTGCTTCATGCACTATGTGTTTTTCTTGGAGCGTCAGTTTTTTTAGTTTTCTTAGTTAGTTTGTTTTATTTGCTGTGATAAATGGTTGGACCCCAACAAATTTTCTTTGGAGGAGATGTACTCGTTTTCATTTGCAAAGAACACTCTGTTTTTTATTCTTACTTTTTCACCGGGTGTTCTTCTTTTTCTGCTACTGCTTTTGGTTTTCGTTTTCGCCTTGATTTGTGTTCAGAACTTGTCATATATTTTCATCAAGGTGTATTTTTTCCTCTGATCTTTATTGGTTTTCATCAAAAGAGGTGTTTATAAAAATTTCAAATGGTGTTGGAAAAGGGAAAAAGCTTTATGCAAAAAAGTGGTACAAGAAGGAGCTTGTGTAGACTGCGGCTTAGGCTTTTTCATGTCATGCTTGATGTATTTTTGATAGTATGCTTAGTGGTTTTTTTGTAGCATGACTTGTCTCAAATAACTGAGATTGCTTAATGAGCCTTTAAAAAAATCATGCGTTATATTTATTGTTTGGTAGCATTATTTCGGTTTTCTCCTTGATGCTTTGTTTGGGTTGACTTGGCACATGCTCACACATGTTAGACTCTTACAAAGTCACCAATAGACTTCATGATCATTTATTTTTTGACTTTTGATGTCATCTTATGCTTCTTTTAATGTCACTTTGTCACTTTGCATGATTATGTCCATTATTGCTCTCTTAGTTGGTCGCTCCCAGTCTTTTGCTAGCCCTCGCCTTGTACTGAGTATGAGCTCTACTCGTGCATCCAACTCCAAAAAGCCAAAGTTTTCCAAAGTGTCCACCATACATACCTACTAGCAATTTGCTATTCCAAGTAAATTTGACTTGCTTTTATTATCTCTTCAAATTAAACTCTTACCAGTGTTATGCAAAATTCGGCCAGTAAAGCTCTCACGAATCGGAAGGCACACTTTACTTTTTCCTTGTTCTTAAAAATTTGACATTGTGGTCTCTTATGTTGATTTGTTATGCTTGCAAATTGTAAGTTGGATTCTAGCCCATCCATGCTGTCATGGGGCAAGCTTTCAACATTGCACGTCTTATTTGAGTTGATATTGTAATCTTTTGTTTATGGATGCCCGCGGTGTGAAATGAATTGGGAATCTTGTGGGGGATCATGGAGTTTGTATATGTGTTAGAGAAACGTCGGGCCACCAATCTAAGCCATGCATAATTCATGGTGGAAATTTGCAGCATACCCATGGTGAACATTCGACGATGCATCTCATAATAAAAAAGCTAAACAAATGGAAACTAAAAGAGATGTCGAGGTGTTCATTGTCTGCTTGTCCTACCATTTTGATGTGGGCTTGTTCCATATCGTCGGGCACGGAGGTACCCCATTGGCGGTTCTCAATGATATGCATATACTTACAATGACAAGAGCCTTGCTTGGGACTCTAAGTAAAGTAGCATGAGGTTTGGGTACTCGTATTCATGGGACTCGAGGTTTTCAATGCGTGATCTTGAATGGTTAAAGTTAATGCAAGAACACTCATGCTGCATATGCTTGACAAATCATAAGTTGAAAACCTAGTGTCCCGTGAATACGAGTACCCAAACCTCATGCTACTTTACTTAGAGTCCCAAGCAAGGCTATTGTCATTGTAAATATATACGTATCATCGAGAACCGCCAACAGGGTACCTCCGTGCCCGATGACATAGAACAAGCCCATATCAAAATGACAGGACAAGCAGATAATGAACACCTCGACATCTCTTTTATTTACCATTTTTATAGCTTTTTATTTTGAGATGCGTCATCAAATGTCCACTATGGGTATGCTACAAATTTCCACCATGAATTATGCATGACTTAGATTGGCGGCCCAGGCATTTCTCTAACACATATACAAACTCCATGATCCCGCAAGATTCCCAATTCATTTCACACCGCGGGCATCCATAAGCAAAAGATCACGATATCAACTCAAATAAGAAGTGCAATGTCGAAAGCTTGCCCCATGACAACATGGATGGGCAAGTTCCCAACTTACAACTTGCAAGCATAACAACTCAACATAACAGACCACAATGTCAAATTTTTAAGAACGAGAAAAATAAAGTGTGCCTTCCAGTTCGTGAGAGCTTTACTGACCAATTTTCGCATAGCACTTGTAAGAGTTTAATTTGAAGAGTAGATAAAAGCAAGTCAAATGTACTTTGGAATAACAAATTGCTAATAGGTATGTATGGTGGATACTTTGGCTAACTTGGTTTTTAGGAGTTGGATGCACGAGTAGAGCTCATATCAGTACAAGGCGAGGGCTAGCAAAAGACTGGGAGCGACCAACTAAGAGAGCAATAATGGCCATAATCATGCAAAGCGACAAAGCGACATTAAAAGAAGCATAAGATGACAACAAAAGTCAAAAACCAAATGATCATAGAGGCTATTGGCGACTTTGTATGAGTCTAACATGTGTGAGCATGCGCAAGTCAACCGAAATAAAGCATCAAGGAGAAAACCAAAATAATGCTTCCAAACGATAAAAACAACGCATGATTTTTTCAAAGGCTCATTAAGCAATATCAGTTATTTGAGACAAGTCATGCTACAGAAAAACCACTAAGCATACTATCAAAAAGACATGAAGCACGACATGAAAAATCCTAAGCCGCTGACGAGGGTTAACTCGGAAAATGCCCTAGATGAAGGACTTAGGATCGGGGGAATAGGGCGTCGGATGAAATCGAAGGTAAAGGTTAGTCGAAATAAGTGTATGTCGAAAGTAAACTTGGGTGTTTAACCTGGCTTGCTTTCAATCTGGCCTACACCGTCCCCTCCTGGCCCCTATATATAGGTGGCCAGGTCTCGAGGATCGGGTAGGGTCCGATACAGATTACAATATCGACATACGGTAAGAACTCGTATCTCGACTATCATTACAATTGGGCCTAGCTTAACGGGCCTCAGGGGTACTCAACTAACAGGCTCTATTAACTATACCCTTGTCAGTAGCCCCTAAGATTCTACTAGAATTGCATATTCGGGTTGAATCTGTAATCTTTAAATCTTCGACTTATCAATTCTTTGACTTCTTCATATCTTCAAATCTTCGACTTGGTCTTTCGACTTATGTTTATGATAGTATTTCGCAAGGGGTTTTGACGAATAAGCCTGACAACTCTGACGGATCAAGAGGTCAGTTAACTGCTAGAACAGATACTTATCACCTACTTCAAATTCAATCCCCTTGGACTTGAATTCGGGATACTGGTCAAACCCACTCTTTTGCCGCATTTAGGACTTACAAAGAATGAATCCCAGTGATTCTCAGGGTACTCAGTGCGTCCACCAAGATTTTCTTTGCGTCGTAGACATGGATACATACCAGCAGAGCGCATCCATGTGCGTATACCAGGCCACACAGGACGGATCCTAGGGTCTTACCTTCGTGATAAATCACGGCATTCGAGTTTCATTGCGATTACGGAACTCGAGAATCTTATATCGCAACCAAGTTTTGACTGATAAAATTAAAGAATTTCGAACTTAAATTGACTTCCTCCAATTCCCTCCCGATGGGAGTAGTCTCTTTGCATGTTGTCGACTATATAGTCGAAATTTGTATGATATCCTTTCTTCATCCTCGATATTGATTATCTCATCCTCTATCAGGTGCGCGCTTAGCGCTCTCGATGGGAGTAGCCCGTGAGGCTATGTTTGAATACTTGTAGTCAAGCATAGGCTCGAAATTCACTTCGTCTTCTTTCTTGTAATTTCTCCTGTTACAAGCCCCCGAGCCCAAGGTGAGGTATTTTATATCGTGCAACCATACTCTCCCCATCTTGTTTTTTCTCCTTTGGTATTTATCGTCTGCTACATGCAGAATTTAACTCCTTTGTAGAATTCGTTTATGGGCCTTACTTATCACGGGGGCCCGATAATACGTGCTTATAAATAAAGCACCTTTTGGCAAGGGTAAAAACCCTAATAAAATTCCTCCTCTGCCGCATCATCTTCTCTCTCCATCTAGGGTTTCTATCTTTCTCCCGTTTCCACATGGCTGACGCAGATGGTTCTCGTTTGAACCTTGGTTTTCCAGTGGCGCCGCGAGGTCGGGGCCGCCCTCGTGGAAGCAAGAACAACACCACTCCGACCGCCGCAGGATCATCGTCAACCGCTCCAGTTAAGTGTCGTCCCGGCCACCCACCTGGTAGCAAAAACAAGCCCAAGGTGATTGGCGCTGCCCCAGATCCAAACGCTCATCCTCCTACTGCTCCCGCTGCTCCTGTTGCTCCTCCCAGAATCTTTTCTTTCTTCTGCATTGCCATGGCGCAGTGTCGCGAGATTCAGCGTCTGTCACTGAATTTCACCAAGTTTATGGATGGGCGAGTACAGCGAGAAGCGGTTCTCCGCGAACAATCTGGCAGTGGGACTCCATACAAAGTGGAGGTTTGGTATGATGGCAATGATAAGTAGTACTTTAAGGGTGGCTGGTCGCAGTTTGAAGAAAACCACGACATCCACCAAGGCTTCTTCATGACCTTTGACTTCCATATCGGCAAGTCAAAGTTCGACGTGAAGATCTATGATGGCACTCAGTGCCAGAAGGAGTATGAAGCTGAAGTCCACTTTCATTAGAATATTCTTTATATGTAATTTCTTTTGATAATATCCTTGCTGCCGTGCTATATGTAATGAGTATTTGTACTTTGTTTTGATGTTTCTATTAGTACCATGAAAACAACTCATTGTTCTGAGGTATGCTTTCTATATATCGGGTTCTTTGCGAACCAATTGGTATGAAGAATATCGGGTTCCTTTGTGAACCAATTTATTTGAATATTATCAGGTTGTCTGCACAACCTCATGTCGAAGAAGATCTCCATGCTGCGATAAAAATTTCTTTCGTACGACCCGAGGGTTGAAGCCCCCGAGCAGAGAATTAGAAATACTTGTACAATTTTGTCGAGTTCAACCCAAGGAACCCAGCCTATGGCCTCATGTTCTGGGTTCAGAAGATTAACTCGAATTTAATGATGCCACTAAATTTACTCTACGCGTAAAAACATTGTAACTGCTCCGCATTCCACGGGTTGCCCTTGTCTTTTCCTGTCTTCTTATCTCATAGTCGATAAGCTCCTCCTAGTATTACTTCTGTAATGATGTAGGGTCCCACCCAGTGGGACTCTAATTTCCCGTGGCTGTCTTGCCTGAGTCACAAAACTAGATCTCCCACCAAGAAAGATCATGGACGAACTCGACTACTATAGTAGTTTTGTAGACTCTATTGATACTGCGTGGCCCTTTCTAATGCTTTATATGTTGCTTCATCTAGTGCATCGACATCGTCATATGCCGTCACTGATACGTCTCCAACATATCTATAATTTTTGATGCTCCATGCTTGTTTTTACACCATTTGCTTATTGTTTTGTTACACTTAGTGGCACTTTTATGCATTTTCCAGAACTAACCTATTAATAAGTTGCCACAGTGCCAGTTTCCTGTTTTCTGCTATTTTTGTGTTTCAGAAGTGATACACAGGAAATATTCTTGGAATTGGACGAAACAAGTTCCTGAGGTCTTATTTTTCCCGAAAGCTTCCAGAGATCAAAAGGGGAGCCGGAGGGGGGCCACCAGGCCCCCTCACACAGGCCCGGTGCGGCCAGGGGCCTGGCCACGCGGGGGTTGTGTGAGGGTGCCTGGTCCCTCTCCAGGCGCCGCCCCTTCACCTATAAATACCCTCCGACGAAAAAAACCTAAGTACCCAATCAGATTTCTAGAACATATCGTGATCCGCCGCCGCTGTCGACCCGAAGATCGGGAGGGTGAAAGTGCAAACTTTGTTTCCCTCAAATTTTGTGTGTTAGATAACAACATTAGGGATATTAACTGTGTGCTAAGTTGTGTAGGATTATCTGCTCAGGATTTGCCAGGCCGGATTATCCGGCCAGGGGTGGCCGGATAATCCGCCCCTCTGGAGGGTGGTGGAAAAATGGCTAAGGACTTATCGCGGCGTCACCCAGATAGGGGGGCCGGATATTCCGGCCAGGGGTGGCCGGATAATCCGCCCATCTAGAAGAGACCCCAATTTCGGCTAAGGACCTGGAGCAGCGTCACCCAGATGGGGGGGGGGGATAATCCGGCCAGGGGCCGGATAATCCGGCCAGCTGGATAATCCGGCCCAACTTTGGCCGGATAATTCGCCCCTCCAAGTCAGCAACGGCTACATTTTGGGAGGGGCTATAAATACCCCTCCCCTTCTTCTACCTCAAGCTGCTCGAGCTGTGAAGAAAAAGACCTCATTTGGAGCCACCAAATTCGCAAGATCTCCTCCCTCAACCCACCAAAGTTGTTGATCTTTGGAGAATCGAAGGAGAAGGCCTTGATCTACATCCTCACCGAAGCGATTTGATTTCCCCTCTCATTTGCTTGAGGGCCCTTTGGTCTTGGGTTCCCTTGTGTCCCTTGACCTTGATTTGTGTGATTGAAATCTTGATACTTGTTGATTGAGATCTTTGTGGTGCTTGGGAGCCTCCAATTCCGTTGTGGAGTTGTGCCCCAAGTTTTGTAAAGGCCGATTCCGCCTTGAGGAATCCCTTAGTGGAAAGTGAGCTAGGCCTTTGTGGTGGAAGCTTGCACCGGAGAATAGGGTGAGCCTTTGTGGCATTGGTTAGGCCTGTGTGGCAACCACACCCCTCCAACGTAGACGTACTTCCCCTAAAAGGGAAGGAACTACGGGAATTACATCCGTGTCTCTGTGTGCTCCACTCTCGGTTACCTCTCTCCTTTATTGCCTTTACTAACTTGTATCTTGCTTAGCTTGCTTGTTGTCATATAGGTAAATTCACCTTAGTTGCATATCTAGAGAATTTACCTTTTGTGTCAAGCCTAAATTGAAAAAGAATTAAAATTTGAGTAGCACCTATTCACCCCCCCTCTAGGTGCCCATATGATCCGTTCAATTGGTATCAGAGCCTCGGCTCTTATTTCGGGCTTAACCGCCTAAGAGTATGGAAACATCACCTAGTGAGGGCTCGGGTCAAGTCTCCATGGGTGAGTTCAAATCCTTGGAATCATCCATGGCTTCCATGACATCTCAAATAAGCGAGTTGCGTGAAATGATGGCGCAACTCATGCAAGCTAAAACTGCTAATGCTCCTCCACCTCCGGAAAAACCCGCTACTCCACAAGTGGAGAATGTGGTGGTTGATGTGGAGGGTGCCGATAAAAATGGCGATGCTAAGTCTTCCACCAAGGGTGACGGGAAAGGTGAATTCCCTCATTGGTATTCACCCAACCCGCCAGTTCCTCATCCTCATATCAACCATCGGGGAGACCCACCTAAGCTTGATGCATTAAACTTTGGTCAATGGCAATATCAAATGATCTCTCATATGCGCAGTTCTTGCATCGAGCTTTGGAGGATCGTTGAGGAAGGTTTCAAGGCCGTGGATCCACACAACATGACAAGAAGAGAGACGGTCGATAGCCAACTCAATGCTACCGCTCTCCACATGATTCAAGTCGCCGTTGGGTCCAAGGACTTGCCTCACATCCAACATTTCTCCACCGCCAAAGAAGCTTGGCAAGGACTCTCCGACGTCTTTGTTGGCAATGAGAGCATGAAGAAAACAAGATACATTGCTTTCTCAAATCAAGCGGAGGGATTCTTCATGATGGATGGTGAGGATCATCAAGAGATGTATAGAAGACTCAAGGCCATTGCTACCACCTTCAAGAACCTCGGTGCTCATCATATTGATGATGAGTGGATCAAGATGAAGTACATTCTTGCTCTCACTCCATATGAGCCCGCGGATGTGAAGAGTGTTCAAGGAAAGCACAACTTCAATGAGATGACCTCCAATCAAGTGATGCAAGAGATTCAAGCCTACAAGGTTTCCGCACAAAATGCGGAAGATGCTCGTGCTCGTGCCATAGGAATGCAAAGAAGCTCTAACCTTGCATTAAAAGCAAGTGTGGTTGAGAAAGAGGTTCCTCTTCAAGCTAGTATTGAAGCAAGACTAGAGATGTGTCCCGAGGACATAAGACATGAGTACAATGAGCACATGGCCTTCTATGGAAAAACCTTTTGGGTTGATCCACACAAGGCTAAAGAAGACAATCAAAGAAGAAGCAAGTCAAGTGGCTATCAAAGGAATGACAACAATGGTCAACGAGTGAGGACTTGCTATAATTGCAATGATAGATTCCACTTTGTTGCCGAATGCCCTTATGAGAAGAGAGAAGACCATGGTGGAAAGCTTATCCTCAAAAGCAAGACCAAGTCACCTTCAAAGAAGCCATTCGTGAAGAAGGGTGGACCAAAGAAGAAACAACCAAAGTTTGTGTTCTTGACTCAAGAAGAGTACTCCGCAAGTGAGAGTGATGAAGAAAAAACTACAACGAATGAGATGGCCGCATTGGCAACCACCTCCACTTCCTCAACATCACTCTTTGAATCCCCCAATGAGGACTCTCTTGTCAAGAACGTCAAGTGCCTTATGGCCAAATCTTCCGAGGTATCACTCACATCTTCCTCCTCCTCTAAGACAATTGATGCTTCCTTGAATGATCTTGCTAGTCTTAGAGTAAAGGAGGAAATTATTGCTTTTGATGACTATATGTCTAGTGTAGATGGAGTTCATAAGATTCACTTTGAACGTCTATTGAGCCAATATGGTAAAACTCTTGAAAAACTAGATGAACAAATGAGGCTTGAAAAAGAATATGCTCAAGATATTGCCTCACTAACCGAGTCTCTTGAAGAAGAGCAAGAGGAACGAGCGTCTCTCGAAGAGAAGCTCGATTCCATTGAGGAATCTAATAATGAAGTTGTTTCCAAACTCATTAAAGAGCGAGACCATGCTCTTGCTAAAGTAAAAATGCTTAAAAAGGAAAAGGTTGAATTTGGTGTTGGTCATGATATACTTGTTAAGGATTTAGAAGATCTTGACAAGGCTCACAAGGCCTTGAAAAGTGAACACTCTATTCTTACCAAGTCACATGAACAACTTCAAATTCAATTGACTAAGAATGTTGTGCCTAGTTCTTCTACTTCTACTTGTGATCATGCAAATGTTATTGAAGAAAATTCTAGGTTGAAAGATGAGCTTGCCAAGTCCTCCATTCCCATAGGTGAGAAAAACTTGAATGACCTTTTGAGTAAGCAAAAGGCATTTGGTGATAAAACAGGGATTGGCTTTGTCTCAAAGAAGAAGAAGAAGAACAACAAGAAAAAGAAGGCCAAGCCCGCACAAGCAAAGAAGGATCCTATTGTGGGTGGCAAAGCCACTCATGATGATCATGCGGGAATTGCTAACCCTCACTATGTCTTATTTCGTGATTATTATGGTGATGTGTATGCAAAATATGTTGGTCCACATGATGGTTATGTTGCTTGGTCTATTTGGGTTCCAAAGACCCTTGTTGCTAACAAAAGAGGACCCATTGAAAAATGGGGACCTAAATCCAAGCAATGATCTCTTATAGGACTATGCTTCCGGTGGTTCAAAATGGGTGCTTGATAGTGGATGCACAAGTCATATGACCGGAAGCAAGGAGATTATGACGGAGATGAGGCCTAATGACAACCATATAACCGTCACTTATGGAGACATGTCACAATCCGAGGTATTAGGTCTTGGCAAGGTGGTGGTCGCACCGAATATTTCCCTTGTGGACGTCATGCTTGTTGAGACCCTAGGTTACAATTTACTTTCAGTTCGTGCACTTGGTAAGATGGGCTTTGCCGTCTTCATTGATAATGATATTGTGGTACTCTTGTGGAGCAAGTCTCTAAAGGTCGCTTTCGTTGGGCACATTGAAAACAACTTGTATGTGGTGGACTTCTCGGGGAAAACCACTACAAGTGCAATGTGTTTATTCGGAAAGGCCGATGTGGGTTGGCTTTGGCATCGCCAACTAGCCCATGTCAATATAAGAACTTTGCAAAGCCTTCACAAGGGTGGCCACATACTCGGACTAAAAGAGAATGTTTCTTTTGCCAAAGATCGTGTTTGCAGGGCTTGCATTCTAGGAAAAATGCATGATTCTCCCCACCCAAGCAAGACTATCATTTCTTCCAAGAGGATCTTGGAGCTCCTTCATGTGGATCTTTTTGGTCCTCCATCTCATGCAAGTCTTGGTGGGAAGAAATATTGTTTGGTGATTGTTGATGACTATTCAAGATATACTTGGGTCTACTTCTTCAAGCATAAGAGTGAGACTCAACAAACCGTCATCGACTTTGCCAAAGAAGTTGAACGTCAACATGGGCAAACTATTTTGGCAATTAGAAGTGACAATGGCTTGGAATTCAAGAACTACACCTTGAATGGATTTCTTAGTGATGAGGGGATTCATCATCAATATTCCGCTGCATACACCCCTCAACAAAATGGTGTAGCCGAAAGGAAGAACCGGACTCTTATGGATATGGCTAGGTCCATGTTGGCGGAGTTTAAGTCTCCATACAACTTTTGGGCCGAAGCTATCTCTACGGCTTGTCACTCTTCAAACCGGCTCTTCCTCCGCAAAGGCCTAAACAAGACTCCATATGAAATACTCACCGGAAGCAAGCCCAACATCTCCTACTACCGGGTTTTCGGGTGTAAGTGTTTCTTTCAAAGAAAAGGAGTTCGTTTAGGTAAATTTGATCCGAAAGCAATAGAAGGTATTTTTGTTGGTTACGGTGCCGAATCCCACACTTATAGAGTCTTCAACAAGTCCACCGGACGTGTTGAAGAATCTTGTAGTGTGGTATTCAAAGAGAATGACAGCTCCCAAGGGGGGCAAGATATTGTTTCTTGTGATGTAGATGATGAAATACCTCGAGAAGCCATAGGAAGAATGGGCGTGGGATTTTTCCGCCCCATTGAGGGACACCTTGTGGCAGACCGAGAAGGACTATGCTCTACTCAAGTGGAGCCTTCATCTTCACAAGCTCAACAAGCCTCTCCCAAGGAAGCAACTAATGCATCAACCAAAGAACAAGACAAGGACCTTCATGAAGAACAAGGGGCACCACCATCCTCTCCGGTTATCTCAACCGCCCCCAATTCTTCACAAGACCAAGATCCACCTACTCATGAAGATAATGATGATCAAGGTCAATTTGATGGTCAAGACGGGGACCAAAATGATCAAGATGATCAAGTGATCCCTCGAAGGTCTAATGAGGAGATCGAAGCCTGTCGCAAGAAAATAGTTAAAAGGGATTTGGAGCTTAAAGGTCATACCCTTGAGAGGGTTATTGGAGATTTAAGAAGCAAAGTATCAACCCGGCGTCAATTGGCACAATTTAGCTCTCATCATGCTTATATCTCCATGGTTGAACCCAAGAAAGTATCTGAAGCTCTTGAAGATCCGGATTGGTTGGATGCTATGCATGAAGAACTCAACAACTTCAAGCGCAATAATGTATGGGTGTTAGTGGAGAAGCCAAAGGAGTGCCGCAATGTGATTGGCACAAAGTGGATATTCAAGAACAAGCAAGATGAGCATGGAATTGTTGTGAGGAACAAGGCTAGATTGGTTGCTCAAGGTTTCTCTCATTTGGAAGGAATTGACTTTGGAGAAACTTATGCTCCCGTGGCTTGCCTTGAGTCCATCCGTATCCTTCTTGCATATGCCACTCATCATAACTTCAAGTTGCAACAAATGGATGTTAAGAGTGCATTTCTTAATGGTCCATTGAAAGAGGAAGTGTATGTTAAGCAACCCCCGGGGTTTGAGGATCTCAACTTTCCTAACCATGTCTACAAACTCCATAAGGCACTCTACGGCCTTAAACAAGCCCCACGTGCGTGGTATGAGCACCTTAGAGAGTTGTTGTTAGACCGTGGGTTTGAAGTTGGGCAAATCGATCCTACTCTTTTTACTAAGAGGGTCAATGGGGAGCTTTTCGTATGCCAACTATATGTTGATGATATTATCTTTGGCTCTACTAACAAAGCTTTTAATGATGAATTTTCAAAGCTTATGACCGATAGGTTCGAGATGTCTATGATGGGCGAAATGAAGTTCTTTCTTGGTTTTGAAATCAAGCAATTGAAAGAAGGGACTTTCATTAATCAAGCCAAATATGTCCAAGACATGCTCAAGAGGTTCAAGATGAAGGATCTAAATGGGGTCGCCTGTCGTCGTGGTAAAACAACATATGCCATAGGATGGCTTAAATGGGGGCCGACTGTACACTGGTGGATCCGGGAGAGGGAAGGCTCGGTAGAGACCGAGCACAGAAGTCACTGCTAACACATCGAGCTACCCAGGTTCGGGGCCCTCGTGAGGAGGTAACACCCCTACTCCTGCATGTCTGATCTATATGAGCTTCACATGAGAGCTACAATGGTGCTCCTTGAGCTGTGTATCTTGCCTATCTGAGGCTGCACTGGGCAGGAGCTAAACAGCTAGTGCTAGAGAGCTCCCATGGAGCGAGAGAGAATGAGCCTCCTCTGGAGGCTTGGGGTGATCGATCCCCCTGGTGCCCTTTATATAGGGAGCCCAGGGGACAAGGGATGCCCCACAATATACTATGCACATACTGGTGCTGAGTTGACTACTGGGGTCTTGTCATACTGTAGCCTGCATCAGCACGGTACCGCCCTTGGTACTGTGCGATGCGTCACGGTCATGGGCTAGTCCCATCGATGTCTGTACTTGGAGTCCTTGCCTTCGTCTTCTAGCGTCTGTCTTCAGGATCACCATGTCATCAGTCTTATCCTCCTCCTGAGGATAAGACTGACTAGGAGAGGAGGGATATGCTAGTCTGAGCCAAGGGGCGTCCCAAGACCAGCATACGATGGTGGAGGATGTGCCAGTCCGAGCCTGGAGGCGTCCCAGGACTGGCACGATGCGCTGGAGTTGATGCTAGACGAGGAATATGTCCCGGAGGTAGTAAATCCCGGCCTGGAGAGGAATAATCCGGCCTGGGAGTGAATATCCCGGCCTACCAAGGGGATAATCCGGCCTGGGCCAGGGATCCCAGCCTGGCCCGGCCGGAACACTGTAATCCGGCCCAGCCGGGGTTAAACAGAGGCGTCCTGGGAAGAAATCCCGGCCAGGCCGGATCCTCCTAATCCGGCCCAGCCGGGGCGCAGTTGAAGATGGCGGCCTGCTGGAAGGAGCCCAGCCGGAGGAGGCCCAGGCGGGGCTGGCCGGGGCGCTGGAGAGGAGGGCCCAGGCGGGGCAGCCGGCCAGGCGGCCCAGCCGGGGCAGCCGGCCTGGCGGCCCAGCCGGGATGCCAAGGGGGCGCAGGGGCGACGCGGCCCACGGGGGGAGTCGGCCGGGAGGCCCAGCCGGGGCGCTGCGCGGGGGCGGGGCGCGGCCAGAGCCCACCCGGGCTCAGCTGGCTTGGCCCAGCCGGAGGACAAGGCACCGGCCCAGCCGGGATAATTCGCCAGGAGGTCCACGCCGGGGCAGACGCGGCCCAGGAGGAGGAGATCCCGGCCTGGGCGGGATGAAGCAGCCCAGCCGGGATATGGCTTTGCTATGCCGGCGTGGGCCTAGGATGCTCCGGCCTAGCCTTCTTTATACCGGCCCGATAGATCATTAATCCGGCCTGGGAGACTTATAATCCGGCCCAGCTAGTGTTTACTCGCTTTTTAATATCCTGCACACATAACTCATCATATATAACATATATTAGACATAATATAAAGGGGTACTTTGGTATATCCGGGTTTATATCCCCGACATTAGCCCCCGAGGCTGTGGAGGACTCGCAGAGTCGTGCACAGGCTTCAACAAGAAATATACCAAAGTCCCAAACTCATACTCACGAAGCTGATACGTTGGCCTGCACTGGCCAAATTCTACCTCATGCCATCATAGACAATGTCCTGTTTGATATATACTCATATACGTGATATGCTAGCCTTCGCGGGCTATCTTAAAATACTACTATGCCTTTTTTGGCTATATCGACACTTTGCCTCTTGTGCTACGTCTCATCGACATCGTCTGCTTCGACAATGCCGGAATACTGCTTTGCCTTCTTTGGCCATATCGATACTTTACCTCTTGAGCTATGTGCCTCTTGGGCTACTCTGCCTCTTGGGCTACTTTTGCCTCTCGGGCTACTTTGCCTCTTAGGCTACTTTTGCCTCTCGGGCTTTATATAGACACTTTGCCTCTCCGGCTATGTCTCATCGACATTGTCCGCTTTGACAATGCCGGTATACTGATATGCCTCTCGTGCTGTTTCAACATGTTGCCACTTGGGCCATGTCTCATCGACATTGTCTGCTTTGACAATGCCGGTATACTGATATGCCTCTTGGGCTGCTTTGCCTCTTGGGCTACTTTGCCTCTTGGGCTTTATATCGACACTTTGCCTCTCGGGCTATGTCTCATCGACATTGTCTGCTTTGACAATGCCGGTATACTGATATGCCTCTTGGGCTGCTTTGCCTCTTGGGCTACTTTGCCTCTTGGGCTTTATATCGACACTTTGCCTCTCGGGCTATGTCTCATCGACATTGTCTGCTTTGACAATGCCGGTATACTGATATGCCTCTTGGGCTGCTTTGCCTCTTGGGCTACTTTGCCTCTTGGGCTTTATATCGACACTTTGCCTCTCGGGCTATGTCTCATCGACATTGTCTGCTTTGACAATGCCGGTATACCGATATGCCTCTTGGGCTGTGCCATCGCTGGGCACTTGTTAGTATGCAAAATGATAAGACATGTTAATATGCTAAACCGGGATACTCTGTGAAACCGGATATGATAAGAGATACGATGCTTGTTAGCTTTGAGATCGATGTCTCGATATATTACTGTGCCAGAATTGGAGATAACTGAAAGGATTACAGAATGCCGTGATATGGTGGCATACCGAAATAAACGGCGATATGAGTTATTGATAGATGCCTTGATATGCTGGCGAACCGAAATAAACGGTGATTGGGGATTTTGGTCGATGCCAGGATATGCTGGCATACTGAAATTTTCCTCTTGCCATGATATCCCAGCATACTGAAATCTTACTTTTGCATTGATATGCCGGCATACTGAAATCTTACTTTTGCCATGATATGCCGGCATACTGAAACCTTGCTCTTTGCCATGATATGCTGGCATACTGGCATTTTGCTCTTTGCCATGATATGCTGGCATACTGGCATTTTGCTCTTTGCCATGATATGCCGGCATACTGAAACTTTGCTCTTTGCCATGATATGCTGGCATACTGAAATCTTACTCTTGCCCTGATATGCCGGCATACTAAAAATCTTACTCTTGCCATGATATGCCGGCATACTGAGACTTTACTCTTGCCATGATATGCCGGCATACTGAAACACATATGACTCAAGATATCACTTAATAACCTGATGTACTAACAAACTGAAATACCTGAGACCTGAGACTTTGAGATATGCTGGCCAGGATATAAAGATATGCTGGCTGGGACATAAAATATGCCGGCCAGGATACAAAATATAACATATGCCGGTATACTGATATGCTTGAGACACTGAGATATAAACTGAAGCTCTGGTGGTATAATAGCAATTTCTTCTTGTAATGGCAATATGGAGAGTCATAGCCGGTATATATGATGAAATATCCAACCTGTTCTGTAGTCATTCTAAAAGACATAGCGATGGTCATAGTATTTGGCATATTTGCAATCTAGCATATGGAGTTTGGCATATAGCCCATTGCACTCGGTACACAACTCTTGAAACAAAGCACTTGGCATACAGACTGAGATATAGCAGTTTGACATATATGCTAAATTGGTAACTCACAAGGAAGAACTAGGCACTCATGTGCCGGCATACAAATGCAACTATACAGTAACTGGCATATAAGCAAACTTGGCATCTTACAACAGATATTTGGCACTCATGTGCCGGTATATAAATGCTAGTATACTGTAACTGGCATACGAGATCTGTGATAGAGCATGCGGAAACTGGTACTGAGATAGGCATATAACTGATCTGACTGTAAACATGTAACAACTAGCACATGGCATTCAACATATAAAAAACTGGCATACGAGCCTTGGCATACGACAGCCGGCATATAACACATAGCATATGAGATAAAGCATTTGGCATATAAGTAGATACTGAACTTGATATGTTAACTGGCATACTGACTATAGCACTGTAGCAGATATACCAATTGGCATATGCAAAGACATATAACTTGACATAACATCTTGTTGTTGGCATATAAAACCGGCATATAACATGCCCAGATGAAACTTTGCATAAGACTATTGACATACAAACTGATACTAAGGATACTCTTTGCAGCAGGCATATGTAGTGATTTGGCATATAAACAGACATACAGGAGGAAACTAAGAAGCTGATATGCTAGCATGCAAACTAATATATACTGGTACAATACTTGAGAAGCAACTTGCTGGGCTTTAGCCTGGCCCCCGAGCTATTTTTTCTACTACGGGGACATTAACTTTCAGATAAGCTGACCAGGATATGGAGTAAACCAGCATAAATACTTACTTGCATGCACCGTTGAGGAAGTTTGAAGTACCTGCAGATGCTCGAGGCAGAACGATCCTTGGCACGATGACCATAAAATATGCCGGCCGGGACATAAGATATGCTGGCCAGGATATAAAATATGCCGGCCGGGACATAAAATATGCTGGCCAGGACACAGGATATGCTGGCCGGGACGCAGGATATGCTGGCCGGAACACAGGATATGCTGGCCAGAACGCAGGATATGCTGGCCGGGACACAGGATATGCTGGCCGGGACACAGGATATGCTGGCCAGGACACAGGATATGCTGGCCAGGACACAGGATATGCTGGCCGGAACGCAGGATATGCTGGCCGGGACGCAGGATATGCTGGCCGGGACACAGGATATGCTGGCCGGGACACAGGATATGCTGGCCGGGACGCAGGATATGCTGGCCGGGACTCAGGATATGCTGGCCGGGACACAGGATATGCTGGCCGGGACGCAGGATATGCTGGCCGGGACTCAGGATATGCTGGCCGGGACTCAGGATATGCTGGCCGGGACACAGGATATGCTGGCCAGGACACAGGATATGCTGGCCGGGACGCAGGATATGCTGGCCGGGACACAGGATATGCTGGCCGGGACACAGGATATGCTGGCCGGGACGCAGGATATGCTGGCCGGGACTCAGGATATGCTGGCCGGGACACAGGATATGCTGGCCGGGACGCAGGATATGCTAGCCGGGACTCAGGATATGCTGGCCGGGACTCAGGATATGCTGGCCGGGACACAGGATATGCTGGCCAGGACACAGGATATGCTGGCCGGAACGCAGGATATGCTGGCCGGGACGCAGGATATGCTGGCCGGGACACAGGATATGCTGGCCGGGACGCAGGATATGCTGGCCGGAGGAAGCCGAGCGCCGGCCCGGAGATGCCGATGTAGATCCGGGACAGCCGTATGCTGGCCCGGGCGAGTTGAGGTCAGCCCGGGAGTTGAAGAAGACCTGCTGTGCTCGGAGGCGTTGCTGATGTCGAGCCCCCGAGCAGATGAAGAAGATCCCGTCCGGATGTACTCCTACCAGCGCCTTGATCAGCCCCACGGTGGGCGCCAAATGTCGTCGTGGTGAAACAACATATGCCATAGGATGGCTTAAATGGGGGCCGACTGTACACTGGTGGATCCGGGAGAGGGAAGGCTCGGTAGAGACCGAGCACAGAAGTCACTGCTAACACATCGAGCTACCCAGGTTCGGGGCCCTCGTGAGGAGGTAACACCCCTACTCCTGCATGTCTGATCTATATGAGCTTCACATGAGAGCTACAATGGTGCTCCTTGAGCTGTGTATCTTGCCTATCTGAGGCTGCACTGGGCAAGAGCTAAACAGCTAGTGCTAGAGAGCTCCCATGGAGCGAGAGAGAATGAGCCTCCTCTGGAGGCTTGGGGTGATCGATCCCCCTGGTGCCCTTTATATAGGGAGCCCAGGGGACAAGGGATGCCCCACAATATACTATGCACATACTGGTGCTGAGTTGACTACTGGGGTCTTGTCATACTGTAGCCTGCATCAGCACGGTACCGCCCTTGGTACTGTGCGATGCGTCACGGTCATGGGCTAGTCCCATCGATGTCTGTACTTGGAGTCCTTGCCTTCGTCTTCTAGCGTCTGTCTTCAGGATCACCATGTCATCAGTCTTATCCTCCTCCTGAGGATAAGACTGACTAGGAGAGGAGGGATATGCTAGTCTGAGCCAAGGGGCGTCCCAAGACCAGCATACGATGGTGGAGGATGTGCCAGTCCGAGCCTGGAGGCGTCCCAGGACTGGCACGATGCGCTGGAGTTGATGCTAGACGAGGAATATGTCCCAGAGGTAGTAAATCCCGGCCTGGAGAGGAATAATCCGGCCTGGGAGTGAATATCCCGGCCTACCAAGGGGATAATCCGGCCTGGGCCAGGGATCCCAGCCTGGCCCGGCCGGAACACTGTAATCCGGCCCAGCCGGGGTTAAACAGAGGCGTCCTGGGAAGAAATCCCGGCCAGGCCGGATCCTCCTAATCCGGCCCAGCCGGGGCGCAGTTGAAGATGGCGGCCTGCTGGAAGGAGCCCAGCCGGAGGAGGCCCAGGCGGGGCTGGCCGGGGCGCTGGAGAGGAGGGCCCAGGCGGGGCAGCCGGCCAGGCGGCCCAGCCGGGGCAGCCGGCCTGGCGGCCCAGCCGGGATGCCAAGGGGGCGCAGGGGCGACGCGGCCCACGGGGGGAGTCGGCCGGGAGGCCCAGCCGGGGCGCTGCGCGGGGGCGGGGCGCGGCCAGAGCCCACCCGGGCTCAGCTGGCTTGGCCCAGCCGGAGGACAAGGCACCGGCCCAGCCGGGATAATTCGCCAGGAGGTCCACGCCGGGGCAGACGCGGCCCAGGAGGAGGAGATCCCGGCCTGGGCGGGATGAAGCAGCCCAGCCGGGATATGGCTTTGCTATGCCGGCGTGGGCCTAGGATGCTCCGGCCTAGCCTTCTTTATACCGGCCCGATAGATCATTAATCCGGCCTGGGAGACTTATAATCCGGCCCAGCTAGTGTTTACTCGCTTTTTAATATCCTGCACACATAACTCATCATATATAACATATATTAGACATAATATAAAGGGGTACTTTGGTATATCCGGGTTTATATCCCCGACATCGCCACACCAATGGCCACAAAATGTCATCTTGAACTTGATCCCAATGGTAAAGATGTGGATCAAAAGGTATACCGTTCTATGATCGGCTCGTTGCTTTACCTTTGTGCATCTAGACCCGATATTGTGTTGAGTGTAGGTGTGTGTGCAAGGTATCAAGCCGCTCCTAAAGAAAGCCACCTTATGGCGGTTAAGAGAATCTTTCGATATTTGGTTCATACCCCAACTTATGGGCTTTGGTATCCCAAAGGATTGGATTTCTCTCTTTGTGGCTTCACGGATTCGGATTGGGCCGGTGATAAGGATGATAGGAAATCAACCTCCGGAGCTTGCCAATTTCTTGGTAGGTCTTTGGTGTGTTGGTCTTCTAAGAAGCAAAATTGTATTTCTCTCTCCACCGCCGAAGCCGAATACATTGCCGCCGCAAGTGGATGCACTCAATTGTTATGGATGAGGCAAACTTTAAAGGAATACGGTGTCAATTGTGACAAAGTGCCTCTTTTATGTGACAATGAAAGTGCTATCAAGATCGCCTATAATCCGATGCAACATTCAAGAACCAAGCATATTGAGATCCGGAATCACTTCATTAGAGATCATGTTACCCGTGGTGATATTGAGCTTGCTTATGTTAGCACCAAGGATCAACTTGCCGATATATTCACGAAGCCTCTTGATGAAGCAAGATTTGGTTATTTGAGGAATGAGCTAAATATCATCGATTCAAGGAGGGTGGCTTGAACATCTTGCAAATATACCTATATTTCAATGCTTATTTGGTTTAGGTGTGGGCATGGAGATAGGGGGAGTGCGGTCCTAATTAATTGGGCTATCCCTTCCCCCATAATGCCGATAGTAATCATTTCATTCTCTTAATATCATTTTTGTGATATATGAGCTTCAATGATGAGTAGTGGTTATGGACCCAAGATACATCTTCGCGGTCCAATGCCATAACACTCATACATGGTGGCTTCGGCCACCGACCTCTTCTTTGCGAAGAGTTGATTCCTTGCATATCTTATTTGAGGTCTTGGTATTCTCTCTCGATGTTATTTCTTATTTTTTTATATGGGAAGGCACTTGCATTGGTTCTTTAGTCGATTTGCTCTTGCAATGTTAAGTGCCGAGAACCACTCCGTGTTTGCTCTCTCACCTAAGCCATTCTCTCTCAAGACATCTAATCTATGCACACGAGTTCAAATTTTTCATCAAAACAACATCTGTTTTTGAAAATTTCGAGTTGGCCAGTTTTCTGGCTTCCAGCCAGAATATCTGCCCCCCTGGGCGGAATATCCGGGGGGGGGGGGGGCGGATTATCCGCCCTCTCCTGGCCGGATAATCCGGCCTAAGTGGCATCTGGGTATTTAAGGGGCAGGGTCGGGCTGCCCTAGGGCAGTTCCTTCCCCACCCCTTCCGGGTGTTCCCAGCCGCCGCCGCCTCCTTCCCGTCGCCGCCGCCGGAGCTCCGGCCAACCCCTTGGCTAGATTTCTTCGGAGGTTGCTCTCCTCCTCGTCTAGAAGGCATTCACCAAGCCGATTTCGCAATGGATGCGGGTATTGCTCTTCTCCTTGGATGTGACTTTACCCTTTCTTGTTCTTGGTGATTTTACCCTCTAGGTGTTATTTTCCTAAATCATGTTGTATGAATCCTTCCCCTGATCTATCAAATTGGTCACTGCAGCAAGTTGTAGAAGAATTTTTCGAGGGGCCGGATTATCCACCCCCACTGGCCAGATAATCCGGCCTGGGATTTTACTGCAACATCTTTTCATATTTGCTGCTGTCAATTTGGTTCATTAGGTGGAGTTTGCTTGTTCATATCTCATGATTCATTGATCCTTTCCGAAACTTGTGTGCATATGCTTATCCCCATGCTCTCCGTGCATCTCTCTTTCATAGGTGGTTCGGGGTTGCCAAGGCGCAAGCACCGGTTGATACCGAATGAGGAAGGTGTCCTAGTTGATGAGGTTGCTATCCATCGGGAACAGAGAGAGGCTGCTAGGAAAGCTGAGAAAGAGAAGGCTGCCAAGGCTCAAGCCCGCCATCACAAAGGCAAAGCGACTCGTCCTAACTACAAGCAGATGCTAGAGGCCGAGTACATTCTTGTGCGGTGAAACAACTGGTATGCCTCAGCAAGAGATGAAGACATTGAAGACCGAGGTTTCTGGAATGAGGAGCAGTGGGGGATTTTCCATGATGTGTATGAGAAGCTTAAAAATCCTTGTCACCCAATGCATCCGATTGATTTTGATCACCTTCGCAGCAAGTCTTATTTTGATGAAGCAGTGTCTGTTGTTGAGAGGTTGGGTTTGATGGGATTGGCCAATATTCAGTGCAACTATAATCCCGGTCTCATCAAGCAGTTCTATGCTACCCTTGTGATCCTGCCAAATGCTCAGAAGTCTATGAAGTGGATGTCCGGTGAGCATGAGTGTACTTCGGACTTCTCCACGTTTGCCTCTCTCTTGGGGTATGGGTATGATGGAGACACTCCTGTTGGTCGCCGTATTCACAATCCGGGGACCAAGCCTGACAAGGATAAACTGTATGATCTCTATGACTCCACCGGCACTGTGGGCTTCATCCAAGGACTGCTTCCCCTCTATGATCAGCTGGTCCGCATTTTTAGAGAGAACATTGCTCCTAGTGGTGGCAACAATGATGCCATTCGCACCTCTCTTGTTGACCTCCTTGCTCTTGCACATGAGTGTGCCTCTTCGACTGACCCTGCTAAGGACTTTTCCCTTGATGTGATGGATTTTATCTTCTATGAGATCAAGGATGCTATTATTCAGAGGAACACTGTGCCATATGCTCCATACATCATGCTACTCATCAAGCATGCCCTTGGAGACTATGATATTCATGATGACTGTGTGGAGCATCTTGTCAAGAAGATGTATATCAAGAGAAAGGCGACTTCTGCTCCTTCAGCTGCTTATCCAGGAACTTTCATGGCTGATGCAAGGTCAAGTGCTACTGCTCGTGCTCAGAGGTCTGCTGCATCTGCTATGTCCAGGGAGGTGAAGAAGCTCAGTTGGTTTGAGCAAAATGTTCTGTGCATGAAGGTAGAGATCCACCGTGAGAACTACCAGGCCTATGTTGAGAGGAAGAGCATCCAGGACACTCAGCAGCTGATTCTTCACCGTCTCAGTGGTGCTCAGACCGCGGAACCCACTCCCACTGCTCCGGTGCCCTATGATGCATGGAACACCGATCACTACAACTGGGTGGATATGCAGAAGCATCTCTTTGATGCTCCAGATGCTCCCGCAGGAGGTGCTAGTGCAGAGGCAGAGGAGGACTTTGAGGCAGAGGAGGACTTTGAGGCTGAGGATGAGGATGATGGCGGAGATTATGATGATGTGGACACCGGCGACTTCGATGACTTGGAGGATTGATTCCTCGGGACGTGTAGCATCGCTCTTCTCTCTTTTTGGTGTCTTGATGCCAAAGAGGGAGAAGTAGTTCTATTAGGAATATTACGGGATTTGCATGGGTGGAAACACAAGCTTGCGCGCTTATCATTCTTTGGCGCTTGTGTTTCTTCTTATTTCGTTTGTCTTAAGTTGAACTTTGTGTGTGGTTGAACTTCGTGTCGTCTATGTGCTACCATGTGGTGTATGAGACTATGTTATATGTTCTTAATATGCTATGTGGATCATTATGTGTTGTTCACTTATTTTTATGAGCTCTTGGTTATTGGTGAAATGTCTATGGAATTATTGTTCGGTATATCGTATTATCATATTCGGAATTCCATAATGCTTGTGTTATCTATGCAAAGGTATGTCTTCTCTAAACTCAATGGTGAAGATGCACACATCTAGGGGGAGCCCCTTATCTTGCTCAAATATTTGTTGTTTGAAATATTTGATCTTTTTTGCAAATCCTAGTGTTGTCATCTAACACCAAAAAGGGGGAGATTGAAAGTGCAAACTTTGTTTCCCTTAGATTTTGTGTGTTAGATAACAACATTAGGGATATTAAGTGTGTGCTAAGTTGTGCAGGATTATCTGCTCAGGATTTGCCAGGCCGGATTATCCGGCCAGGGGTGGTCGGATAATCCGCCCCTCTGGAGGGTGGCCGAAAAACGGCTAAGGACTTATCGCGGCGTCACCTAGATAGGGGGGCCGGATATTCCGGCCAGGGGTGGCCGGATAATCTGCCCATCCAGAAGAGACCCCAATTTCGGCTAAGGACCTGGAGCGGCGTCACCCAGATGGGGGGGCGGATAATCCGGCCAGGGGCCGGATAATCCGGCCCAACTCGGATAATCCGCCCCTCCAAGTCAGCAATGGCTACATTTTGGGAGGGGCTATAAATACCCCTCCCCTTCTTCTACCTCAAGCTGCTCGAGCTGTGAAGAAAAAGACCTCATTTGGAGCCACCAAATTCGCAAGATCTCCTCCCTCAACCCACCAAAGTTGTTGATCTTTGGAGAATCGAAGGAGAAGGCCTTGATCTACATCCTCACCAAAGCGATTTGATTTCCCCTCTCATTTGCTTGAGGGCCCTTTGGTCTTGGGTTCCCTTGTGTCCCTTGACCTTGATTTGTGTGATTGAAATCTTGATACTTGTTGATTGAGATCTTTGTGGTGCTTGGGAGCCTCCAATTCCGTTGTGGAGTTGTGCCCCAAGTTTTGTAAAGGCCGATTCCGCCTTGAGGAATCCCTTAGTGGAAAGTGAGCTAGGCCTTTGTGGCGGAAGCTTGCACCGGAGAATAGGGTGAGCCTTTGTGGCGTTGGTTAGGCCTGTGTGGCAACCACACCCCTCCAACGTAGACGTACTTCCCCTAAAAGGGAAGGAACTACGGGAATTACATCCGTGTCTCTGTGTGCTCCACTCTCGGTTACCTCTCTCCTTTATTGCCTTTACTAACTTGTATCTTGCTTAGCTTGCTTGTTGTCATATAGGTAAATTCACCTTAGTTGCATATCTAGAGAATTTACCTTTTGTGTCAAGCCTAAATTGAAAAAAAATTAAAATTTGAGTAGCACCTATTCACCCCCCCTCTAGGTGCCCATACGATCCGTTCAGAGGGTCCAGAAACTCTTCCCGGCACCCTACCGGAGAGGGGAATCACCACCGGAGGCCTTCTTCATCGCCATGCTTGCCTCCAGAGCGATGAGTGAGTAGTCTACCTTGGACTATGGGTCCATAGCAGTAGCTAGATGGTTGTCTCCTCCGCTTTGTGCTTCATGTTTAGATCTCATGAGCTGCCCTACATGATTGAGATCACTGTTATGTAATTCTATGATGTTGGTTTGTTGGGATCCGATGAATATTGGTGTTTATGATTAAGTTGCTGTACTGAAATTTATCTTATGTTATCTCTATGTTGTTTATGATCTTGCGTGCTCTCCGTTGTTAGTAGCTATCTTGGTCAAGTAGTTGCTAGTGACTCCAAGAGGGGGTATTTATGCTCGATAGTGGGTTCATGTCTCTATTTCACCTGGGGGAGTGAGAAAAACCTCTAAGGTGGTAGATGTGCTGTTGCTACTAGGGAGAAAACAACATTCATATGCTTAAGGGCATATGCTTTGTTTACATTACACACTTTGTTTAATGCAGTTATCCATTGTTCGCAACTTAATACTTTTGGGGTGTTCGGATTGATATCCCCGGGGGTGGATTATTAGTCATAGATGCAGTTGGATGGCGGTCTATGTATTTTGTTGTAATGCCCAGAGTAAATATCATAGTGATCTTCTTGACATATCACATTTATCTTTATTCTATCAATTGCCCAACTGTAATTTATTTACCCAGCATGTTATTTTATCTATGGAGAGACACCACTAGTGAACTGTGGACCCCGGTCCTATTTCCATCATATTGCTATCACCTGTTTACTTTCACGTACTGTTTACTTTACTCACATACTTTTACTGTTTCCACTCGATACACTCGTAACCTTTGTTTCAAGCAAACCGATGAGATTGACAACCTCATCGTAAGTTGGGAGCAAAGTATTTATTTGTGTGTGTGCAGGTTCCACATTGCAGCTAGCAAGCAAAGCTTGGACGAGGCGCCATATATAAATTGTTCGCTGCTGTCGCAAACTAGCAAGCATCACCTTCAGCTGTCCTTGTCTCTCCTCTCCTGATCGACATTAAACCTTGGTTTCTTTAACTGAGGGAAAACTAGCTGTTATACTCATCATACCTTCCTCTTGGGGTTCCCAACGGGCTGGTCATTCACCAAACACAAGGACTATCTGCTACACATCAACTAGGCACCAGCAGCTCTTTTTCTGGGCACCATCACACAGTAGCAGCCATTTTTCTGGCGCCATTGCCGGGGAGGAGAGAAGACTTCTGCGAGGGGAGCTTTTCACACACACATACTTTACTTTGTTATTGTTTTGCTTTACTTTATTTATATTACCTGCATCGCTTTTTATCAAAAACCCAAAAAAATTTAGAATCCTTGGTAGTTGTTTTTACTTGTTTACTTAAGTTTTGCTAAAATGGCTACTCCTGAAAATACCAAGTTGTGTGACTTTACTAGCACAAACAATAGTGATTTTATCTGCACTCCTATTGCACCACCTGCTCCTGCTGCAAACTTTTATGAGATTAAGCCTGCTTTATTGAACCTTGTTATGAAAGAGCAATTTTCTGGTGCTAGTACTGAAGATGCTGCAGCTCATCTCAACAATTTTGTTGAGCTATGTGAGATGCAGAAATATTGTAACGACCCAAGATTTTATCAAATTTTGGGGGAAAATTTTCGTTTTTATTTTGCTTGTGTTGATTGAAAATTCACAGGGATTTAAAACTTTTTGAGTTTATTTGAGAGCTTTGTTTGAAAACTATTTAAAATCCTCTATTCATTTTCTTGAAGAACTTCTTTGAGAAATATCAAGTACTCAAAATACTATTTTCCATTCTTTATTCAAACCTATGCAAGCTTGCTTGCAAAGGAGTGAATCACAACTGTATTTTATTCAGTGAAGATTATATTTTAAAAACTAAGTTTGAAAGATGTTTTCAAACATTATTTTATAAAGTATTGTCTCTTATTTCAAAGAATCGATTTCAAACTCTATTTCTATTATTTTATGCAAGCAAAACCTTTATGCTATACACATAAAGTTTTATTGGAAAATCTTATTTTATCTTGAAAACATGTTTGCTACTGTTTTAAAATGTTATTTTAAATTTTATAAAACTTTTGCATTTGGTTTGAAGTCATTTGAGTAACAAATGCAAAAGTTATGGAAGGAAAGGAAAACAGAAATGAAAAAGAATTAGAACAAAAAAAAGGTGTAGAAGAGTCCAGCCCAACCGGGCCACGCCCGGGGCCCAGCAAGGCAAAGGCCCAGCCAGGCCAGCCCACCCGCGACACCCCTCTCTCTGGTTCTCTCTCTTTTTCTTTTTCTCCTTCTGAGCTGACAGGTGGGACCCACCTGCCAGAGCCTTCTTCTTCCTCGCGTTAACTACGCCGACGACGGTTTTCCTCCGCAGTAAAGCGCCTCCCCGATTAATTTCCCATCAATCGCGACCATCAAAAGCTTCCCGATTGGCCTCTATATAAAACCCTGGTCCTCCTCCACTGTAACCCCTCTTTTCCCCCTCCCAAATCGCCGCCAGGCTGATGGAATTGCTCGCCGGAGGAGCACATGTCTGTCACAGTAAATTGCCGATTTCAACACGATAAGAAGTCCCCATCTCCCCTCCTCGGTCGTTCCTCTCCTATCTCTCCCTGACGCCCCATCTGAAGACCTTGGGATAAATTTTTGTGCAGGGAATCGACGGGCTCAACCTTGTCTAAGCTATGCCGACGCCGCCCCAGTCTCCAGCTGCCTCTTCCTTATTCTGCTGGATGCAATCGAACACCTCGACGACATACTCGGGTTCGCCGTGACGTCCCGCAACTCGTCCGTGTTTTCCCCTTCACCGGAGCCCACCGGAACCTCGTCGCCGACCACTCCAGAGCCATGACCTCGCCGGACTTGCCATCTCTGGTGAGCAATCTCTCCCCTCTCCTCCTGGACCTTTGGATCTTGATCCAACGTCCCTGAAAGATTCATTTAACGAAGGGGTATGACGCCATCTGGTTCGTCCAATCAACATAAGATCTAACGGCCTCTATTCACGATCCAGCCGAACCGGTATCAACTAATCCGATGCAGCCACGTGGCCAGTCCTGGTTCAAACAGATTCAAATATCTTCAATTTGTGCTGAATCTTGTAAAATCAACATAAAATCTTCCGTAGATCCAAAATTAGCAAATAATATCTCGTTGGAATCCTTAGAACATCTAGAATCCAGCAGTACCATAAAATCTTATATTTTATGGGATCAATTTGAAACTATTTTCAAATTGGAATCAAACCTTCTGTTAGCTCGTTTAATCCATATCTTTTGAATCAAGTTTCCAAAAATTACAAATTTGTAGTCTTTGGAATCCTCTCAACTTGTAGAACATCATAGGATCAAGAAATATCAAATTTGATACGTGCACACACTTTGTGCATTCAAATTTGTCCAAATCACTATTTTGGTGATAATTCAAATTCTATACTCATTTTTGAGTGATTCCAATTGCAGTGGATTTGTTTTGCTGCAAGCTATCCAGTAGCATCACTCCCATAATTTCTCTAACCATTTCACAATTATTCGAATTCTAACATGAGGATTTGAGTAATTTTCACTATAAAAATAAACCTATTCCCTTCAGTAATGTTTCCCTCTACGTTAGCAAATCCTATGATCATACCTAGTCATCAATGTTATCTGAACAACATCTTGATCAAGATCATTTCACTTAGACCTATCTTGCATAGTACTCACTTATTCAAATTACAAATGTGTCATTTGAGTAAAGTGTGATACATTCAATCTTAGTTTCTACCTTTGCTACTGTGGTATTGATCTAATCAACATTATAGCATCTATCCTATACTCCATTGAAACCTTAAACCATAATCTCAAATGTTATCTACCCATACTCAATCATCTGTCCACCTGATCCTGATTTCATGTGCAGAACTATTCAATTAACAAATGAGTTAATTGAGTAAATCAATATATCACAAATCCCTACCAAGCCTATGTGTAACCTACACTAATATGAATAAGTGTTGTCACACTTTATTCAATAGTGTTTTGTTGCACCATTCTATGCCTATGTGAATCTATTCACATGAGTCAATCTAAACTCTATTCATGCCTACTCAATCTTAGCCTTGCATAGAACTATTCAATTTACATTTGAGTTAATTGAGTACTTCAACGTTATAAGAATCCTAGCCTAAGCTTAAAGTGTAATATATACTATTTAAGAATAATTGTTGTCACACTTATTCAATAGTATTGCTATTGCACTATTTTGTCTCTTAAGGTGATTTCCCACCTGAGATATTCCAAAATTCAATATGCTTTGATAGAGCATAAAGATCTCACTCATCATATTTTGTCTAATTCATATATGTACTCAGATTGCATTTATGCTACTTGAGTAGAATATGAATTCATCTCAAAACTAGATCCTATTAAGGTGGTGTTGTTATAACCCATACCGTAGTATGTGTTATGCACCATGTTGATCAATGAACCATTTGAGCCATGTCCTCAAATATCAATCATTCATACCCAATCTAAATGCCTACTTAGTTTTGTCCACATGTATTGAACTATTCAACTTGCAAATGTGCTAATTAAATGGTTCAAGCATTCTTAAAACCTAGCCTAGTTCCTAAGTGCAATAGAAGCTATTTAAGAGTAATTGTTGTCAATTTACTCAATAGTATTGTAGTTGCACAAATTGACTCTTGTGTAATTTATTTCACATGAGCTATTCCTAAAACTCTTATATGCTTTGATAAAGCATAAAGACTTTATCAATTATATTGTTGCCTAGTCCATTTCTCTCTCAAATCATATTGATCTTCCCCAGCTAAGCTCTCAAATCCATATCTCACAAATCATGAATCCTTTACCATATCTTTCTATCATAACATCTCAATAAATCTAAATTGTTAAACAAACACCTTCCAATTGTTTGATTTGTTGGATTGTGTTGGTATGGTATGTTTATGTTATGTTATTTCTTGTGCTATAGTTTGTGCGAAGAGCTACATGCTTAGTTGAGAGAAGTGAAACGTCGTGATCTTCAAAAAGGCAAGTGACACACATGTCCCTCACCCATTTTATTATGCATTAGTATATTCACCTCTTGTAGTATGCATGATAGGTGTTTTACTCAACTGTTTTATCAAATGCTTAGATCCTAGTAGTTTGCAGCTATCCCTCAAACCCCACATGATAGGATGCTAAATACTTTGTTAATATTGATGCCATGCTAAGATCACTTGAAAAGTGTTTCGTGAAAAATTAAGAACTTCAACTAAAATGAAACACCTGGGTGGATTGGTTTGATAATGGAGGTGGTGTTGAGTGGCGACCTGGGGCTACACTTTGTGTAGTTGCTGCCTGGGCGTACACTTGTGGTTGGCCACCCAGGAACAAAGAGATGGCTATGTCTTCCATGCTTAGTGTACTTCCAGTGCAGCCTTATGACATTATGGGCTCTGTCTTGACTGATTAGAATGTGGGAGTGCAACTTATCGGCAAGAAGTGGTGGTAGTCAAATTATAGGTTGGGAGCGGTGCTTCCCAAGTTAGTTGTTCTCTCCTTCTAAAAGGTCTCGTTTCATTTTATGTATGGGCATAAAATGAATCGTAAGGTGAAAGTGCACAACCCTTGCAAGGTGTTTAAATCTAATCGATTAGCCGTGTCCTCGGTTATGGACAATTGAGTCTCTAGACATGGAATGTACGGAAGAATCTCATCACCGATTCTGAATTATTAAAATCTTGTCTAGAAACCCCTAGGTAGGAACTAAGGACCATACACTCCGAAGGGGTGGTGGTGCCTGAGGTTCCAAACTTTGTTGAGTTACGCCCAGAACTACATACCGGCCAGTATGTAGTGTATGGGGGTTGTCTTGACCCTTGAAAAATATAATTTGTTGAAAGAAAGTATTAAAATGGATTATAGGATAAAATTGGCTTTATGCAATCAGCCTATGAGATCCACCAGCCAAATGTCATGTAGCTAGTTTTCTTTCCACAAAATGCCACCAAATATGTGTCATTTGCCAGTACATCATTGTACTGACCCCTCTGGGGCTGCATATTCAAACGTACAGGTTTTATTTCGAGTAAGGAACCAGGAGTAGGATCTCGAGCTTACATTCCAACACGTCTGCCTCTGGCACTTGATGAAGATGGAAGCTCACTGCAATCTATGCTTTATGCTGTGTACTCGTAAGGTTGAATACCTATGTAACTAGATTTACGTTGTAATATTGATACTATTGCAATGATTTCTCATTTTGTACTGTGGTGCTATCTACTGATCCAGGGAATGGCACAGATACACAGGAGTTCTGCCTTTAGTAAAAGGCGGGGCGTCACAAATATAAGGATGTAGAAAGTGATATTATTAAGCTCAAATTGTTTCCTTTTTCTTTGAGAGGAAAAGCTAAAGATTGGTTGCTGTCTTTGACTAAGAATAGTATTGATTCATGGGCTAAGTGTAAGGATGCTTTTATTGGTAGATACTATCCTCCTGCTAAGATTATATCTATGCGTAGCAATATTATGAAATTTACTCAGTTTGATAATGAACATGTTGCTCAGGCTTGGGAAAGAATGAAATCTATGATAAAGAATTGCCCCACTCATGGACTGACTACTTGGATGATTATCCAAACTTTTTATGCAGGACTGAATTTTTCTTCAAGGAACCTACTTGATTCAGCTGCTGGAGGCACTTTTATGTCCCTTACCTTGGGCGCCGCGATGAAGCTACTTGACAACATGATGGTAAATTATTCTGAATGGCACACCAAGAGAGCTCCACAAGGTAAGAAGGTAAATTCTGTTGAGGAAACCTCTTCCTTGAGTGATAAGATTGATACCATTATGGCTATGCTTGCTAATGATAGGACTCATGTTGATCCTAATAATGTTCCTTTAGCCTCTTTGGTTGCTCAAGAAGAGCATGTTGATGTGAATTTCATTAGAAACAATAATTTTAACAACAATGCTTATAGGAACAATTTTGCTAGTAACAATTATAGGCCGTATCCTTCTACCAATGGTAATGGGTATGGTAACTCTTATGGTAATTCCTATAACAACACTAGGGCCGCGCCCTCTGAACTTGAAGTCATGCTCAAAGACTTCATGGTAAAACAAACTACTTTTAATAAGTCTGTTGAGGAAAAGTTAGGCAAAATTGATATTCTTGCTTCTAAGGTTGATAGCCTTGCTCATGATGTTGAAATTCTGAAATTAAAAGTGTTTCCTAATGATGTGAAAGAGAATGTTTTTGCTACTGCTAATACTATTCAAGTTGGAATTTTTGAAAATCTTAGATTGTTAGCAGAATTGCATGCTAGATGGGAAAGAGAGGATGAGATGGCTAGGAATTTGAAACTTTGTACTATTACTACCTCTGATAATGTTGTTCCTAGTGCTAGCAATCCTCCTACTTTGATTGGTGTAGAGAAAACTCCCACTCCTTGTGCTAAAAAGCCTAAAACTGCCAAAACTTTTTCTCAAAAGAGTGCTGAAATTTTTCAGAGTGTGGGAGATGATAGCTCTACTCCTTTTAATGATTTTGATGTTGATAGCTGCAATATATCTGAAGTAATTTTGTTCTTGCAAAAGCTTGCTTTGACTCCCAATGCTAGTTCTTTAAATATTGCTTTTACTAAGCATATTACCAATGCTCTCATAAAAATTAGGGATGAAAAGTTGAAGCAAAAAGCCTCTGTTCCCAATAAGTTAGAAGATGGTTGAGAACCCATCATTGATATGCATGTTAATGGTTATGATTGCCATGCTTTATGTGATCTAGGTGCTAGTATTTCTATCATGCTTAGAAAGATTTATGACATGCTTGATTTGCCACCACTTGAAAAATGTTATTTTGATGTTCCCATTGCTGATGTTGCTAAGAAGAAACCTTTGGGAAGGATTAATGATGTTCTTATTGTGGTTAACAATAACCTTGTTCCTGTTGATTTTCTTGTTATGGACGTTGAATGTCATGCTTCATGTCCTATTATTTTGGGAAGACCTTTTCTTCGAACTGTAGGTGCCATCATTGATATGAGGGAAGGTACCATCAAATATCAATTTCCACTAAAGAAAGGTATGGAACACTTCCCTAGGAAAAGGAAGAAATTACTTTTTGACTCTATTCTTAGAGCAAATTATGAGCTTGATGCTTCATCTATTGATATTACTTGATTCGCAATTTTCTGCGCCTAGCTCAAAGGCGTTAAAGAAAAGCACTCTTGGGAGATAACCCAATGTTTTCTATTCAGTACTTTTTCTTTTATTTGAGTCTTGGAAGTCATTGCTACTGTAATGACCGCTCCTTATCTTATTTATTTCGTTTTTGTGCCAAGAGAAGCCTCTAATTTGAGCAAGGTAATGATTTGGGGGTGTTGCTGTCCTGAAACTGTTTTCGGTACTGCACCGTAAAAATTCGTATAAATTCTCTATTTATCTTTTGGGCCTGCGATTTTTTGTGCATATGTCCCAGATTATATCCAAACTTTCGTTAGTTGAACACTTTTTGATTTGAGCAACAGAAAACCTTTCAAAAATTCGTCCTTTGTCAGCTGTTCAGTTTTGACAGATTTCTGCCAATATTTGTGTTTGCCACTTTATCGCTTTCTTTGGAGTTCTTTTTGATCACAGAACTTTTTGGGAAGTTGCTACAGTAGTATTTACTTTATATGTGGTGGTTTTGAGTTGAAACGTGAAGCTAAAAGAGGTTGAATATATTTTATGCTTACACTAATGTTGCTAATAGAATTGTGTTTAGTTTTGTATGAAGAAAGTTTTTAAGTGTAGGGATTGGAGAATGATGAGATGAGTTGAAGAATAGACAAAAGCTCAAGCTTGGGGATGCCCAGCACCCCAAGGAATATCCAATAAGTACAAGCGTCAAAGCTTGGGGATGCCCCCGAGGCACCCCTTCTTCATTGGCAAAAATCAGGTCACCTTTCAAAACACTATATTTTTATTGCTTCATGCACTATGTGTTTTTCTTGGAGCGTCAGTCATGTTAGTTTTCTTAGTTTGTTAGTTTAGTTTGTTTTCTGTAATAAATGGTTGGACCCCAACAAATTTTCCTTTGGAGGAGATGTACTCGTTTTCACGTGCAAAGAACACTCTAGTTTTCACTCTTATCGTTCATCAAGCGTTCTACTTTTTCTGCTACTGCTTTTGGCTTTCGTTTTCGCCTTGATATGCATTCAGATCTTGTCATATCTATTCATCAAGGTGTATTTTTGCCTCTGATCTTTATTGGTTTTCATCAAAAGAGGTAGTTTTAAAAATTTCAAATGGTGTTGGAAAAGAGAAAAAGCTTTATGCAAAATAGTGGTACAAGAAGGAGCTTGTGTAGACTGCGGCTTAGGATTTTTCATGTCATGCTTGATGTCTTTTTGATGGTATGCTTAGTGGTTTTGCTGTAGCATGACTTGTCTCAAATAACTGAGATTGCTTAATGAGCCTCTGAAAAAATCATGCGTTGTTCTTATTGTATAGAAGCATTATTTTGGTTTTCTCCTTTATGCTTTATTTGGGTTGACTTGGCGCATGCTCACACATGTTAGACTCATACAAAGTCGCCAATAGCCTTCATGATCATTTAGTTTTTGACTTTTGATGCCATCTTATGCTTCTTTTAATGTCGCTTTGTCGCTTTGCATGATTATGGCCATTATTGCTCTCTTAGTTGGTCGCTCCCAGTCTTTTGCTAGCCCTCGCCTTGTACTGAGTATGAGCTCTACTCGTGCATCCAACTCCTAAAAGCCAAAGTTTTCCATTGTGTCCACCATACATACCTACTAGCAATTTGCTATTCCAAGTAAATTTGACTCGCTTTTATTATCTCTTCAAATTAAACTCTTACCAGTGTTATGCGAAATTCGGTCAGTAAAGCTCTCACGAACCGGAAGGCACACTTTACTTTTTCCTGTTCTTAAAAATTTGACATTGTGGTCTTTTATGCTGAGTTGTTATGCTTGCAAGTTGTAAGTTGGATTCTAGCCCAGCCATGCTGTCATGGGGCAAGCTTTCAACATTGCACTACTATTTGAGTTGATATCATGATCTTTTGTTTATGGATGCCTGCGGTGTGAAATAAATTGGGAAGCTTGTGAGGATCATGGAGTTTTTATATGTGTTAGGGAAACGCCGGGCCACCAATCTAAGCCATGCATAATTCATGGTGGAAATTTGCAGCATACCCATGGTGAACATTCGATGACACATCTCACAATAAAAAGCTAAACAATATAGCAAATAAAAGAGATGTCGAGGTGTTCATTGTCTGCTTGTCCTGTCATTTTGGTGTGGGCTTGGTCCATGTCATCGGGCACGGAGGTACCCCATTGGCGGTTCTCAATGATACACATATATTTACAATGACAAGAGCCTTGCTTGGGACTCTAAGTAAAGTAGCATGAGTTTGGGTACTCGTATTCACGGGACACGAGGTCTTCAACTTATGATTTGTTAAGCATATGCATCATAACTGTTCTCGCATTAACTTTAACCATTCAAGATGCTTATGATGGGGGCAATAAGAGCTCAAAGCCGGTAAGTAACATAATTTTTGAAGGTTATAAAACTTGCAATCACTGCTTCCCTCTGCGAAGGGCCTTTCTTCTACTTTTATGTTGAGTCACCACCTTCTTTCTTTATGCACCGTTAAGAGAGCATAGTTGTCATTCTTAGTGTGATATGCATTGTCCCAAAGTTCATTGATTGATTCATGATGATTGGTTTCACTTGTCTCAAATTATTTGCATCTAGTCGCCCTCTTAAACTTGAAGGTATCCTATGCATTTATGTTTTGCTCTCTTTGAAGGACAAGCTGAAAACCACTTGTATGTTTTCTTTATGATTTGAACACACGTTTGACTTTCATTGTTTCATTATCATGATCTTTTGTTTGCTTTCATTTACATGTTTACAACATGGTTGCTAAGTTCTTATTGTCATAATTATATCTTCATGCCATGTTTAAGTTCTATGATCCCAGCTCACCCATGCTTACATATATGATCAAGATTGTGTAGGTGCAATGTCACCTCAAAAATTATTCTTTTGTTATCACTTACCTACTCGAGGACGAGCAGGAGTTAAGCTTGGGGATGCTTGATATGTCTCCAACATATCTATAATTTTTGATGCTCCATGCTTGCTTTTACACCATTTGCTTATTGTTTCGTTACACGTAGTGGCACTTTTATGCATTTTCCGGAACTAACCTATTAACAAGTTGCCACAGTGCCAGTTTCCTGTTTTCTGCTGTTTTTGTGTTTTAGATATGATACACAGGAAATATTCTTGGAATTGGACAAAACAAGTTCCTGAGGTCTTATTTTTCCCGGAAGCTTCCAGAGATCAGAAGGGGAGCCGGAGGGGGGCCACCAGGCCCCCTCACACAAGCCCGGCGCGGCCAGGGGCCTGGCCACGTGGGGGTCGTGTGAGGGCGCCTGGTCCCTCTCTAGGCGCCGCCCCTTTGCCTATAAATACCCCCCGATGGAAAAAACTTAAGTACCCGATCAGATTTCCAGAACACATCGCGATCCGCCGCCGCCGTCGACCCGAAGATCGGGAGGGTCCAAAAGCTCTTCCCAGCACCCTGCCGAAGAGGGGAATCGCCACCGGAGGCCTTCTTCATCGCCATGCTTGCCTCTGGAGCGATGAGTGAGTAGTCTACCTTGGACTATGGGTCCATAGCAATAGCTAGATGGTTTTCTCCTCCACTTTGTGCTTCATGTTTAGATCTCATGAGCTGCCCTACATGATTGAGATCACTGTTATGTAATTCTATGATGTTGGTTTGTTGGGATCCGATGAATATTGGTGTTTATGATTAAGTTGCTGTACTGAAATTTATCTTATGTTATCTCTATGTTGTTTATGATCTTGCATGCTCTCCGTTGTTAGTAGCTATCTTGGTCGAGTAGTTGCTAGTGACTCCAAGAGGGGGTATTTATGCTCGATAGTGGGTTCATGTCTCTATTTCACCTGGGGGAGTGACAGAAACCTCTAAGGTGGTAGATGTGCTGTTGCTACTAGGGAGAAAACAACATTCATATGCTCAAGGGCATATGCTTTGTTTACATTACACACTTTGCTTAATGCAATTATTCGTTGTTCGCAACTTAATACTTTTGGGGTGTTTGGATTGATATCCCCGGGGGTGGATTATTAGTCATAGATGCAGTTGGATGGCGGTCTATGTATTTTGTTGTAATGCCCATAGTAAATCTCATAGTGATCTTCTTGACATATCACGTTTATCTTTATTCTATCAATTGCCCAACTGTAATTTATTTACCCAGCATGTTATTTTATCTATGGAGAGACATCACTAGTGAACTGTGGACCCCGGTCCTATTTCCATCATATTGCTATCACCTATTTACTTTCATGTACTATTTACTTTACTCACATACTTTTACTGTTTCCACTCGATACACTCATAACCTTTATTTCAAGCAAACCGGTGAGATTGACAACCTCATCGTAAGTTGGGAGCAAAGTATTTGTTTGTGTGTGTGCAGGTTCCACGTTGCAGCTAGCAAGCAAAGCTTGGACGAGGCACCATATATAAATTGTCCACTGCTGTCGCAAACTAGCAAGCATCACCTTCAGCTGTCCTTGTCTCTCCTCTCCTGATCGACATTAAACCTTGGTTTCTTTAACTGAGGGAAAACTAGCTGCTATACTCATCATACCTTCCTCTTGGGGTTCCTAATAGGCTGATCATTCACCAAGCATAAGGACTATCTGCTACACATCAACTAGGCACCAGCAGCTCTTTTTCTGGGCACCATCACACAGTAGCAGTCACCCTTGGAGCCTCGTGTGTAACTTCGACTGGAAGCACGGCTTCTGCGCCATGGACCAGAAAGAAAGGAGTTTCTTGATTTGCTGCATTGGGCGTGGTTCTTAGACTCCAAAGAATGGAGGGCAATTCATCTAACCAAGCGCTCTTGGCTTTCTCGAGAGGTGCTAAGAGCCTCTTTTTTATCCCACTACATATCAGGCCATTGGCTTTTTCGACTTGTCCATTTGTCTTCGGGTGCGCCACCGATGCAAATTTTAGTTTGATTCCTAATCCTTCACAGTAACTCTTGAATTCCTTTGAAGTGAAGTTTGTCCCATTGTCCGTGATGATGCTATATGGTACGCCAAAACGGAATACTATTGACTTGATGAAGTTGATCGCTGCTGTTGAATCTTGAGTCATTACCGGGGCTGCTTCCACCCACTTGGTAAATTTATCGACTACCACTAGCATGTAATCATGTCCTCCTGGCCAGGATTTGTGCAATTTTCCTACCATATCAAGTCCCCATTGTGCAAAGGGCCAGGATAATGGTATTGGTTGTAGCTCTGCTGCTGGTGCATGTGGTCGAGATGCGAATCTTTGACATGCTTCACACTTCTGGACTATATCTTTCGCATCTTCAATGGCTGTTAACCAATAGAATCCTACACGGAATGCTTTTGCCGTGATTGCCCTGCTGCTTGCATGATGGCCGCACACTCCGCCATGTATATCTTTTAGTATTACTTGTCCTTCCTAAGGCGTTACACAACGCTGCAAAACACTGGTAATACTCTTCTTGTATAATTTCCCTTGCAACACGACAAATGCTTTTGACCGTCGAGTTATCCTCTTGGCTTCCACTGCATCTTTTGGTAATTGTTTATTTATCATGTATGCGAGATATGACTGCATCCTTGTTTCTTCTATCATCATGACTTCCTCGGGTTCCGTAGTAGCCCCCGAGCCTGCTGCAGTAGTCAAACTTTTGACACTTTTTATTAACCTTTCCACTATTTCCTCCCAGAATACTCTAGATGGCATGGGTAAACACTGGGACCCGATATTTGCTAAGTTGTCAGCTTCTTCATTGCTGTTTCTACTGATGTGCGAGACTTCACATCCATCAAATGTTCCTTTGAGATAGTGATATAGGTTCTTGTAGGCCATCATATTATCATTGATTGTGTCGCATCTATTCATAACTTGCTGGATGACAAGGTTTGAATCCCCAAATATTTTTAGTCGAGTTGCTCCACATGCTTTGGCCATCTTCATTCCATGTAACAGGGCCTCGTATTGTGCTTCAGTGTTAGAAGCCTGCGGAAAACTCATCCTTAAGACATACTTTAGTTTGTCGCCATGCGGCGATATCAAAATTACTCTCGCGCCAGCGCCTTGTACTCTTTTAGAATCGTAGAAGTACATTGTCCAGACACTCGACAAATCTGGCGGTCCCGTGCTCTGCAACTCCAACCATTCTGCTGTGAAATCTGGTAAGATTTGCGACTTGATTGCCTTCCTTTTTTCATACGTGATGTCCATGGGAGATAATTCGATTCCCCACAAAGAGACACGTCCTATTGCTGAAGGATTGTTCAATATGTTCGATAGTGGCGCTTCATTGACCACTATAATTGGGTGCACTGCAAAGTACCTATCGCAATTTTTGTGCAGTTGTAAAAACACTATATGCGAGCTTTTGATAATGCGGGTACCTCTGTTTTGTCGGGGATAGCACTTCACTGATGAAATATACCGGCCTCTGAACACCGTGGGCTTTTCCATCTTCACTTCTTTTGACTACCAATACTGTACTCACCACCTGATGAGTTGCAGCAATGTAGAGTAGTAGTGGTTCTTTTTCTTTTGGTGCGACCAGCACTAGTGGCGTGGAAAGCACTTTTTTCAGTTGTACAAAAGCCGCATCTGCTTCTTCTGTCCATTCAAATTTATCATCTGATTTCTTCAGAAGTGCATAGAAAGGAAGCGCCTTTTCTCCCAATCGAGCAACAAAACGACTTAATGCCGTGACGCGTCCTGCAAGTTTCTGGACGTCGTGTAGTTTCATGGGTTTTCCCATTGTTAAAATTACCTGAATCTTCTCTGGGTTCGCCTCTATTCCTCGTGCTAATACCAGGAACCCCAAAAGTTGTCCTGCTGATACACTGAAGGAACATTTTGTCGGGTTAAGCTTAAGCTTGTACCTGCTCAGGTTGTCAAAAGTTTCTGCCAAGTCGCTAATTAAAGATTGCTCCTCTCTTGTAGTGATCACCACATCATCAATGTAGACTTGGATGTTGCGTCATATTTGGCTCCCGAGGCAGTTTTGCATCATCCTTTGATAAGTTGCTCCTGCATTTTTTAGGCTGAACGACATTACTTGGTAGCAAAACACTCCATACGGTGCGATGAAGTCCATCTTTTTTTCGTCTTCCTTCTTCAGTTTGATGTGATTGTAACCAGAATACGCGTCCAAAAAGGAAAGCCTCGTGCATCCCGCTGTCGAATCAGTTATCTGATCGATGTGGGGTAGGGATCCTTTGGACAATGCTTATTGAGAGATGTGTAGTCAACACATACTCTTTGTACGTTTGTGTTCTTCTTTGGTACGATGACTGGGTTTGAGACCCAACTCGAAGTTTTGATTTCTCTGATAAATATGGCATTTTCCAGCCTGTGTAATTCTGATGCTATCGCCTTCCTTTTAGGTTCATCGAATCATCATAATGGTTGCTTGACTGGCTTTGCCTTGGGATCTACATTTAATACATGCTCGACGAGTTCCCTGGGAACCCCTGGCATGTCTGATGGACACTAGGCGAAGATTTCCCAGTGCTCATGGAGGAACTCGACGAGCATGCTTTCCTATGCGGGATCCAGGTTTACCGCGATTGATGTCTTCTTGTTTGGGTCCGTGGGGTGGACCTGAATTTTCTTCGAGTCCTGCGCTGTGTCGAAAGCCTGATCTGGCAGGGATCGTCCAACGTCAGGTAGCACATTATGGTCTATTTCTCCTTTCAACCTCTCATATTCTGCTGTCATGCCGAACGTTTGCGCCATTTTGTTGAATTCTCTGTCACAGGTGTTTGCTACTTTGAAGCTCCCTTGCACTGTGATTGTTCCCTTGGGTCCTGGAATTTTTAGCGTAAGGTATGCGTAGTGAGGTACTGCCATAAATTTTGCAAATGCTGGGCGCCCCAGGATTGCATGATACAATGATGGCCAGTCTATAACTTCAAATTCTAGCTTCTCTCTGCAATAATTGCTACTGCTGCCAAAACAGACGTCGAGTTCTATTCTTCCCAAAGGGTAGTTCACGGCTCCTGGTACTATTCCATGAAAAGAGCAATCTGTTGGTTTAAGGCTCATCGGTGAGATACACATTGCCTTCAGGGTTCTGGCATATGTTAGGTTTATTCCACTTCCTGCATCCATGAATACTCTCCCTATGTCATACCCTCCTATTTGTTGTTTTAAAACCATTGGAGAGTGGCCCGGCCTTGGAACTTTTCTTGGGTGATCTGCTCTGCTAAATTTAACTGGCTGATCTGACCACCGTAGGTACTCAGTGGTGACTGGTGGTGATGATATCGCTAGGTTCACTTGCCTGGATATGCTCTTTCGCTCCTTTTTTGACTTAGGCACCGGTTGAATCATTGCTGACATGTATATTTTTGGCTCTAAGTGCCTTGCTAGCTTTTGCGCTTGGTATCCTTGACTTATATACCTCTCTCCTTGCCATTTTCCTTGGTTTGAACTCATGGTGGCTTGTAGTCTCAGGAAAGTTCTACAATCATTCATCAGATGATTTGAAACTCTTTTTCCATCGAGATATGCATAATGGATTCGAAAAGGACCGTATAGCATGTCCTCAGCCGAAGGGCCGGAGTATCTTGGTTTTTCTGCTTCTTTTGTTTGGAATCTCCTGGCTTCCTCTTCTTCCTTTTCCCTTTCTTCATAACCCGCAGCTATCTGGTTTTGCCTTCCTTGATTATCCCTGCTACGGTGTCATCTCCTCTGTTTACTTGTTCTGTCGACTTCTGGTGACCGTCCTCTTTTGTTGTTGTATGCGTCCTCTCCATCAGCGAATTTGTTGGCTTCTTCCATTAGCTCAGCTACTATTGTTGGCCTTGTTCTTCCTATCTCTTCCACCAGATCTGAGCGGCGAAGGCCGGCCGAAAAAGCATCTATTGCTCGTTCATCGAAAACGTCTTCTGCTGAGTTTTTGATTACACTCTATCGTTGTATATAAGAACATAGAGTTTCTCCTTTCCTTTGTATGCATGCTTTGACCTCCTCTAGTGACATTGGACGCTTATATGTCGAACGAAAATTTCTTGCAAATTGGCTTTCGAGTTCTCCCTAGCTTCCAATGGATTCGTTTGGTAGGGTATTTAATCAGGACCGTGCTGCGCCGGTGAGGTGTAGTTGTAAACTTTGCATTGCGGTTATCTTTTTTTCCCCTAATATCTGTACTGCCTACAAATAATCTGATAACCATAGGGTAGGTTCTTGTGATCCATCATATTTTTGCTGGTCGTGAGGTAACTTGAATCCCCTAGGTAACGGCGTTTTGCGAACCCTGCGGGTAAAGCATGACGCGCCCATCTCTTTCTCATCGTCTTCATAATTTTCTTCCCTCCAAGCATGTCGCGATTTATTTACTCGAGCCTATGCTATTATGTTTCTTGCGTCCTCCTTCCTCTTTTGTCGCCTATCCTCTTCTGATGATTCACTATGCTCATGTTGTATGGAGTTGTACTTGTATTTCCCCTTTTGATTTTCCTTGCAGCTTGTCGACTTCGTCTCTAGTCTTTTTCCCCTGATCTTATTTTCTACTATCACGAGGCTTCGTATTGCTGCTTGGTGCATATCCTCTCGTGGATCTCCAGGTTCTGGTCTTGTAGTTTGTAAGTATGCCTGTGCTACTACCAGTGCTGCTTCTGGCGTTTCTTATATGAAATCATCTTCCTCCTCCTCTAGCTGTGGAGTAGGGTTCCTCGAGTATCTCTCATCTCTACTGTGTGCTGCTGCCCCTGTTGTGCTTTGGGTCTTCGTGCCTTTCTCTGCTGTACTCGGAGTCTTCACTATAATCATCCCAGTAGTCCTCCCTTGTTATATTGTCATTGTCTTGGAAGATCATGTCTCTTTCCTCCCTTAGCTTCTTTCTATGCTAGTACAATGCATATTGGTATCCCATAAGAACTTCTCTTCTCGATCCTTCGGGTACTTCTGTGCCATGATTAATGGCTGACTTAATCATCCTCCATTCTCCCGCTGAGACGTGAACTTTCTCTTTCTCTTTTTTGTGTTCTTTTGCTTTGTTGACTTTCCTGTCGACCTTTTTACTTCCTTCTTTGCTGTTCTCTTCTTCTGCTTCAGTGATAATGATGCATAACTGATGCACCTTGGAGACGCCATTGCTTCCAACATAGAAGTCCCTTGGGCTGTTGTGCACTCTCTATTCTAAGTCGAATTTTTCCTGAACTTTGTCGTCTTTTTCGATTGGTGTGTTTCCTATGCTGACCAGCGAGTTTACCTCGTTGGAAGAACCTTCTGAAGATTCCAACATTGCTTCTTCTTCGGGCTTATTTGCCAGTAGATTTGGTTTCATCGAGTCTGAGAGACTGGATGAACCCGATGTCCCGATGAGTATGCTTAGACTTTCGATTGTTAGCTCCACTTCTTCACTTCTGTCAAATTCTACACTGCTGTTGGCTAAGAGCAAAAAAGCCATCGAATTCATGATTCCAACGCCCAGAGTCCCCACGATTGGCGCCAATTGATGAGGGTTAACTTGGCAAGTGCCCTAGATGAAGGACTTAGGATTAGGGGAATAGGGCGTTGGATGAACTCGAAGGTAAAGGTTAGTCAAAATAAGTGTATGTCGAAAGTAAACTTGGGTGTTTAACTTGGCTTGCTTTCAATCTGGCCTACACCGTCCCCTTCTGGCCCCTATATATAGGTGGCCAGGTCTCGAGGATCGGGTAGGGTCCGATACAGATTACAATATCGACATACGGTAAGAACTCGTATCTCGACTATCATTAAAATTGGGCCTAGCTTAACGGGCCTCAGGGGTACTCAACTAACGAGCTCTATTAACTATACCCTTGTTAGCCGCAGTCTACACAAGCTCCTTCTTGTACCACTTTTTTACATAAAGCTTTTTCTCTTTTCCAACACCATTCAAACTTTTTATAACCACCTCTTTTAATAAAAACCAATAAAGATCAGAGGCAAAAATACACCTTGATGAAAAGATATAACAAGATCTGAACACAAATCAACGCGAAAATCAAAAACTAAATGCAGTTCTAGAAAAAGAGAACACTCGTTGAAACGAATAGAGTGAAAAACGGAGTGTTCTTGGCAAATGAAAAGCAAGGCAACTTCTCCAAAGGAAATTTGTTGGGGTCCAACAATTTATTGCAGAAAACAAAACTAAACTAAACTGAAAACTAAAACAACTGATGCTCCAAGAAAAATGCATAATGCATGAAGCAATAAAAATATAGTGTCTTGAAAGGTGACCTGATTTTTGCCGATGAAGAAGGGGTGCCTCGGGGGCATCCCCAAGCTTTGACGCTTGTACTTCTTGGATATTTCTTGGTGTGATTCATGGGAATCCCCAAACTTGAGCTTTTGTCCATTCTTCAACTCATCTCATCACTCTCCAATCCCTACACTTGAAAACTTCCTTCATACAAAACTAAACACAAATCTGTTAGCAACATTAGTGTAAGCATAACATATAATCAACCCTTTTTGCTTTAGGTTTAAACCTAAAACCACCACATATTAAGCATATAATACTGTAGCAACTTCCCCAAAAGTTCCGTGATCAAAAGAACTCAAAAAGAAAGCGATAAAGCGGCAAACATGAATATTGGCAGAAATCTGTCAAAACAGAATAGCTGACAAAGGTCAAATTTTTTAGGAGTTTTTTTTTGCTCAAATCAAAAATGTTCAAACAATGAAAGTTTGGATATAACCTAGGGCATATTCATAAGAAATTGCAGGTCCAAAAGATAAACAGAGAATTTTCATGAATTTTTATGGTGGAGCACCGAAAACTGTTTCAGGACAGCAACTTCCCCAAATCTTACCTCACTCAAATTAGAGGCTTCTCTTGGCACAAAAACAAAATAAAAAGGATAAGGAGAGGTTATTACAGTAGTAATAACTTCCAAGATCCAAATAAAATAAAAAGAACTGAATGTAAAAACATTGGGTTATCTCCCAAGAGTGTTTTTCTTTAACGCCTTTGAGCTAGGCGCAGAAAATTGCGAATCAAGTAATATCAAGTGATGAGGTGTCAAGCTCATAATTTTCTCTAAGAATAGAGTCAAAAAGCAATTTATTTATTTTCCTAGGGAAGTGTTTGATACGTCTCCAACGTATCTATAATTTTTGATGCTCCATGCTTGTTTTTACACCATTTGCCTACTGTTTCGTTACACTTCATGGCACTTTTATGCATTTTCCAGAACTAACCTATTAACAAGTCGCCACAGTGCCAGTTCCCTGTTTTCTGCTATTTTTGTGTTTCAGAAGTGATACACAGGAAATATTCTCGGAATCGGATGAAACAAGTTCCTAAAGTCTTATTTTTCCCGGAAGCTTCGAGAGAACCGAAGAGGAGACGGAGTGGGGCCACAAGGTGGCCACACACCAGGGCGGCATGGCCCAGGCCCTGGCCATGCCCCCTACGTGTGATACTACCTCGGTCCACTCCTGATGATGCCCCTTCACCTATAAAGACCCCCCGATGGAAAAAACCTAAGCACCTGATCAATTTTCCAGAACACATCGCGATCCGCTGCCACCGTCGACCCGAAGATTGGGAGGGTCCAGAAGCTCTCCCGGCACGCTGCCGAAGAGGGGAATCGCTACCGGTGGTCTTCTTCATCGCCATGCTTGCCTCTGGAGCAATGAGTGAGTAGTCTACCTTGGACTATGGGTCCATAGTAGTAGCTAGATGGTTGTCTCCTCTACCATGTGCTTCATGTTTAGATCTCATGAGCTGCCCTACATGATTGAGATCACCGTTATGTAATTCTACCTGTTTGGTTTGTTGGGATCCGATGAATATTAGTGTTATGATTAAGTTGATGTACTGAAATATATCTTATGTTATCTCTATGTTTTTTATGATCTTGCATGCTCTCCGTTGTTAGTAGCTATCTTGGCCGAGTAGTTGCTAGTGACTCCAAGAGAGGGTATTTATGCTCGATAGTGGGTTCATGCCTCTATTTAACCTGGGGGAGTGACAGAAACCTCTAAGGTTGTATATGTGCTATTGCTACTAGGGAGAAAACAACATTCATATGCTCGAGGGCATATGCTTTGTTTACATTACACACTTCGCTTAAAGCAATTATCTATCGTTCGCAACTTAATACTTGTGGAGTTCTTGGATTGATTCGCCAAGTGGATTATTAGTCATAGATGCAGTTGGATGGCGGTCTATGTATTTTGTTGTAATGCCCAGAGTAAATCGCATAGTGCTCTTCTTGACATATCACGTTTATCTTTATTCTATCAATTGCCCAACTATAATTTGTTTACCCAGCATGTGTTATTTATCTTATGGAGAGACACCACTAGTGAACTGTGGACCCCGGTCCTATTTCCATCATATTGTTATCACCTGTTTACTTTACTCGCACTGTTTACTTTACTCGCATAGTATTATCACATTCTACTCGATACGCTCATACCCTTTGTTTCAAGCAAACCGGTGAGATTGACAACCTCATCGCAAGTTGGGAACGAAGTATTTGGTTGTGTTGTGTGCAGGTTTCGCGTTGCAGCTAGCAAGCAAAGCTTGGACAAGGCACCATATATAAATTGTCCGAAGCTGTCGCAAGCTAGCAAGCATCACCTTCAGTCGTATTGTCTGCTCTTCTCCTGATCGACCTAACCTTGGTTTCTTAACTGAGGAAAAACTTGATGCTATATTCATCAAAACCTTCTCTTGGGGTTTACCAACTGGCCAGTCATTTACTTCATTTCATACACTATTGACTCGGCCCCATCAAGTTTTCTGGCACCGTTGCCGGGGAAGAAGTGGAAGACCTCTGCAAGGGGAGTTTTTCACACACACATCCTTTACTTTGTTTTAAGTTTTGCTTTACTTTATTTTTACTTGCATCGTTTTATATCAAAAACCCAAAAATAGAATCCTTGGTAGTTGTTGTTCCTTTACTTTTAGTTCATCATGATGTTCCCTAAGTACGTTTTTGAGGACCTCTCAGTAGGCAGTGGTTCAATTATTGGAAAAAGTAACATTGAGGAGTTCTTTAATCACATTAGTATGCATGAGCAAGTTGAGGAAAAGTCTTTGGTTGAGATAGCTCATAGTATTGAAGTTGCTTCTGCTTATTTAATTCGCATGTTAGAAACTAGGTTTGCTAGCCTTAATCCTTTTATGCAGTACACGTTCCTTAAGCTTCATGAAATTAAAGATCCTGAAAAGAAAGCTTTTATTTTGGAAGCTTTGCGCCTAGAATTTAAAGATGTCATTATTGAATCTAGAAAAGTTTTTAAACATTTTAATAAACTCGGTTCACCTATAAAGGTTATTAGTACAAACGATGAAGGAGCTGAAATACCTATACCTAGCAAGCTCTTGGGATTGTGTGAAGCTTTTGAAAATAATTTTGACTGGATCTGTCCCCAAAATCTTTTTAGTTATTTGAGTGAACCAAACCGTGATCACAAAGGGTCTTCTAAAACTTATGTGGATGAAATACAATGCCTTATTGACAAGACCTCTGCAGTTAATCTCAATGCTCCTTCTGATGTTACTTGATTCGCAATTTTCTGCACCTAGCTCAAAGGCGTTAAAGAAAAGCACTCTTGGGAGATAACCCAATGTTTTATTTCCAGTACTTTTTCTTCTATTTGAGTCTCGGAAGTCATTACTACTGTAATGATTGCTTCTTATCCTTTTTATTTTATTGTTGTGCCAAGAGAAGCCTCTAATTCAAGTGAGGTAAAGATTTGGGGATATTGCTGTCCTAAAACTGTTTTCGGTGCTGCATCGTAAAAATTCGTATAAATTCTCTGTATATCTTTTGGACCTAAAATTTCTTGTTCATATGCCCCAGGTTATATCCAAACTTTCGTTAGTTGAACACTTTGTGATTTGAGCAACATAAAACCTCTCAAAAATTCGACCTTTGTCAGCTGTTCTGTTTTGACAGATTTCTGCCACTATTCGTTTTTGCCGCTTTATCGCTTTCTTTTTAAGTTCTTTTGATCATGAAACTTTTGGGGAAGTTGCTACAGTAGTATATTGATGTCTACACACTTCTATTCTTGTAGACACTTGTTGGGCCTCCAAGTGCAGAGGTTTGTAGAACAACAGCAAGTTTCCCTTAAGTGGATCACCCAAGGTTTATCGAACTCAGGGAGGTTAGAGGTCAAAGCTATCCCTCTCAAACAAACCTGCAATTACGATACAGAAAGTCTATTGTGTCCCCAACACACCCAATTCACTTTTCAGATGTATAGGTGCACTAGTTCGGCGAAGAGATAGTGAAATACTAGTGGTATAGATGATTATAAGTAGTAAATGCAATCTGGAATAAAAATGGCAGCAAGCAAACATCTAACAAAACAACAAGTAAATGGTGTGCAAAGCTTGGAAACAAGGCCTAGGGATCATACTTTCACTAGTGGACACACTCCCAACAATATAACATGATTGAACAAATAACTTCTCTTTGCTATGGTACTCTGAATTACTCTCCTATTGAATAACACTAATCATTGCGTAGTGGCTATAGAAGCACCCCCTTAAAGTTCATCAAGTACTTGACAAACACCACTCATAGAGATACCCAAATCAAAGAACAACTCAAGATAAATATTATTGCAACTTAGACCAAGTACTAACACGGTGCACACACTGTCGACATTACACCATGAAAGGACAAATAGATCACTTCAATACAATCATAGTAATAATTATTCTCATAATCCATAAGAGATCACAATCGTAGCCTAGACCAAGTACCACCATGATGCACGCACTGTCACCGTTACACCATGGCAGGAGGAATAGATTACTTTAATAATATCACTAGAGTACACATAATATCAGAATAATAACATCTACTTATTCAACATGATATAAAGCTCACGATCACATAAAGATCACATCATGGGAGAGATAGGTGAACCACATAGCTACCGGTAGAGCCCTCAGCCCCGGGGATGAACTACTACCTCCTCATCATAGGAGACAGCAAGGTTGATGGAGATGGCGGTGAGGTCGATAGAGACGGTGGAGACAGCGATGGAGATCGAAGGAGACGGCTCCGGGGGCACTTTCCCATCCCAGCAGGGTGCCAGAACAGAGACTTCTGTCCCCCGAATTTCGTCGGTGGCGGCGGCGGAGCTACGGAACTCTTTCTTGAAAATTGCCAAATCCTCTAGGGTTTTCCGTCCCGAGGCTTTATATAGGCGAAGGGGCGATGTCAGGAGGCGACCAGGGCCTTCTCCCACATAGGCGGCGCGGCCAGGGCCTGGGCCGCGCCAGCCATGTGTGAGGGCCCCTGGTGGCCCCTCTCCTTCACCTCTTCGGATCTTTGGAATCTTCCGAGAAAAATAAGACTTCAGGATGTGGTTTTGTCCAATTCTAAGAATATTTCCTGTGTATCACTTCTGAAACACAAAAATAGCAGAAAACAGGAACTGGCACTGTGGCACTTGTTAATAGGTTAGTTCCAGAGAATGCATAAAAATGCCACGAAGTGTAACGAAACAATCATAAGCATCTTGAATGGTTAAAGTTAATGCGAGAACAGTTATGATGCATATGCTTGACAAGTCATAAGTTGAAGACCTCGTGTCCCGTGAATATGAGTACCCAAACCTCATGCTACTTTACTTAGAGTCCCAAGCAAGGCTCTTGTCATTGTAAGTATATGTGTATCATTGAGAACCGCCAATGGGGTACCTTCGTGCCCGATGACATGGAACAAGCCCACACCAAAATGACAGGACAAGCAGACAATGAACACCTCGACATCTCTTTTATTTGCTATATTATTTAGCTTTTTTGTATTATGAGATGCATCGTCGAATGTTCACCATGGGTATACTACAAATTTCCACCATGAATTATGCATGGCTTAGATTGGCGGCCCGGCATTTCCCTAACACATGTACAAACTCCATGATCCTCACAAGATTCCCAACTCATTTCACACCACGGGCATCCATAAACAAAAGATCACGATATCAACTCAAATAAGAAGTGCAATGTTGAAAGCTTGCCCATGACGGCATGGCTGGGCTAGAATCCAACTTACAACTTGCAAGCATAACAACTCAGCTTAAAAGATCACAATGTCAATTTTTTAGAACAGGAAAAAGTAATGTGTGCCTTCCGGTTCGTGAGAGCTTTACTGACCAAATTTCGCATAACACTGGTAAGAGTTTAATTTGAAGAGATAATAAAAGCAAGTCAAATTTACTTGGAATAGCAAATTGCTAGTAGGTATATATGGTGGACACTTTGAAAAACTTTTGGCTTTTAGGAGTTGGATGCATGAGTAGAGCTCATACTCACTACAAGGCGAGGGCTAGCAAAAGACTGGGAGCGACCAACTAAGAGAGCAATAATGGCCATAATCATGCAAAGCGACAAAGTGACATTAAAAGAAGCATAAGATGGCATCAAAAGTCAAAAACTAAATGATCATGAAGGCTATTGGCGACTTTGTAAGAGTCTAACATGTGTGAGCATGCGCCAAGTCAACCCAAATAAAGCATCAAGGAGAAAACCAAAATAATGCTTCCATACAATAAAAACAACGCATGATTTTTTCAAAGGCTCATTAAGCAATCTCAGTTATTTTTAGACAAGTCATGCTACAGCAAAACCACTAAGCATACTATCAAAAAGACATCAAGCATGACATGAAAAAGCCTAAGACGCAGTCTACACAAACTCCTTCTTGTACCACTATTTTGCATAAAGCTTTTTCTATTTTCCAACACCATTTGAAATTTTTATAAACACCTCTTTTGATGAAAACCAATAAAGATCAGAGGCAAAAATACACCTTGATAAATAAATATAAGAAGATCTGAACGCAAATCAAGGCAAAAACAAAAACCAAAAGCAGTAGCAGAAAAAGAAGAACACTCGGTTTTTGATAAGAGTGAAAACTAGAGTGTTCTTGGCAAATGAAAAGCGAGTTCATCTGCTCCAAAAGAAACATGATGTGATCTAACCATTTATTGCAGCAAACGAAGAAAAACTAATAAATAAAACTAAAACAACTGATGCTCCAAGAAAAACACATAGTGCATGAAGCAATAAAAATATAGTGTCTTGAAAGGTGACCTGATTTTTGCCGATGAAGAAGGGGTGCCTCGGGGGCATCCCCAAGCTTTGACGCTTGTACTTCTTGGGTATTTCTTGGGGTGTTGGGCATCCCCAAGCTTGAGCTTTTGTCCATTCTTCAACTCATCTCATCATTCTCCAATCCCTACACTTGAAAACTTCCTTCATATAAAACTAAACACAATTCTATTAGCAACATTAGTGTACGCATAAAATATATTCAACCTCTTTTGCTTCAGGTTTCAACTCAAAACTACCACATATAAAGCATATACTACTGTAGAAACTTCCCAAAAGGTTCCATGATAAAAAAGAACTCAAAAGAAAGCGATAAAGTGGCAAACACAAATATTGGCAGAAATCTGTCAAAATTGAACAGCTGACAAAGACCGAATTTTTGAGGGGTTTTCTGTTGCTCAAATCAAAAAGTGTTAAACTAACGAAAGTTTGGATATAACCTGGGGCATATTCTCAAGAAATGTCAGGTCCAAAAGATATACAGAGAATTTATATGAATTTTTACGGTGCAGCATCAAAAATAGTTCCAGGACAGCAACATCCCCAAATCTTTACCTCACTCGAATTAGAGGCTTCTCTTGGCACAAAAATGAAATAAACAAGATAAGGAGCAGTCATTACAGTAGTAATGACTTCCAAGACTCAAATAAAATAAAAAGTACTTAAAATGAAATAATGGGTTATCTCCCAAGAGTGCTTTTCTTTAACGCCTTTGAGCTAGGCGCAGAAAAATTGCAAAGATGCTCATGTGGGCGCCATATAAGAGCTTGAAGCAAAGGCGCCATATAGGAACTTAAAGCAACAGAGAGCATCAAAAAGCAAATGTGAAAGACATTTATACCTGAACCACTTCCTATGCATAGGAATCTTGTAAGAAAATAAATCAACGAGGCACATAGTAGCAAGCATGGATAGATAAAACAAGTGCCACTTCAAGATTTGCAACATAAAGAGGGGAAACTTAATATTGTTGAGATCCATCAAACCATGTTTCCCTCTCTCATAATAACTTTCAATAGCATCATGAATAGAACTAACAATATAACTATCATTTAAAGCATCCCTATCATGAGCCGCATGCATAAACGAATTAATACTCACCACAGTAACAATAGTAGTAGGAGCAAATTCAATAGAATAATTATTCTCATCACCATAATCATCATAAACAGGAGGCATATTGTAATCACAACTAATTTTCTCCTCAATAGTAGGTGAACTGAAAATATTATACCCATCATTATAACCATCATAAACTAGAGGACTACTATGTCGCAAAGCATATTCATCAAACATGTCATCATAAGTAGGAACATGGATAGCACTAATGGTACAAAAATTATTAACCTTAGAATTGGTACAAAAAAGATTTTCAATATCAAAAGTAGAGTGCTTTTCCCAATCATGATCACTAACATAGATAACAGGCATAGGAACATCATCCCAATCAGAATTATCATAATCTATAGCAGGATCATTACGCTTAGGGGAAGATACCGTGTCCTCTCGCCTTTTAATCCTCTTCTTCTTCTTCTTCTTACTCTCTCCTTTAGGAGGGAGAGACTTGAAGGGCATCTTCTCCACATATTCTTTAGGAAGGAAAGGCATCTTCTCCACATAATCTGGTTTGCTGACAGAAACAACAGAAGAAACTTTGGAGGATTCCTCCTCTCTATTAATAAGATAAAAACATCTATCAGTCATGTCATAGCTTGGCAGAATATCAAGTTTTATAAGATTTTGTATGTAAGTATTTTCCAGGCCATCTTTAGCACAATAGAGACGACAACCATTCAAGGTGCTATTAATATCAACATGATTCATATCTATCAAAGCAATCTTTCTAGATATCTCTTCACACGCCAAGAACAAAGTGAGCTCATCATGCTGATTGGGAGTAATCTTGTCATCACAATACAAACTTAAGGTACTAGAAGAATAACTATTAGGGCTTGAGCATTGGAAATTAAAATGACCTATGTCATCACAATGTTTACAAAGAAAAGGATAAAGCTCACAAACCTTTTTACCAATCTCACCTATATCCTTGTACCACATACTGGTTTCTTTATTTGCATGGGTGATGCAATAATCTTCCTTGTTGTAACTATGTTCACAAGGTCTATGTATTCCACAAAAATTAACATGCTTATAAGAAATAGTACTTTTAGAAGTTTGAGCATGTTTATTGCAATCATCAATAACAATATCACTTTCTATGCAAGTGTCCTTAAAAGGTTCATGATGCATGTCCCCATTTCCTTTAGGAACATTCATATGGGAAGGAAAGGCTTTAAAGCAGTCAACCATAATTTGAGGATCAAGACCATATTTAGCACTAAGTTCTTGAAAATCAGCAGTTTCAGCGAAAGACTTAATGCAATCAAACTCATAATTCATACCTGATCCTTTACCTTTGTCGCTATCCCAACCTTCAATATTGTTTTGAATTGTTTCAAGCAGACCCCACTTGGTGTCAACATCCTTGCTTGTGAAAGACCCATCAAAGCATGCATCTAGATAGTCCTTGTAATAACCTGAAAGCCTTGCATAAAAATTATTAATAACAATATTACGGGGAAGATCATGAATAGGACATTTGTGCATTAGTAACTTCAATCTTCCCCACGCTTGGGAAATGCTTTCTCCCTCATGTAGATGAAAATTATAAATGTAGTTCCTATCTTTATAAACCTGACTAGAAGGATAGAATTTAGAATAAAAAAGAGGTTTAATTTCCTCCCAGTCAATAGATCGGCCATCCTCTAGTGTTTTATACCATTCCTTGGCTCTGCCTTCCAGTGATAAAGAGAATAACTTCTTCTTCACTTGGTTCATTGAAATACCTGCGCACTGGAACAACTCGCATAATTCATGTATAAAAAGCAAATGATCACCAGGATGGACAGTTCCATCTCCTAAATAGCAGTTATTCTTAACATGATCAACAATTTTCATAGGTATTTTAAAAGGATGAGGAGCACAAGCATCATTACAAACATCACATATGGGAGATAAAATATTATTAGAGCAAACTTTCTCCACTAAAGCCGGGGGACTAAAAATATCATACTTAACAAAACCAGCTTCCCCAAGCTTAGACTTATCTATAGCATTAGCATTAACAGTATTCAAAGCATTCGTACTAATAACATTGCTATGTGAAATAAGCTCCAAAGGATTTTCAATTTTCTCTTCAAATCTAAAATCAGGAAAAATACTAAAGAACTCTTTATTTTCCATTAAGCCTAACTAGTGAAAATAAAAACAAGAAATAAAAAGATGTAATTGCGGAATCTAAAGGAAATAACTCCGAGCACTCACATAGGAGGATGCGAGTACCTTTTACCTTACCTCCCGGCAACGGCGCCAGAAAAGAGCTTGATGTCTACGCACTTCTATTCTTGTAGACACTTGTTGGGCCTCCAAGTGCAGAGGTTTGTAGAACATCAGCAAGTTTCCCTTAAGTGGATCACCCAAGGTTTATCGAACTCAGGGAGGTTAGAGGTCAAAGCTATCCCTCTCAAACAACCCTGCAATTACGATACAGAAAGTCTCTTGTGTCCCCAACACACCCAATACACTTGTCAGATGTATAGGTGCACTAGTTCGGTGAAGAGATAGTGAAATACAAGTCATATAGATGATTATAAGTAGTAAATGCAATCTGGAATAAAAATGGCAGCAAGCAAACATGTAACAAAACAACAAGTAAATGGTGTGCAAAGCTTGGAGACAAGGCCTAGGGATCATACTTTCACTAGTGGACACACTCCCAACAATATAACATGATTGAACAAATAACTTCTCTTTGCTATGGTACTCTGAATTACTCTCCTATTGAATAACACTAATCATTGCGTAGTGGCTACAGAAGCACCCCTTAAAGTTCATCAAGTACTTGACAAACACCACTCATAGAGATACCCAAATCAAAGAACAACTCAAGATAAATATTATTGCAACTTAGACCAAGTACTAATATGGTGCACACACTGTCAACATTACACCATGAAAGGAGGAATAGATCACTTTAATACTATCATAGTAATAATTATTCTCATAATCCATAAGAGATCACAATCGTAGCCTAGACCAAGTACCACCATGATGCACGCACTGTCACCATTACACCATGGCAGGAGGAATAGATTACTTTAATAATATCACTAGAGTACACATAATATCTAAATAATAACATCTACTTATTCAACATGATACAAAGCTCACGATCACATAAAGATCACATCATGGGAGAGGGAGGTGAACCACATTGCTACCGGTAGAGCCCTCAGCCCCGGGGATGAACTACTCCCTCCTCATCATATGAGACAGCAAGGTTGATGGAGATGGCGGTGAGGTCGATGGAGACGGTGGAGATGGTGATGGAGATTGATGGAGATGGCTCCGGGGGCACTTCCCCATCCCGATAGGGTGCCGGAACAGAGACTTCTGTCCCTCGAAATTCATCGGTGGCGGCGGCGGAGCTACGGAACTCTTTCTTGAAAATTGCCGAATCCTCTTGGGTTTTCCGTCCCGAGGCTTTATATAGGTGAAGGGGCGATGTCAGGAGGCGACCAGGGCCTTCTCCCATATAGACAGCGCGGCCAGGGCCTGGGCCGTGCCAGCCATGTGTGAGGGCCCCAGGTGGCCCCTCTCCTTCGCCTCTTCGGATCTCTAGAATCTTCCAGGAAAAATAAGACTTCAGGATGTGGTTTCGTCCAATTCCAAGAATATTTCCTGTGTATCACTTCTGAAACACAAAAATAGCAGAAAACAGGAACTGGCACTATGGCACTTGTTAATAGGTTAGTTCCAGAAAATGCATAAAAATGCCACAAAGTGTAACAAAACAATAGGCAAATGGTGTAAAAACAAGCATGGAGCATCAAAAATTATAGATACGTTGGAGATGTATCATATATACTTAATATGTGGTGGTTTTGGGTTGAAACCTGAAGCAAAAAGAGGTTGATTATATGATATTATTACACTAATGTTGCTAATAGATTTGTGTTTAGTTTATTATGAAGGAAGTTTTCAAGTGTAGGGATTGGAGAATGATGAGATGAGTTGGAGAATGGACAAAAGCTCAAGATTGGGTATGCCCATGCATCACCCCAAGAAATATCCAAGAAGTACAAGCGTCAAAGCTTGGGGATGCCCCCGAGGCACCCCTTCTTCATCGGCAAAAATCAGGTCACCTTTCAAAACACTATATTTTTATTACTTCATGCACTATGTGTTTTTCTTGGAGCGTCAGTTGTTTTAGTTTTCTTAGTTAGTTTAGTTTTGTTTGCTGCAATAAATGGTTGGACCCCAACAAATTTCTTTAGGAGGAGATGTACTCGCTTTTCATTTGCCAAGAACGCTCTAGTTTTCACTCCTATCGTTCAACGAGTGTTCTTGTTTTTCTGCTACTGCTTTTGGTTTTCGTTTTTGCCTTGATATGCATTCAGACCTTGTCATATCTTTTCATCAAGGTGTATTTTTGCCTCTGATCTTTATTGGTTTTCATCAAAAGAGGTGGTTATAAAAATTTCGAATGGTGTTGGAAAAGAGAAAAAGCTTTATGCAAAATTGTGGTACAAGAAGGAGCTTGTGTAGACTGCGGCTTAGGCTTTTTCATGTCATGCTTGATGTCTTTTTGATAGTATGCTTAGTGGTTTTGCTGTAGCATGACTTGTCTCAAATAACTGAGATTGCTTAATGAGCCTTTGAAAAAATCATGCGTTGTTTTTATTGCATGGAAGCATTATTTTGGTTTTCTCCTTGATGCTTTATTTGGATTGACTTGGTGCATGCTCACACATGTTAGACTCTTACAAAGTCGCCAATAGCCTCTATGATCATTTAGTTTTTGACTTTTGATGCCATCTTATGCTTCTTTTAATGTCGCTTTGTTGCTTTGCATGATTATGGTCATTATTGCTCTCTTAGTTGGTCGCTCCCAGTCTTTTGCTAGCCCTCGCCTTGTACTGAGTATGAGCTCTACTCGTGCATCCAACTCCTAAAAGCCAAAGTTTTACAAAGTGTCCACCATACATACCTACTAGCAATGTGCTATTCCAAGTAAATTTGACTTGCTTTTATCTTCTCTTCAAATTAAAATCTTACCAGTGTTATGCGAAAATTGATCAGTAAAGCCCTCACGAACCGGAAGGCACACTTTACTTTTTCCTTGTTCTTAAAAATTTGACATTGTGCTCTCTTATGTTGAGTTGTTATGCTTGCAAGTTGTAAGTTGGATTCTAGCCCATCCATGCTATCATGGGGCAAGCTTTCAACATTGCACTTCTTATTTGAGTTGATATCGTGATCTTTTGTTTATGGATGCCCGCGGTGTGAAATGAATTAGGAAACTTGTGGGGATCATGAAGTTTTTATATGTGTTAGGGAAACGCCTGGGCCGCCAATCTAAGCCATGTATAATTCATGGTGGAAATTTGCAGCATACCCATGGTGGACATTCGATGATGCATCTCCCAATAAAAAGCTAAACAAATGGAAAATAAAAGAGATGTCAAGGTGTTCATTGTCTGCTTGTCATGTCATTTTGATGTGGGCTTGTTCCATGTCATCGGGCACGGAGGTACCCCATTGGCGGGTTTCGATGATACATATATACTTACAATGACAAGAGTCTTGCTTGGGACTCTAAGTAAAGTAGCATGAGGTTTGGGTACTCGTATTCACGGGACACGAGGTTTTTGACTTATGATTTGTCAAGCATATGCATCATAATTGTTTTTGCATTAACTTTAACCATTCAAGATGCTTATGATGGGGGCAATGAGAGCTCAAAGCCAGTAAGTAACATAATTTATGAAGGTCTATAAAACTTGCAATCACTGCTTCCCTCTGCAAAGGGTTTTTATGTTGAGTCACCACCTTCTTTCTTTATGCACCATAAGAGAACATAGTTGTCATTCTTAGTATAATGTGCATTGTCCCAAAGTTTTCATTGATTGATTCATATTGTTGGTTTCACTTGTTCTCAAATTATTTGTATCTAGTCGCCCTCTTAAACTTGAAGGTGTCCTATGCATTTAAGTTTTGCTCTCTATGAAGGACAAGCTGAAAACCATTTGTATGTTTTTCCTTATGATTTGAACACACGTTTGACTTTCATTATTTCATTTTCATGATCTTTTGTTTGTGTTCATTTTCATGTTATAACATGGTTGCTAAGTTTCTTATTGTCAAGATTATATTTTTCATGCCCATGTTTTAAGTTTTTATGATTGCAGCTCACAAATGCTTACATATGTGATCAATATTGTATAGGTGCATGTCACCTCAAAAATTATTCTTTTGTTATCACTTACCTACTCGAGGACGAGCATGAGTTAAGCTTGGGGATGCTTGATACGTCTCCAACGTATCTATAATTTTTGATGCTCCATGCTTGTTTTTACACCATTTGCCTACTATTTCATTACACTTCATGGCACTTTTATGCATTTTCTGGAACTAACCTATTAACAACTCGCCACAGTGCCAGTTCCCTATTTTCTGCTATTTTTGTGTTTCAGAAGTGACATACAGGAAATATTCTCAGAATTGGACGAAACAAGTTCCTAAATTCTTATTTTTCCTGAAAGCTTCCAGAGAACTGAAGAGGAGACGGAGTGGGGCCACGAGGTGGCCACACACCAGGGCGGCGCGGCCCAGGCCCTGGTCACCCCCCCTATGTGTGAGACCGGCTCGGTCCACTCCTGACGATGCCCCTTCACCGATAAAGACCCACCGACAAAAAAAACCTAAGCACCCAATCAATTTTCTAGAACACATCGTGATCTGCCACCGCCATCGACCTGAAGATCGAGAGGGTCTAGAAGCTCTTCTCGGCACCCTGCCAGAGAGGGGAATTGCCACCGGAGGTCTTCTTCATCGTCATGCTTGCCTCCGGAGCGATGAGTGAGCAGTCTACCTTGGACTATGGGTCCATAGCAGTAGATAGATGGTTGTCTCCTCCACCATGTGCTTCATGTTTAGATCTCATGAGCCGCCCTACATAATTGAGATCACCGTTATGTAATTCTACATGTTTGGTTTGTTGGGATCCGATGAATATTGGTGTTATGATTAAGTTGATGTACTGAAATATATCTTATGTTATCTCTATGTTGTTTATGATCTTGCATGCTCTCTGTTGTTAGTATCTATCTTGGCCAAGTAGTTGCTAGTGACTCCAAGAGAGGGTATTTATGCTCGATAGTGGGTTCATGCCTCTATTTAACCTGGGGGAGTGACAGAAACCTCTAAGGTTGTAGATGTGCTGTTGCTACTAGGGAGAAAACAACATTCATATGCTCGAGGGCATATGCTTTGTTTATATTACACACTTTGCTTAAAGCAATTATCTGTTGTTCGCAACTTAATACTTGTGGAGTTCTCGGATTGATTCGCCACAAGTGGATTATTAGTCATAGATGCAGTTGGATGGCGGTCTATGTATTTTGTTGTAATGCCCATAGTAAATCGCATAGTGATCTTCTTGACATATCACGTTTAACTTTATTATATCAATTGCCCAACTGTAATTTGTTTACCCAGCATGTGTTATTTATCTTATGGAGAGACACCACTAGTGAACTGTGGACCCTGGTCCTATTTCCATCATATTGTTATCACCTGTTTACTTTACTCGCACTATTTACTTTACTCGCATACTAATATCACTTTCCACTCGATACACTCATACCCTTTGTTTCAAGCAAACCGGTGAGATTGACAACCTCATCGCAAGTTGGGAACGAAGTATTTGGTTGTGTTGTGTGCAGGTTCCGCGTTGCAGCTAGCAAGCAAAGCTTGGACGAGGCGCCATATATAAATTGTTCGAAGCTGTCGCAAGCTAGCAAGCATCACCTTCAGTCGTATTGTCTGCTCTTCTCCTGATCGACATAACCTTGGTTTCTTAACTGAGGGAAAACTTGCTACTATATTCATCAAAACCTTCTCTTGGGGTTTACCAACTGGCCAGTTATTTACTTCAATTCATACACCGTTGACTGATACGTCTCCAATGTATCTATAATTTTTGATGCTCCATGCTTGTTCTTACACCATTTGCCTAATGTTTCGTTACACTTCGTGGCACTTTTATGCATTTTCTGGAACTAACGTATTAACGAGTTGCCACAGTGCCAGTTCCCTGTTTTCTGCTGTTTTTGTGTTTCAGAAGTGATACACAGGAAATATTCTCGGAATTGGACAAAACAAAATCCTGAAGTCTTATTTTACCCGGAAGCTTCCAGAGATCCGAAGAGGAGTAGGAGGGGGCCACCAGGGCCCACATGCTAGGGTCGCGTGGCCAGGGCCCTGGCCGCATAGCCATGGTGTGAGGACACCTGGCCCCTCCTCTAACATCGCCCCTTCGCCTATAAAGACCCCCCGACCCGATCAATTTTCCAGAACACATCACGATCCGCCACCGCCGCCATCGACCCGAAGATCGGGAGGGTCCAGAAGCTCTTCCCGACACCCTGCCGGAGAGGGGAATCACCATCGGAGGTCTTCTTTATCGCCATGCTTGCCTCCGGAGCGATGTGTGAGTAGTCTACCTTGGACTATGGGTCCATAGCAGTAGCTAGATGGTTATCTTCTCCACCATGTGCTTCATGTTTAGATCTCATGAGCTGCCCTACATGATTGAGATCACCGTTATGTAATTATACATGTTTGGTTTGTTGGGATCCGATGAATATTGGTGTTTATGATTAAGTTGTTGTACTGAAATTTATCTTTTGTTATCTCTATGTTGTTTATGATCTTGCATGCTCGCTATTGTTAGTAGCTATCTTGGCAGAGTAGTTGCTAGTGACTCCAAGAGGGGGTATTTATGCTCGATAGTGGGTTCATGCCTCTATTTAACCTTGGGGAGTGACAGAAACCTCTAAGGTTGTAGATGTGCTGTTGCTACTAGGGAGGAAACAACATTCATATGCTCAAGGGCATATGCTTTGTTTACATTACACACTTTGCTTAATGCAATTATCTGTTGTTCGCAACTTAATACTTGTGGAGTTCTCGGATTGATTCGCCACAAGTGGGTTATTAGTCATAGATGCAGTTGGATGGTGGTCTATGTATTTTGTTGTAATGCCCAGTGTAAATCTCATAGTGATCTTCTTGACATATCACATTTATCTTTATTCTATCAATTGCCCAACTGTAATTTGTTTACCCAGCATGTGCTATTTATTTTATGGAGAAACAACTAGTGAACTGTGGACCCCGGCCCTATTTCCATCATATTGCTATCACCTGTTTACTTTACTCGCACTATTTACTTTACTCGCACTGTTTACTTTACTCGCATACTCTATTGTTTTCCACTCGATATGCTCATAACCTTTGTTTCAAGAAAACCGGTGAGATTGACAACCTCATCGCAAGTTGGGAGCAAAATATTTGGTTGTGTTGTGTGGAGGTTCCACGTTGCTATTGGCCGAAGACGAGTCAACAAGTGTCATAAACGGCGCCCTTGTTGGAGTGTTACTAAGCCAGTCTGCATCACCTTCAGTCGTATTATCCGCTCTTCTCCTAATTGATATAAACCTTGGTTTCTTAACTGAGGGAAAACGAGCTGCTATACTCATCACACCTTCCTCTTGGGGTTCCCAACGGGCTGGTCATTCACCACGCATCAGGCTCTTTTTCTGGCGCCGTTGCCGGGGAAGAAGTGGAAGACCTCTGCGAGGGGAGTTTTTCGCACACACATCCTTTACTTTGTTATTGTTTGACTTTACTTTATTTTACCTACATCATTTTTTATCAAAAACCCAAAAAAATTAGAATCCTTGGTAGTTGTTATTTCTTTACTTTTAGTTTATCATGTTGATCCCTAAGTACGTTCTGGAGTACCTCTCAATAGGTAGTGGTTCTATCATTGGAAAAAGTAACATTGAGCATTTCTTTAATCACATTAGTATGCATGAGGAAGTTGAGAAAAAATCTTTGATTGAGCTAGCTCCTAGTATTGAATTTGTTTCTACTTATTTAATTCACATGTTGGAAACTAGGTTTGCTAGTCTTAATCCTTTTATGCAATACATGTTCCTTAAGCTTCATGAAATTGAGAATCCTGAAAAGAAAGCTTTTATTTTGGATGCTTTGCGCCTAGAATTTAAAGATGTCGTTATTGAAGCTAGAAAAGTTCTTAAACATTTTAATAAACTTGGTTCACCTATAAAGGTTATTAGTACAAACAATGAAGGGGCCGAAATACCTATACCCTGCAAGCTTTTGGGATTGTGTGAAGCTTTCAAAAACAATTTTGACTGGATCTGTCCTAAAAATCTTTTTGATGAAAATAGTGTACCAAAGCGTGATCACAAAGGGTCTTATAAAACTTATGTGGATGAAATACAATGCCTTATTGATAAGACCTCTGCAGTTGATCTTAATGCTTCTTTTGAAAATACTTGATTCGCAAATTTTCTGCGCCTAGCTCAAAGGCGTTAAAGAAAAGCACTCTTGGGAGATAACCCAATATTTTTATTTTCAGTAGTTTTTCTTTTATTTGAGTCTTGGAAGTCATTACTACTACAATGACCGCTCCTTATCTTGTTTATTTCGTTTTTGTGCCAAGGGAAGCCTCTAATTCGAGTAAGGTAAAGATTTGGGGATGTTGCTGTCCTGAAACTGTTTTCGGTGCTGCACCGTAAAAACTCGTATAAATTCTCTGTATATCTTTTGGACCTGAAATTTCTTGTTCATATGACCCAGATTATATCCAAACTTTCGTTAGTTGAACACTTTTTGATTTGAGCAACAGAAAACCTCTCAAAAATTTGATCTTTGTCAGCTGTTCAGTTTTGACAGATTTCTGCCAATATTTGTGTTTGCCACTTTATCGCTTTCTTTTGAGTTCTTTTTGATCATGGAACCTTTTGGGAAGTTGCTAAAGTAGTATATACTTTATATGTGGTGGTTTTGAGTTGAAAACTGAAGCAAAAAGAGGTTGAATATATGTTATGCTTACACTAATGTTGCTAATAGATTTGTGTCTAGTTTTGTATGAAGGAAGTTTTCAAGTGTAGGGATTAGAGAATGATGAGATGAGTTAACGAATGGAAAAAAGCTCAAGCTTGGGGATGCCCATGCATCACCCAAGAAATATCCAAGAAGTACAAGCGTCAAAGCTTGGGGATGCCCCCGAGGCACCCCTTCTTCATCGGCAAAAATCAGGTCACCTTTCAAAACACTATATTTTTATTGCTTCATGCACTATGTGTTTTTCTTGGAGCGTCAGTTGTTTTAGTTTCTTAGTTGGTTTTATTTGTTTGTTTGCTACAATAAATGGTTGGACCCCAACAAATTTTATTTTGGAGAAGTTGCCTTGCTTTACATTTGCCAAGAACACTCCATTTTCACTCTTATCGTTCATCGAGTGTTCTTCTTTTTCCGCTACTGCTGTTGGTTTTCATTTTCGCCTTGATTTGCATTCAGACCTTTTCATATCTTTTCATCAAGGTGTATTTTTGCCTCTGATCTTTATTGGTTTTCATCAAAAGAGGTGTTTATAAATTTTTTAAATGGTGTTGGAAAAGAGAAAAAGCTTTATGCAAAATAGTGGTACAAGAAGGAGCTTGTGTAGACTGCGGCTTAGGCTTTTTCATGTCATGCTTGATGTCTTTTTGATAGTATGCTTAGTGGTTTTCCTGTAGCATGACTTGTCTCAAATAACTGAGATTTCTTAACGAGCCACTGAAAAAATCATGGGTTGTTTTTATTGTATGGAAGCATTATTTTGGTTTTCTCCTTGATGCTTTATTTGGATTGACTTGGCGCATGCTCACACATGTTAGAATCTTACAAAATCGCCAATAGCCTCTATGATCATTTAGTTTTTAACTTTTGATGCCATCTTATGCTTCTTTTAATGTCGCTTTGTCACTTTGCATGATTATGGCCATTATTGCTCTGTTAGTTGGTCGCTCCCAGTCTTTTGCTAGCCCTCGCCTTGTACTGAGTATGAGCTCTACTCGTGCATCCAACTCCTAAAAGCCAAAGTTTTCCAAAGTGTCCACCATACATACCTACTAGCAATTTGCTATTCCAAGTAAATTTGACTTGCTTTTATCTTCTCTTCAAATTAAACTCATACCAGTGTTATGCAAAAATTGATCAGTAAAGCTCTCACGAACTGGAAAGCACACTTTACTTTTTCCTTGTTCTTAAAAATTTGACATTGTGGTCTCTTATGTTGAGTTGTTATGCTTGCAAGTTGTAAGTTGTATTCTAGCCCAGCCATGCTGTCATGGGGCAAGCTTTCAACATTGCACTTCTTATTTGAGTTGATATCGTGATCTTTTGATTATGGATGCCCGCGATGTGAAATGAATTGGGAATCTTGTGGGGATCATGGAGTTTGTATATGTGTTAGGGAAATGCCGGGCCGCCAATCTAAGCCATGCATAATTCATGGTGGAAATTTGCAGCATACCCATGGTGAACATTCAACGACGCATCTCACAATAAAAAAAGCTAAACAAATGGCAAATAAAAGAGATGTTGAGGTATTCATTGTCTGCTTGTCCTGTCATTTTGGTGTGGGCTTGTTCCATGTCATCGGGCACGAAGGTACCCCATTGGCGGTTCTCAATGATATGCATATACTTACAATACAAGAGCCTTGCTTGGGACTCTAAGTAAAGTAGCATGAGGTTTGGGTACTCATATTCACGGGGCACGAGGTTTTCAACTTATGATTTGTTAAGCATATACATCATAATTGTTCTCGCATTAACTTTAACCATTCAAGATGCTTATGATGGGGGCAATGAGAGCTCAAAGTCGGTAAGTACCATAATTTTTGAAGGTTATAAAACTTGCAATCACTACTTCCCTCTATGAAGGGTCTTTCTCTACTTTTATGTTGAGTCACCACATTCTTTCTTTATGCACCATAAGAGAGCAAAGTTGTCATTCTTAGTATAATATGCATTGTCCCAAAGTTCAGTGATTGCTTCATATTGTTGGTTTCACTTGTTCTCAAATTATTTGTATCAAGTCGCCCTCTTAAATTTGAAGGTGTCCAATGCATTTATGTTTTGCTATCTTTGAAGGACAAGCTGAAAAGCATTTGTATGTTTTTCCTTATGATTTGAAAACATGTTTGACTTTCATTGTTTCATTTTCATGATATTTTGTTTGTGTTCATTTGCATGCTTACAACATGGTTGCTAAGTTCTTATTGTCAAGATTATATCTTCATGCCCATGTTTTAAGTTCTTATGATCCCAGCTCACAAATGCTTACATATATGATCAAGATTGTGTAGGTGCATGTCACCTCAAAAATTATTCTTTTGTTATCACTTACCTACTCGAGGACGAGCAGGAGTTAAGTTTGGGGATGCTTGATACATCTCCAACGTATCTATAATTTTTGATGCTCCATGCTTGTTTTTACACCATTTGCCTAATGTTTCGTTACACTTCGTGGCACTTTTATGCATTTTCCGGAACTAACCTATTAACAAGTTGCCACAGTGCCAGTTCCCTGTTTTCTGCTGTTTTTGTGTTTTAGAAGTGATACACATGAAATATTCTTGGAATTGGACAAAACAAAATCCTGAAGTCTTATTTTACCCGGAAGCTTCCAGAGATCCGAAGAGGAGTAGAAGGGAGGGCCACCAGGGCCCTCGCCAGGCTTGCACGGCCAGGGCCCTGGCCGCGCCGCCATGGTGTAAGGGCACCTGGCCCCTCCTCTAACATCGCCCCTTCGCCTATAAAGACCCCCCGACGGAAAAAACCTAAGTACCTGATCAATTTTCTAGAACACATCGCGATCCACCGCCGCTATCGACCCGAAGATTGGGAGGGTCCAGAAGCTCTTCCCAGCACCCTGCCGGAGAGGGGAATCGCCACTGGAGGTCTTCTTCATCGCCATGCTTGCCTCCGAAGCGATGAGTGAGTAGTCTACCTTGGACTATGGGTCCATAGTAGTAGCTAGATGGTTGTCTTCTCCACCATGGGCTTCATTTTTAGATCTCATGAGCTGCCCTACATGATTGAGATCACCGTTATGTAATTCTACATGTTTGGTTTATTGGGATCCGATGAATATTGGTGTTTATGATTAAGTTGCTGTACTGAAATTTATCTTTTGTTATCTCTATGTGGTTTATGATCTTGCATGCTCTCTGTGGTTAGTAGCTATCTTGGCCGAGTAGTTGCTAGTGACTCCAAGAGGGGGTATTTATGCTCGATAGTGGGTTCGTACCTCTATTTAACCTGGGGGAGTGATAGAAACCTCTAAGGTTGTAGATGTGCTGTTGCTACTAGGGAGAAAACAACATTCATATGCTCAAGGGCATATGCTTTGTTTACATTACACACTTTGCTTAATGCAATTATCTGTTGTTTGCAACTTAATACTTGTGGAGTTCTCGGATTGATTCGCCACAAGTGGATTATTAGTCATAGATGCAGTTGGATGGTGGTCTATGTATTTTGTTGTAATGTCCAGAGTAAATCTCATAGTGATCTTGTTGACATATCATGTTTATCTTTATTCTATCAATTGCCCAACTATAATTTATTTACCCAACATGTGTTATTTATTTTATGGAGTGACGAGGGGTTAACTCGACAAATGTCCTAGATGAAGGACTTAGGATCGAGGAGATAGGGCATCGGATGAACTCGAAGGTAAAGTTAGTCGAAATATGTGTATATCGAAAGTAAACTTGGGTATTCAACCTGGCTTGCTTTCAATCTGCCCTACCCCGTCCCCTCCTGGCCCCTATATATAGGTGGCCAGGTCTCGAGGATCGGGTCGGGTTCGATACAGATTACAAATATTGACATACGGTTTTAACTCGTATTCGACTATCATTACAATTGGGCCTAGCTAAACGGGCCTTAGGGGTACTCAACTAACGGGCTCTACTAGCTATACCCTTGTCATGGAGAGACACCACTAGTGAACTGTGTACCCTGGTCCTATTTCCATCGTATTGTTATCACCTGTTTACTTTACTCGCACTGTTTACTTTACTCATACTGTTTACTTTACTCACACTATTTACTTTACTCGCATACTCTATTGTTTTCCACTCGATACGCTCATAACCTTTGTTTCAAGCAAATCGGTGAGATTGACAACCTCATCGCAAGTTGGGAGCAAAGTATTTAGTTGTGTTGTGTGCAGGTTCCGTGTTGCTATTGGCCGAAGATGAGTCAACAAGTGTCGTAAATGGCGCCCTTGTTGGAGTGTTACTAAGCCAGTCTGCATCATCTTCAGTCGTATTGTCCGCTCTTCTTTTGATCAATATAAGCCTTGGTTTCTTATCTGAGGGAAAACGAGCTGCTATACTAATCACACCTTCCTCTTGGGGTTCCCAATAGGCTAGTCATTCACCACACATCATTGACTCGGCCCCATCAGTGTTGCTTACCTTTCTTGAGTGGAATTTGATATTTGATGGTGCCTTCCCTCATATCAATGATGGCACCTACAGTTCGAAGAAAGGGTCTTCCCAAAATAATAGGACATGAAGCATTGCATTCAACATCCATGACAAGAAAATCAACGGGGACAAGGTTATTGTTAACCACAATAATAACATCATTAATTCTTCCCAAAGGTTTCTTCTTAGCAACATCACCAATAGGAACATCATAATAACACTTTTCAAGTGGTGGTAAATCAAGCATATCATAAATTTTTCTAGGCATAATAGAAATACTAGCACCTAGATCACATAAAGCATGGCAATCAAAACCATTAACATGAATATCAATGATGGGTTCCCAACCATCTTCTAACTTCTTGGGAACAAAAGCTTTTTGCTTTAACTTTTCATTCCTAATTTTCATAAGAGCATTGGTAATATGCTTAGTAAAAACAACATTTAAAGAACTAGCATTGGGAGTCAAAGCAAGCTTTTGCAAGAACAAAATAACTTCATATATATTGCAACCATCAACATCAAAATCATTAAAGGAAATAGAGCTATCATCTCCTACACTCCGAAAAATTTCAGCACTCTTTTGAGAAAAAGTTTTAGCAGTATTAGGCTTTTTAACACAAGGAGTGGGGGTTTTCTCTACACCAATCAAAGTAAGAGGATTGCTAGCATTAGGAGCAACATCATTAGAGGTAGTGACAAGGGTATAGTTAATAGATCATATTAGTTGAGTACCCCTGAGGCCCGTTAAGCTAGGCCCAATTGTAATGATAGTCGAATACGAGTTCTTACCATATGTCGATATTGTAATCTGTATCGGACCCTACCCGATCCTTGAGACCTGGCCACCTATATATAGGGGCCAGGAGGGGACGGTGCAGGCCAGATTGAAAGCAAGCCAGGTTGAACACCCAAGTTTACTTTCGACATACACTTATTTCGACTAACCTTTACCTTCGAGTTCATCTGGCGCCCTATTCCCCTTGTCCTAAGTCCTTCATCTAGGACATTTGCCGAGTTAACCCTCGTCAATTGGCGCCGACCGTGGGGACTCTGGGCGTTGGAATCATGAATTCGATAGCTTTTTCGCTTTTAGCCAACATAAGCACAAAACTCGACGGAAATCAAGAGATGGAGCTAACAATCGGAAGTTTGAACATCCTCATCGGACCATCTGGTTCATCTCGCCTTTCAGATCCAAAGAAAAAGATTCGTCGGCAAGTGAGCCCAAAATAGTAGCAATGATGGAATATTCTGAAAGCTCTTCTAGCGAGGTAAATTCGCTGGTCAGCTCAAGAGAAGTACAAATTGCAGAAGGTGACGAAACAACAGAAAAGTTTGACGATAAGGTCCAACTCGAAGATTTCACGATCTACCTCGACGATATCTCAGACAAATCAATGGACACCTGGAAAACAGGACTAGAGCTTTCTGAAGATGGTTACATGATTTTCTCAAGCTTTAACAGCAACATCGGCAAACAATGCTAAGTGCTCACCATTGTAGGCGACAATTTAGAAGAATTCAATGAGAATAACAATCCAGTCCTATATCCAGCAACTATCGACAGAGGAGCAAATCACCTCAGAGAGGGGCAAACAATGGAATCTCTCACAGCAAGGGAAAAAGTTCGACTATCACCCGATGAATGGAAAGTAATAAGGGAAGCCATGGAAAGCGGCACACCAATACCATCAAGCTCTGGTAAAGACATGCTCCTAGGGTATCATTATGCCCTCAGGCAGCAGGCAAAGAAATTAGCAGAGGAGAAAATAGAGATACAAAGAAGAAAAGACTCAGCTATTGCAGCTAGCAACACCGCTCGTAAAGCATGAAGCGACGCATCATATAGTAACGCAAGGAAAAATCGTCGACATGGTTCAAGGTATGATAACCTTGAGTACTCCGATAGACAAAGCATTTCCAAAAACCTTGACTCGTCCTTCTTATTGGTTGACGAACAAGGAAACATCATACCAAAAACTCCTGAAGCAGCCTTAGTGGCAGCTCAAGCTTATTTGCTCACAAATCAACCAAGTCCGGGAGATCCTAGAGAACATATGCACAAAGCAGCACTGAACAGACTAAACATGGTGGGCCACAAGCTATCAGCAAAAGGAGAAGAAACACACCACCATAAAGAGAAGCACAAGCCAAGATCACCTCGCCGTCACAGCAGTCCTCGGCATAGAAGCAGCAATCAACGATCTCGATCGCCATCACCAAAACAACACAGAGGAACCCAAAGATCGCGATCCCCAAATGGAAAACGCGACTATGAAGACGACAGATGGGGGCATCGTGCTTTACCCGCAGGGTTCGCACCACTCCAGTTCCCAAGGGATTCAAGTTACCTCATGATCAGCAAAAGTACGACGGATCACAGGAACCACAATCATGGCTCTCAGATTATCTACAAGCAGTACAAATATTAGGAGGAACAAAAGAAACAACAATGCAAAGTTTGCAACTACACCTCATCGGCAGAGCAAGGTCATGGTTGAGCAAACTAGAGAAAGAAACTATTAGAAGCTGGGAAGACCTCACAAAATAATTTACAAGCAACTTCAGGTCGACATACAAGCGGCCAACATCAATAGAAGAAGTCAAAGCGTGTGTGCAACAACGCAATGAAACACTGCAAGCATACATCCAAAGATGGAGTCTTATCAAAAATTTAGCATTCAAAGTTTTAGATGAAAGAGCAATAGATGCATTCATCATTGGATTAAGGCAAAGAGACCTAGTCGAAGAGATGGGCAGAATCAAGCCAAAACAGTGTCAGACCTCATGGACGTAGCAAACAGATTTGCAGATGGAGAAGACGCATGCAACAACAAGCGGACGCGATCCCCATAGGACGACAAAAGAAATAGATATGGAAGTCAAAGGAGACGGTCCCGAAACTACGACAACTACGGCTCCCATAGCCAAGTCGCCATAGGACACAAAGACAACAGCTATCAAGGAAGTGACCGCAGAAGCTCATGATATCTAAGCTACAGAAAAGAGGACTATAAAAAGTTTCCCATAAGAGAATCCAGAGAGTACAACCCGTCCCTAGAGGACATGCTCAATGGGCCTTGCCATATACACTCAGCGTTTGTCGATGGGAAGCGAGTATCCAGGCACGCAATGAAAGGTTGCACCACATTCTTGAAGTTACAAGAAGCAGCAATAAACAAGCAAACCAAAGCAAGGCGACAAGGATACGAAGGAAGCAACAAACCTCCCATAAGTCAACAAGGGAACAACGGAGCTCCACAAGGACAAGACCAGCCAAATAAGGGACACGACGACAATGAAGGATACATCCCATCAAAAGGACACATCACAGCAATGATACAACCTGTGCCCAAGTCAAACAAGGAGGAAAAGAGCATTACTTGACAAGTCAATCTAGTAGTCACTTCAGCTCCAGCTACAACAAAATATCTACATTGGTCAGAACAACCAATCAAGTTCAACAGAGAAGATCACCCTATAACAGTACCTCGGCCAAGAAATGCACCTTTCGTACTCAAAGCTCAAATCGGCGCATATGATGTTGACAGAATATTCATGGGCACAGGAAGTGGAATTAACCTGATATACGCAAAAACACTGAGAGCAATGCATATATCACTAGAGTTCCTGAAGCCAACATATTGTTCCTTCCAAAGAATCATACCAGGAAGTGCCAATTATCCATTGGGTCGAATAGCACTCAATGTTTGCTTCGGCAACCGACAAAACTATAGAAGAGAAAAGCTAGACTTCGAAATCATGGACTGGCCATCTCAGTGTCACGAGATCCTCGGATGACCTGCATTTTCATGAATCATGGCAGCACCTCACTACACGTATCTGGTACTCAAAATGCCAGGACCAAAAGGAATAATTATAGTAAAAAGAAGTTTTGAAGTTTCAGATCTCTGTGACAGGGAGTTCCACAAGATGACGCAAAACTTTGGCATGATAGCCAACTATGCAGAGAAGGTGAAAAGCACGACTATAGAAGGCGTTAAGCTACTCGAAGGACGCATTGCAGAGCCCGAAACAAAGAAACCATGAGTAGGAGAGTCAGGAGAAGACAAAGATACATGAGAAGAAGAGAAAGCCATGACGGTATAATCATCAAAGAATAATAAAGTAGAGTAGAAGAATAAGGCTGTAAAAGCCACGAGTTATATCAGGCTGTAAAATCCATGACGGTCATCATCTGCATGAGCTGGGCTTGACCTGTGGCTAACTGTTGAACCACATCATTGATGTTGTTGTCATTGTTGTTGCTGCTGTTGTTGTTGTTTTCACGGCGAGGCGGCATCTGAGGTGGTTTTAGCAAAGGTGAGTAATAGATAGATAGAACTAAAGAAGAAAATTTTCCTACCCGTGCACAAACAACAAACCATGCAACAAACAAACATAAATCAAACAATCATTGAAAAATTCTTTTTGATAAGTTTTGGAAAACACGCTAACAAAATAATATGGTCATACACCAATTTTGTATGATCATAGAAGCATCTATACGTCGTTGGTTCTATAAACTAGAATCTTGGTGGTCTATTCTATTATAGTTTCATCGTTCCATTTCTTATTTCCACTTCCCAATGCATCGTTGGTGTTGGGCAACCTTCATATCCACATGTACTCGAGCTCTTTGTTGGTCTTCAATGTAGTTCTTCATGTTGGATCAAGGTCAACCTATGAAGTAGAAGTCTCATTCTTCTAGCACATTGTGTTCTTCTGTCCTTTCTTGAAGGTTCCGAGAGTTGGGTCATCTAAGGGAATCATTTGAAAATGAAGTAGGGGAGAAATACAAGGAGTTTCAAGATGCAAAAATTCTTTTTATAATTTAAATAGAAGTAAGATGAGATAGAGAATTTTATCCTAGGGCCTTCCTATTTCTAATCCAAACCTAGGGTCTCGATCCTACAGGCAACACTATGCTCTGATACCACTTGTAACGCCCCACCTTTTACCAAGGTAGAACTCCTGTGTTACTGTGCCATTCCCTGGATCAGTAGATAGCACCACAGTACAAAATATAGTAATCATTGCAGATAGTGTCATTTATTACATCGCAAATCTAGATACAATAGTATTTAAACCTTACAGAAATAGCTTAGTCACTTGGACTTGCTTGAATACCAGAGTTTAACACCAACTAACACAACGGAAAGTAAATTGCAATGAGCCTCCATCTTCAGCAATGTGCCACAGGCAGTCATGTTGGTATGCAGGCTCGAGACTCCTCCATCTACTCCTCATCAGAACAACCTACACGTTTGAATATGTAGCCCCAAAGGGGTCAGTACAATGATGTACTGGCAAATGACACATATTTGGTGGCATTTTGTGGAAAGACTATACTACATGATATTTGGCTAGTGGATCTCAAAGATTAATTTGCATAAAGCAGTTTTATCCTATATTTTCCAAAACCAAAACATTTTAAAGCATTCTGAATTTTCTTTAATATCGAGATAACTCCTAGGTCACCACCACATACATGGTTTTCACTGCCAGTATGTAGCCCCGGGTAGTCACTCTACAAAACTTGGTTAATACCTCAGGTCACCACCACATACATGGTTTTCACTGCCAGTATGTAGCCCTGGGGCATCCCCTCTTTCTACACAAATTTTAATTATTTCAAAAAGGTGATGAGATTCTTCCGTACAATCCATGTCTAGAGACTCAAGTTGTCCATAACCGGGGACACGGCTAATCGATTAGTTTTACACCCTGCAGGGGTTGTGCACTTTCACCTTACGATTCATTTTATGCCCATACATAAAATGAAACGAGGCCTTTTAGAAGGAGAGGGCAACTAACTTAGCAAGCTCCGTTCCCAACCTACAATTCAACTACCACCACTTCTTGCACGCAAGTTGCACCATCACATCTAATCAGTCAAGACAGAGCCCATAATGTCATAAGGCTGCACTGGAAGCACTCTAAGCATGGAAGACATAGCCATCTCTTTGTTCCTGGGTGGCAACCCACAAGTGTACTACTTAGGCCACTAACACATACCATGGTTTTCACTTCCAAGATATGTGACTCCTAAGTAGACACTCAACACACCCAAAGCCACACCAATCCACCCAGGTAGTTCATTGAAGTTGTAGTTTAATTTTAGAACAACTTATCAGTAAAGCATGGCATCACTTTCCAAAGTAAATTTGCAATCCTATCAAGTGGGGTTTAAAGGATAGCTATACACTACTAGGATCTAAGCATTTTATAAAACAGTTGAATATTCCACCTATCATGCATACTACTGGAAAACACTAATGCAGTAGTAAAATAGGTAGGGGATATGTGTGTCACTTGCCTTTTTGAAGTTCAAGCTCTTTCACTTCTCTCAACAAGATACGTTCTCTCCGTTCAATCTATAGCAATAGAGGTAACACAAAGTAAACACACTATTTCAAGACAAACATGAACAAGCAATGCAAACAATTGGAAAGGGTTTGTTTTACATTTTAGATTTATTAAGATACTGTGATAAGAGAGATATGGCAAAGAATTGTGGATTGTGAGATATGGGTTTTGAGAGCTTGAGTGGCAAGATCAAATGGTTGGAAAGGGTTGGTCCTCCAAGGTACAATGTAGTGATATAAATCCTGTGCTTGGCATAAGCAAAGGTAGAGTTTAGGGATGGCTCATGTGGATGGATTCACATGAGTATACAATAGTGCAACAAAACACTGCTGAATAAAGTGTGACAACACTTATTCATAATAGTATAAGTTACACATAGGCTTGGGTAAGTATTTGTGATATATTGATTTTACTCAATTAACTCATTTGTTAATTGAATAGTTCTATACATGAGATCAGGATCAAGTGTATAGAGGATTGAGTATAGGTAGATAACATTTGAGATTATGGTTTAAGGTTTCTATTGGGTACATGGGATTGGGTTAAGCACTATGATGTTGATTTGTTCAATACCATAGTAGCAAGGTAGAAACTAAGATTGAAAGTATCACACTTTACTCAAATGACACATTTGTAATTTGAATAAGTGGGTACTATGTAAGATAGGTCTAAGTAGATATGATCTTGATCATGATGTTGTTTAGACGTCAATGATGACTAGGTATGATTATAGGATTTGCTAATGTAGAAAGAAACATTACTGAAATAGAAATAGAATTTATCTATAGGAATACTCAAATTCTCATATTAGAATTTGAATAATTGTGATATGGTTCAAGAAATTATGGGAGTGATGCTACTGAATAGCTTGCAGTAAAACAAGGTCACTGCAATTGGTTTCACTCCAAAATAAGTTGTAGAATTTGAATTATCACCTAAATGGTGATTTGGACAAATTTGAATGCACAAAGTGTGTGCACGTATCAAATTTGGATTTTATTGATCCTATGATGTTCTATAAGTTGAGAGAATTCCAAAGACTACAAATTTGTAATTTTTGGACACTTGGTTCTAAAGATACAAATTAATCATGCTAACAGAGAGTTTGATTCCAATTTGAAAATAGTTTCAAATTGAACCCATAAAATATAAGATTTTATGGTACTGCTGGATTCTAGACTTCCTAAGGATTCCAACGGTATCTTATTTGCTGTTTTCTGAGTTACAGATCAAAAGTTATGATTTTTCAAAGACTTGGATCAATTCTGATTTGAAAAACCTATTTGAATTCTATTTTGATCCGAGGCTGGCCACGTGGCGATTTATGATTGGAGGGTACCTCTTCGGTTGGATCTCGTCTGTGGTGCGTTGGATTAAAAGATGGTTGGACGTACTGGATCGATCAGTACCGATTCGGTTAAGTGATTTAATCTGGGGCAATGGATCGGGATCTGACGGTCAAGATCAAGCAGAGGAGGGGGTGCTCACCGGCTAGGTTTCCGGCGTGCTTCTCCGGCGTGTTGCGTACTGGAAACGCCCGCCGGCGACGTTCTGGTGGTGCTCCGAGTCAAGGAAGTGGACGACGTGGTGCAGGGAGTCACGGCGAGCTCATATGCGTGATCAACTTCCTCGATTGCTTCCAGATGCGGAAGAGGGCGACGGCTGGAGATGCGGGCGCCTCGGATGATCGCCGGGAGGCTTGGTTTGCTGCGTGTTGATTCAAACGGGGGCGTCAGATGGTTCGCAGAGAAGAGGGGAGAGGACTGGGAGTGGAGAGAGGGGCGTGGCTCACCGGACGGCGGCGGAATCTGAGCGGAACGCTCACAGGTGTGGTGTACTCCGACGACGAATCGCGGCAGCCTGGCGGCGCGATCGGAGTTGGGGAGAAGGGGAAATAGGAGAGGAGACGGAGGGCTTTATAGGGAGGTCTCGGGGCGGTAATTGGTGCCTTAATTTGCCCGGAATCAAATCGGGCAAGCATTCACTGGCAGCAGGAAACTGCCGCGTTGATGGCGGGAGGAGGAAGAAGACTGACCGGTGGGGCTGGCTTTTCAGCGGGGAAAGAGAGGAGAGGGATACCGGTTCGGGGAGTTGGCCGGGTGGGCCGTGGGCCTCTTCTTAAGCTGGGCCGAAACGGTGCCCCCCCTGGCCCCTTTTCTATTTTTATTCATTTTGTTTCTTTTCTCTTTTCTGATTTCTATTTCTTTTTTATCTTTTGCAAAAAGGCTCCAATTCAAACCAAACCACTTTCAGAAATTTTCTAAAATTCAAAATAGTCCTTTTAAAACATAACAACAAGTTTCCCAAATCAAACATGGTTTTGAGTAAAGCTTCATATGCATAGCATGAAAGTGTTGCTTGCATAAAAGAAATAGAATTAAGGTTTTGGAGAAAGTTCTTTTAAAGAAAATAGTTCACAGAGTAATTGTTTGAAATCATCTTTCCAACTTAGTTTTGAAAATGCAATTCTTTATAAACACATTTTGAAATGCATTCCTTGCAAGTAACTTGCATAGGCTTTGAAAGAAGAAAATAATATTTTGGACATTTGTTTTTCTCAAAGAAGTTCTTCAAGAAATAAATAGAGGATTTTACTTAGTTTTTAAGTAAAGCTTTCAAATAAACTCAGAAAGTTTTAAATTCCTGTGAATTTCAATCATCTCAAGCATAACAAAATCAAAAAAAATTCCCCCAAAATTTGATAAAATCTTGGGTCGTTACAGACTACCACCCTTAAAAGAAATCTCGTCCTCGAGATTGGAGAGGCTAGAAAGAAAGTAGGTATTAGGTTATCCGGGTTTAGGTATCTGGGTGGCTACCACCCTTAAAAGAAAAAAAATCCTCTTGCTGGTATCTTGATGCTTCCTTAGGCACTTGCATTTTGTTCCCAGCTTGCATTCACTGTTGTGGCATTTTCTTTGAACCGCCCTTCTCAGAAGTTTTGACGTTCCTAACTATGTTCAAAAGTGGGCATACCAAGGGTTCCATCCAATTCTGGTGATAAGCAGATATCATCCATTGCGTCATCTTCAACAAGGTAGTCCACATCGTCCAAGAATGTGTATCTAGCCTTTTCTTGGCCGGTCCTCCCCAAGGCCAAGATAGCATACGGGCCATCACCATACTCCTTGTTGCTTTTTAGCTGATTTTTATCACAGAGTCTCAAAAGATGACTCAGTGCCAAGTGCTGCATGCTTGCCCCACGAACATGATGAGACCACACATCCCAAGGAATTAGGATGGCATCTCTCTGCAGTCTTCTCAAGCATTTCATAGGGGTAAACAAAGTGGACTCTGTGAGAGGCACTTGCACCTTTAAGGGACGGAAGGTCGCCTTATAACCAGCATTGTTGAACCCATTCAAGTTACCGGAGCAAGTCATGCTACTTGCCACAGGTACCAGATGGTCCTTAAGAATTCCTTTAGCAACCGTCTTCATAGTTGTTGAAAGGCGCTGAACAACTTGATCATACCTCGAAGATGAACTCCTTCTCAGAGAAAAGGGATCTAACGAAGCTCTCATGGGCAGGTAAGTAGTTTCAGGGATTCGGAGGGTTGTCTCATGACATTGCAGGTCGGGATGGGGTAGACTTCGGTGGCGCGAAGCTCTGGTATCAGGGGGAAATCTCATAGGTAGTGGTGGCTGTCTTTGTTGTGTCTTTCTGGAGAGGAGTGACCTCTCTTTTATAGGCTCAGGGAGGTAGCCGAACAGGCCACGTGGGAAGTCAGAACGAAGAGTCGGGAAGGTGAATTGAACAGGCAGCAGCCAAAGTTGAACAGTCTTCGCATTCAAAGCCCACTGAGCAAAAGGTTTCTGATTCGTGAAGTCGTTCCAATACCAAAATATCCTCACTGAATTCTTACGTTTTAGCCACACTGGCTCACTATAAGGGTGTAACACATTATCCTCCTAAGGTTATGGTTTAACGACGTCATCTCTCATGTAGGTATGTCTCTCTAGATTCACCATTCCTCATAACAAGAGCGAACAATATGAGTAGTCGTCATGGGGGCCAATCCATGTCGCACCCAATCATTATCTTGTATTTGGTTTGGTGCATCTCGTATTCTAACTCTTGGTCAACCTCACTAGCTTTTAAACAAAAGTTTTGTTGAAATTGGAACCAAGTTCCCAAATTCTATTTTGAAATTTGAAAACAAAGTCTATCGTTCCTAGCTAGAGGTTTTCAACAAAGCTCATGGCAATAATCCTTAAGTTGTAGATCCTTTGGTTTGCCATTTAAGAGGAATTAAAATCCTTTCCATTGCTCTGTTTGCTCACAAATGCTCTTGATATAAATAAATGTGATGCTCATTATCAAATAGAATCCAATGTTGTGAAGGAGTTAAGTGGAAACGTACCCGTCACTTCTTCCACATTGACGTGGTTCACATGACCCCTCTTGAATGGATTGGGCTTGGCTGCATCATCTTGTTTCTTCTCTGAGCACATATCCGCAAAATGTCCTGGCTTCTTGCAATTATAGCAGATGATATGCGACAGATCCTTCTTAATACAGTGTTGTCCATTGCCTCCATTTTGGTGCCCATTGCCATTTGAGTTGCTACTATTTCCATTTCCTCCAGAGGAGTGGGGTCTCTTGTGGGAATGTCCAGTGTGGGTCTTGCCCTTGTTGAGCTTCCTCTTATGGTTTTCCTCCTTCCTTATGTTGTTGTCCAGAGTAACAGCTTGGTCTAGCAGAGCCTGGTAGCTTGGAGCATAAGCTACTGACAAAGGTATCTTCAGTTCCCCTTTGAGTCCATGGAGAAACTTATCTTTCCTCTTGGCATCAGTGTCGATGTCTTCTGGTGCGTACCTTGATAGAGAGTAGAAGTCATCCATGTACTCCTTTAGTGTCCTGTCACCCTGCTTCAGAGTGCGGAACTCATCTTTCTTTAGATTCATAATGCCCGTGGAGATATGAGCATTACGAAAGCCTTCCCTGAAGGAATCCCAGTCCAGGCCTTCAATTGGATTGGTGACTTGGTAAGTATCCCACCACATTGCTGCTGGTCCCTCTAGCAGGTGGGCAGTGAATCTAATCTTTTCAGCATCTGTGCACTCACAGGTAACCAAGTCCTTATTGACTGAACGCAGCCAGTCGTCGGCCACTATTGGGTCTGTGGCAGATGAAAACTTATTGGGTCTGAGCTTTAGGAAACGAGCTAGTCGGTCCACTTGAGGTGGGGGTGGTGGATTGTTGTTGTTGTTGTTCATGAGGTTGGTGCTTGCTTGGATGAATTGGGTCATCATCTGCATGAGCTGGGCTTGACCTGTGGCTAACTGTTGAACCACATCATTGATGTTGTTGTCATTGTTGTTGCTGCTGTTGTTGTTGTTTTCACGGCGAGGCGGCATCTGAGGTGGTTTTAGCAAAGGTGAGTAATAGATAGATAGAACTAAAGAAGAAAATTTTCCTACCCGTGCACAAACAACAAACCATGCAACAAACAAACATAAATCAAACAATCATTGAAAAATTCTTTTTGATAAGTTTTGGAAAACACGCTAACAAAATAATATGGTCATACACCAATTTTGTATGATCATAGAAGCATCTATACGTCGTTGGTTCTATAAACTAGAATCTTGGTGGTCTATTCTATTATAGTTTCATCGTTCCATTTCTTATTTCCACTTCCCAATGCATCGTTGGTGTTGGGCAACCTTCATATCCACATGTACTCGAGCTCTTTGTTGGTCTTCAATGTAGTTCTTCATGTTGGATCAAGGTCAACCTATGAAGTAGAAGTCTCATTCTTCTAGCACATTGTGTTCTTCTGTCCTTTCTTGAAGGTTCCGAGAGTTGGGTCATCTAAGGGAATCATTTGAAAATGAAGTAGGGGAGAAATACAAGGAGTTTCAAGATGCAAAAATTCTTTTTATAATTTAAATAGAAGTAAGATGAGATAGAGAATTTTATCCTAGGGCCTTCCTATTTCTAATCCAAACCTAGGGTCTCGATCCTACAGGCAACACTATGCTCTGATACCACTTGTAACGCCCCACCTTTTACCAAGGTAGAACTCCTGTGTTACTGTGCCATTCCCTGGATCAGTAGATAGCACCACAGTACAAAATATAGTAATCATTGCAGATAGTGTCATTTATTACATCGCAAATCTAGATACAATAGTCTTTAAACCTTACAGAAATAGCTTAGTCACTTGGACTTGCTTGAATACCAGAGTTTAACACCAACTAACACAACGGAAAGTAAATTGCAATGAGCCTCCATCTTCAGCAATGTGCCACAGGCAGTCATGTTGGTATGCAGGCTCGAGACTCCTCCATCTACTCCTCATCAGAACAACCTACATGTTTGAATATGTAGCCCCAAAGGGGTCAGTACAATGATGTACTGGCAAATGACACATATTTGGTGGCATTTTGTGGAAAGACTATACTACATGATATTTGGCTAGTGGATCTCAAAGATTAATTTGCATAAAGCAGTTTTATCCTATATTTTCCAAAACTAAAACATTTTAAAGCATTCTGAATTTTCTTTAATATCGAGATAACTCCTAGGTCACCACCACATACATGGTTTTCACTGCCAGTATGTAGCCCCGGGTAGTCACTCTACAAAACTTGGTTAATACCTCAGGTCACCACCACATACATGGTTTTCACTGCCAGTATGTAGCCCTGGGGCATCCCCTCTTTCTACACAAATTTTAATTATTTCAAAAAGGTGATGAGATTCTTCCGTACAATCCATGTCTAGAGACTCAAGTTGTCCATAACCGGGGACACGGCTAATCGATTAGTTTTACACCCTGCAGGGGTTGTGCACTTTCACCTTACGATTCATTTTATGCCCATACATAAAATGAAACGAGGCCTTTTAGAAGGAGAGGGCAACTAACTTAGCAAGCTCCGTTCCCAACCTACAATTCAACTACCACCACTTCTTGCACGCAAGTTGCACCCTCACATCTAATCAGTCAAGACAGAGCCCATAATGTCATAAGGCTGCACTGGAAGCACTCTAAGCATGGAAGACATAGCCATCTCTTTGTTCCTGGGTGGCAACCCACAAGTGTACTACTTAGGCCACTAACACATACCATGGTTTTCACTTCCAAGATATGTGACTCCTAAGTAGACACTCAACACACCCAAAGCCACACCAATCCACCCAGGTAGTTCATTGAAGTTGTAGTTTAATTTTAGAACAACTTATCAGTAAAGCATGGCATCACTTTCCAAAGTAAATTTGCAATCCTATCAAGTGGGGTTTAAAGGATAGCTATACACTACTAGGATCTAAGCATTTTATAAAATAGTTGAATATTCCACCTATCATGCATACTACTGGAAAACACTAATGCAGTAGTAAAATAGGTAGGGGATATGTGTGTCACTTGCCTTTTTGAAGTTCAAGCTCTTTCACTTCTCTCAACAAGATACGTTCTCTCCGTTCAATCTATAGCAATAGAGGTAACACAAAGTAAACACACTATTTCGAGACAAACATGAACAAGCAATGCAAACAATTGGAAAGGGTTTGTTTTACATTTTAGATTTATTAAGATACTGTGATAAGAGAGATATGGCAAAGAATTGTGGATTGTGAGATATGGGTTTTGAGAGCTTGAGTGGCAAGATCAAATGGTTGGAAAGGGTTGGTCCTCCAAGGTACAATGTAGTGATATAAATCCTGTGCTTGGCATAAGCAAAGGTAGAGTTTAGGGATGGCTCATGTGGATGGATTCACATGAGTATACAATAGTGCAACAAAACACTGCTGAATAAAGTGTGACAACACTTATTCATAATAGTATAAGTTACACATAGGCTTGGGTAAGTATTTGTGATATATTGATTTTACTCAATTAACTCATTTGTTAATTGAATAGTTCTTTACATGAGATCAGGATCAAGTGTATAGAGGATTGAGTATAGGTAGATAACATTTGAGATTATGGTTTAAGGTTTCTATTGGGTACATGGGATTGGGTTAAGCACTATGATGTTGATTTGTTCAATACCATAGTAGCAAGGTAGAAACTAAGATTGAAAGTATCACACTTTACTCAAATGACACATTTGTAATTTGAATAAGTGGGTACTATGTAAGATAGGTCTAAGTAGATATGATCTTGATCATGATGTTGTTTAGACGTCAATGATGACTAGGTATGATTATAGGATTTGCTAATGTAGAAAGAAACATTACTGAAATAGAAATAGAATTTATCTATAGGAATACTCAAATTCTCATATTAGAATTTGAATAATTGTGATATGGTTCAAGAAATTATGGGAGTGATGCTACTGAATAGCTTGCAGTAAAACAAGGTCACTGCAATTGGTTTCACTCCAAAATAAGTTGTAGAATTTGAATTATCACCTAAATGGTGATTTGGACAAATTTGAATGCACAAAGTGTGTGCACGTATCAAATTTGGATTTTATTGATCCTATGATGTTCTATAAGTTGAGAGAATTCCAAAGACTACAAATTTGTAATTTTTGGACACTTGGTTCTAAAGATACAAATTAATCATGCTAACAGAGAGTTTGATTCCAATTTGAAAATAGTTTCAAATTGAACCCATAAAATATACGATTTTATGGTACTGCTGGATTCTAGACTTCCTAAGGATTCCAACGGTATCTTATTTGCTATTTTCTGAGTTACAGATCAAAAGTTATGATTTTTCAAAGACTTGGATCAATTCTGATTTGAAAAACCTATTTGAATTCTATTTTGATCCGAGGCTGGCCACGTGGCGATTTATGATTGGAGGGTACCTCTTCGGTTGGATCTCGTCTGTGGTGCGTTGGATTAAAAGATGGTTGGACGTACTGGATCGATCAGTACCGATTCGGTTAAGTGATTTAATCTGGGGCAATGGATCGGGATCTGACGGTCAAGATCAAGCAGAGGAGGGGGTGCTCACCGGCTAGGTTTCCGGCGTGCTTCTCCGGCGTGTTGCGTACTGGAAATGCCCGCCGGCGACGTTCTGGTGGTGCTCCGAGGCAAGGAAGTGGACGACGTGGTGCAGGGAGTCACGGCGAGCTCATATGCGTGATCAACTTCCTCGATTGCTTCCAGATGCGGAAGAGGGCGACGGCTGGAGATGCGGGCGCCTCGGATGATCGCCGGGAGGCTTGGTTTGCTGCGTGTTGATTCAAACGGGGGCGTCAGATGGTTCGCAGAGAAGAGGGGAGAGGACTGGGAGTGGAGAGAGGGGCGCGGCTCACCGGACGGCGGCGGAATCTGAGCGGAACGCTCGCAGGTGTGGTGTACTCCGACGACGAATCGCGGCAGCCTGGCAGCGCGATCTGAATTGGGGAGAAGGGGAAATAGGAGAGGAGACGGAGGGCTTTATAGGGAGGTCTCGGGGCGGTAATTGGTGCCTTAATTTGCCCGGAATCAAATCGGGCAAGCATTCACTGGCAGCAGGAAACTGCCGCGTTGATGGCGGGAGGAGGAAGAAGACTGACCGGTGGGGCCGACTTGTCAGCGGGGAAAGAGAGGAGAGGGATACCGGTTCGGGGAGTTGGCCGGGTGGGCCGTGGGCCTCTTCTTAAGCTGGGCCGAAACGGTGCCCCCCCTGGCCCCTTTTCTATTTTTATTCGTTTTGTTTCTTTTCTCTTTTCTGATTTCTATTTCTTTTTTATCTTTTGTAAAAAGGCTCCAATTCAAACCAAACCACTTTCAGAAATTTTCTAAAATTCAAAATAGTCCTTTTAAAACATAACAACAAGTTTCCCAAATCAAACATGGTTTTGAGTAAAGCTTCATATGCATAGCATGAAAGTGTTGCTTGCATAAAAGAAATAGAATTAAGGTTTTGGAGAAAGTTCTTTTAAAGAAAATAGTTCACAGAGTAATTGTTTGAAATCATCTTTCCAACTTAGTTTTGAAAATGCAATTCTTTATAAACACATTTTGAAATGCATTCCTTGCAAGTAACTTGCATAGGCTTTGAAAGAAGAAAATAATATTTTGGACATTTGTTTTTCTCAAAGAAGTTCTTCAAGAAATAAATAGAGGATTTTACTTAGTTTTTAAGTAAAGCTTTCAAATAAACTCAGAAAGTTTTAAATTCCTGTGAATTTCAATCATCTCAAGCATAACAAAATCAAAAAAATTCCCCCAAAATTTGATAAAATCTTGGGTCGTTACAGACTACCACCCTTAAAAGAAATCTCGTCCTCGAGATTGGAGAGGCTAGAAAGAAAGTAGGTATTAGGTTATCCGGGTTTAGGTATCTGGGTGGCTACCACCCTTAAAAGAAAAAAAATCCTCTTGCTAGTATCTTGATGCTTCCTTAGGCACTTGCATTTTGTTCCCAGCTTGCATTCACTGTTGTGGCATTTTCTTTGAACCGCCCTTCTCAGAAGTTTTGACGTTCCTAACTATGTTCAAAAGTGGGCATACCAAGGGTTCCATCCAATTCTGGTGATAAGCAGATATCATCCATTGCGTCATCTTCAACAAGGTAGTCCACATCGTCCAAGAATGTGTATCTAGCCTTTTCTTGGCCGGTCCTCACCAAGGCCAAGATAGCATACGGGCCATCACCATACTCCTTGTTGCTTTTTAGCTGATTTTCATCACAGAGTCTCAAAAGATGACTCAGTGCCAAGTGCTGCATGCTTGCCCCACGAACATGATGAGACCACACATCCCAAGGAATTAGGATGGCATCTCTCTGCAGTCTTCTCAAGCATTTCATAGGGGTAAACAAAGTGGACTCTGTGAGAGGCACTTGCACCTTTAAGGGACGGAAGGTCGCCTTATAACCAGCATTGTTGAACCCATTCAAGTTACCGGAGCAAGTCATGCTACTTGCCACAGGTACCAGATGGTCCTTAAGAATTCCTTTAGCAACCGTCTTCATAGTTGTTGAAAGGCGCTGAACAACTTGATCATACCTCGAAGATGAACTCCTTCTCAGAGAAAAGGGATCTAATGAAGCTCTCATGGGCAGGTAAGTAGTTTCAGGGATTCGGAGGGTTGTCTCATGACATTGCAGGTCGGGATGGGGTAGACTTCGGTGGCGCGAAGCTCTGGTATCAGGGGGAAATCTCATAGGTAGTGGTGGCTGTCTTTGTTGTGTCTTTCTGGAGAGGAGTGACCTCTCTTTTATAGGCTCAGGGAGGTAGCCGAACAGGCCACGTGGGAAGTCAGAACGAAGAGTCGGGAAGGTGAATTGAACAGGCAGCAGCCAAAGTTGAACAGTCTTCGCATTCAAAGCCCACTGAGCAAAAGGTTTCTGATTCGTGAAGTCGTTCCAATACCAAAATATCCTCACTGAATTCTTACGTTTTAGCCACACTGGCTCACTATAAGGGTGTAACACATTATCCTCCTAAGGTTATGGTTTAACGACGTCATCTCTCATGTAGGTATGTCTCTCTAGATTCACCATTCCTCATAACAAGAGCGAACAATATGAGTAGTCGTCATGGGGGCCAATCCATGTCGCACCCAATCATTATCTTGTATTTGGTTTGGTGCATCTCGTATTCTAACTCTTGGTCAACCTCACTAGCTTTTAAACAAAAGTTTTGTTGAAATTGGAACCAAGTTCCCAAATTCTATTTTGAAATTTGAAAACAAAGTCTATCGTTCCTAGCTAGAGGTTTTCAACAAAGCTCATGGCAATAATCCTTAAGTTGTAGATCCTTTGGTTTGCCATTTAAGAGGAATTAAAATCCTTTCCATTGCTCTGTTTGCTCACAAATGCTCTTGATATAAATAAATGTGATGCTCATTATCAAATAGAATCCAATGTTGTGAAGGAGTTAAGTGGAAACGTACCCGTCACTTCTTCCACATTGACGTGGTTCACATGACCCCTCTTGAATGGATTGGGCTTGGCTGCATCATCTTGTTTCTTCTCTGAGCACATATCCGCAAAATGTCCTGGCTTCTTGCAATTATAGCAGATGATATGCGACAGATCCTTCTTAATACGGTGTTGTCCATTGCCTCCATTTTGGTTCCCATTGCCATTTGAGTTGCTACTATTTCCATTTCCTCCAGAGGAGTGGGGTCTCTTGTGGGAATGTCCAGTGTGGGTCTTGCCCTTGTTGAGCTTCCTCTTATGGTTTTCCTCCTTCCTTATGTTGTTGTCCAGAGTAACAGCTTGGTCTAGCAGAGCCTGGTAGCTTGGAGCATAAGCTACTGACAAAGGTATCTTCAGTTCCCCTTTGAGTCCATGGAGAAACTTATCTTTCCTCTTGGCATCAGTGTCGATGTCTTCTGGTGCATACCTTGATAGAGAGTAGAAGTCATCCATGTACTCCTTTAGTGTCCTGTCACCCTGCTTCAGAGTGCGGAACTCATCTTTATTTAGATTCATAATGCCCGTGGAGATATGAGCATTACGAAAGCCTTCCCTGAAGGAATCCCAGTCCAGGCCTTCAATTGGATTGGTGACTTGGTAAGTATCCCACCACATTGCTGTTGGTCCCTCTAGCAGGTGGGCAGTGAATCTAATCTTTTCAGCATCTGTGCACTCACAGGTAACCAAGTCCTTATTGACTGAACGCAGCCAGTCGTCGGCCACTATTGGGTCTGTGGCAGATGAAAACTTATTGGGTCCGAGCTTTAGGAAACGAGCTAGTCGGTCCACTTGAGGTGGGGGTGGTGGATTGTTGTTGTTGTTGTTGTTCATGAGGTTGGTGCTTGCTTGGATGAATTGGGTCATCATCTGCATGAGCTGGGCTTGACCTGTGGCTAACTGTTGAACCACATCATTGATGTTGTTGTCATTGTTGTTGCTGCTGTTGTTGTTGTTTTCACGGCGAGGCGGCATCTGAGGTGGTTTTAGCAAAGGTGAGTAATAGATAGATAGAACTAAAGAAGAAAATTTTCCTACCCGTGCACAAACAACAAACCATGCAACAAACAAACATAAATCAAACAATCATTGAAAAATTCTTTTTGATAAGTTTTGGAAAACACGCTAACAAAATAATATGGTCATACACCAATTTTGTATGATCATAGAAGCATCTATACGTCGTTGGTTCTATAAACTAGAATCTTGGTGGTCTATTCTATTATAGTTTCATCGTTCCATTTCTTATTTCCACTTCCCAATGCATCGTTGGTGTTGGGCAACCTTCATATCCACATGTACTCGAGCTCTTTGTTGGTCTTCAATGTAGTTCTTCATGTTGGATCAAGGTCAACCTATGAAGTAGAAGTCTCATTCTTCTAGCACATTGTGTTCTTCTGTCCTTTCTTGAAGGTTCCGAGAGTTGGGTCATCTAAGGGAATCATTTGAAAATGAAGTAGGGGAGAAATACAAGGAGTTTCAAGATGCAAAAATTCTTTTTATAATTTAAATAGAAGTAAGATGAGATAGAGAATTTTATCCTAGGGCCTTCCTATTTCTAATCCAAACCTAGGGTCTCGATCCTACAGGCAACACTATGCTCTGATACCACTTGTAACGCCCCACCTTTTACCAAGGTAGAACTCCTGTGTTACTGTGCCATTCCCTGGATCAGTAGATAGCACCACAGTACAAAATATAGTAATCATTGCAGATAGTGTCATTTATTACATCGCAAATCTAGATACAATAGTCTTTAAACCTTACAGAAATAGCTTAGTCACTTGGACTTGCTTGAATACCAGAGTTTAACACCAACTAACACAACGGAAAGTAAATTGCAATGAGCCTCCATCTTCAGCAATGTGCCACAGGCAGTCATGTTGGTATGCAGGCTCGAGACTCCTCCATCTACTCCTCATCAGAACAACCTACATGTTTGAATATGTAGCCCCAAAGGGGTCAGTACAATGATGTACTGGCAAATGACACATATTTGGTGGCATTTTGTGGAAAGACTATACTACATGATATTTGGCTAGTGGATCTCAAAGATTAATTTGCATAAAGCAGTTTTATCCTATATTTTCCAAAACTAAAACATTTTAAAGCATTCTGAATTTTCTTTAATATCGAGATAACTCCTAGGTCACCACCACATACATGGTTTTCACTGCCAGTATGTAGCCCCGGGTAGTCACTCTACAAAACTTGGTTAATACCTCAGGTCACCACCACATACATGGTTTTCACTGCCAGTATGTAGCCCTGGGGCATCCCCTCTTTCTACACAAATTTTAATTATTTCAAAAAGGTGATGAGATTCTTCCGTACAATCCATGTCTAGAGACTCAAGTTGTCCATAACCGGGGACACGGCTAATCGATTAGTTTTACACCCTGCAGGGGTTGTGCACTTTCACCTTACGATTCATTTTATGCCCATACATAAAATGAAACGAGGCCTTTTAGAAGGAGAGGGCAACTAACTTAGCAAGCTCCGTTCCCAACCTACAATTCAACTACCACCACTTCTTGCATGCAAGTTGCACCCTCACATCTAATCAGTCAAGACAGAGCCCATAATGTCATAAGGCTGCACTGGAAGCACTCTAAGCATGGAAGACATAGCCATCTCTTTGTTCCTGGGTGGCAACCCACAAGTGTACTACTTAGGCCACTAACACATACCATGGTTTTCACTTCCAAGATATGTGACTCCTAAGTAGACACTCAACACACCCAAAGCCACACCAATCCACCCAGGTAGTTCATTGAAGTTGTAGTTTAATTTTAGAACAACTTATCAGTAAAGCATGGCATCACTTTCCAAAGTAAATTTGCAATCCTATCAAGTGGGGTTTAAAGGATAGCTATACACTACTAGGATCTAAGCATTTTATAAAACAGTTGAATATTCCACCTATCATGCATACTACTGGAAAACACTAATGCAGTAGTAAAATAGGTAGGGGATATGTGTGTCACTTGCCTTTTTGAAGTTCAAGCTCTTTCACTTCTCTCAACAAGATACGTTCTCTCCGTTCAATCTATAGCAATAGAGGTAACACAAAGTAAACACACTATTTCAAGACAAACATGAACAAGCAATGCAAACAATTGGAAAGGGTTTGTTTTACATTTTAGATTTATTAAGATACTGTGATAAGAGAGATATGGCAAAGAATTGTGGATTGTGAGATATGGGTTTTGAGAGCTTGAGTGGCAAGATCAAATGGTTGGAAAGGGTTGGTCCTCCAAGGTACAATGTAGTGATATAAATCATGTGCTTGGCATAAGCAAAGGTAGAGTTTAGGGATGGCTCATGTGGATGGATTCACATGAGTATACAATAGTGCAACAAAACACTGCTGAATAAAGTGTGACAACACTTATTCATAATAGTATAAGTTACACATAGGCTTGGGTAAGTATTTGTGATATATTGATTTTACTCAATTAACTCATTTGTTAATTAAATAGTTCTATACATGAGATCAGGATCAAGTGTATAGAGGATTGAGTATAGGTAGATAACATTTGAGATTATGGTTTAAGGTTTCTATTGGGTACATGGGATTGGGTTAAGCACTATGATGTTGATTTGTTCAATACCATAGTAGCAAGGTAGAAACTAAGATTGAAAGTATCACACTTTACTCAAATGACACATTTGTAATTTGAATAAGTGGGTACTATGTAAGATAGGTCTAAGTAGATATGATCTTGATCATGATGTTGTTTAGACGTCAATGATGACTAGGTATGATTATAGGATTTGCTAATGTAGAAAGAAACATTACTGAAATAGAAATAGAATTTATCTATAGGAATACTCAAATTCTCATATTAGAATTTGAATAATTGTGATATGGTTCAAGAAATTATGGGAGTGATGCTACTGAATAGCTTGCAGTAAAACAAGGTCACTGCAATTGGTTTCACTCCAAAATAAGTTGTAGAATTTGAATTATCACCTAAATGGTGATTTGGACAAATTTGAATGCACAAAGTGTGTGCACGTATCAAATTTGGATTTTATTGATCCTATGATGTTCTATAAGTTGAGAGAATTCCAAAGACTACAAATTTGTAATTTTTGGACACTTGGTTCTAAAGATACAAATTAATCATGCTAACAGAGAGTTTGATTCCAATTTGAAAATAAATTCAAATTGAACCCATAAAATATAAGATTTTATGGTACTGCTGGATTCTAGACTTCCTAAGGATTCCAACGGTATCTTATTTGCTGTTTTCTGAGTTACAGATCAAAAGTTATGATTTTTCAAAGACTTGGATCAATTCTGATTTGAAAAACCTATTTGAATTCTATTTTGATCCGAGGCTGGCCACGTGGCGATTTATGATTGGAGGGTACCTCTTCGGTTGGATCTCGTCTGTGGTGCGTTGGATTAAAAGATGGTTGGACGTACTGGATCGATCAGTACCGATTCGGTTAAGTGATTTAATCTGGGGCAATGGATCGGGATCTGACGGTCAAGATCAAGCAGAGGAGGGGGTGCTCACCGGCTAGGTTTCCGGCGTGCTTCTCCGGCGTGTTGCGTACTGGAAACGCCCGCCGGCGACGTTCTGGTGGTGCTCCGAGGTAAGGAAGTGGACGACGTGGTGCAGGGAGTCACGGCGAGCTCATATGCGTGATCAACTTCCTCGATTGCTTCCAGATGCGGAAGAGGGCGACGGCTGGAGATGTGGGCGCCTCGGATGATCGCCGGGAGGCTTGGTTTGCTGCGTGTTGATTCAAACGGGGGTGTCAGATGGTTCGCAGAGAAGAGGGGAGAGGACTGGGAGTGGAGAGAGGGGCGCGGCTCACCGGACGGCGGCGGAATCTGAGCGGAACGCTCGCAGGTGTGGTGTACTCCGACGACGAATCGCGGCAGCCTGGCGGCGCAATCTGAATTGGGGAGAAGGGGAAATAGGAGAGGAGACGGAGGGCTTTATAGGGAGGTCTCGGGGCGGTAATTGGTGCCTTAATTTGCCCGGAATCAAATCGGGCAAGCATTCACTGGCAGCAGGAAACTGCCGCGTTGATGGCGGGAGGAGGAAGAAGACTGACCGGTGGGGCCGGCTTGTCAGCGGGGAAAGAGAGGAGAGGGATACCGGTTCGGGGAGTTGGCCGGGTGGGCCGTGGGCCTCTTCTTAAGCTGGGCCGAAACGGTGCCCCCCCCTGGCCCCTTTTCTATTTTTATTTGTTTTGTTTCTTTTCTCTTTTCTGATTTCTATTTCTTTTGTATCTTTTGCAAAAAGGCTCCAATTCAAACCAAACCACTTTCAGAAATTTTCTAAAATTCAAAATAGTCCTTTTAAAACATAACAACAAGTTTCCCAAATCAAACATGGTTTTGAGTAAAGCTTCATATGCATAGCATGAAAGTGTTGCTTGCATAAAAGAAATAGAATTAAGGTTTTGGAGAAAGTTCTTTTAAAGAAAATAGTTCACAGAGTAATTGTTTGAAATCATCTTTCAAACTTAGTTTTGAAAATGCAATTCTTTATAAACACATTTTGAAATGCATTCCTTGCAAGTAACTTGCATAGGCTTTGAAAGAAGAAAATAATATTTTGGACATTTGTTTTTCTCAAAGAAGTTCTTCAAGAAATAAATAGAGGATTTTACTTAGTTTTTAAGTAAAGCTTTCAAATAAACTCAGAAAGTTTTAAATTCCTGTGAATTTCAATCATCTCAAGCATAACAAAATCAAAAAAAATTCCCCCAAAATTTGATAAAATCTTGGGTCGTTACATCTACGCCTAAGGGATCTAAATAGTGGTACTCGCAAAAAAACACAGCATCCGCTTCCAGTAGCCTAGCTACGAGCCTTCGAGCAGGTTGCAGTGTGCTCTCCATATGCACTCGAAGGCTAGTCCTACTTGGAGCTAAACTCAGGGACATAGAGCTATAATTAAGCTTCGGGTGCCACTTGCGTATCCACCCGAGAGCAAAATTGGCACCTGCCACTAAGTTCAGCTCTATTAATCTGTGAATACGGTGGCTGGATCTAAAAGTATCAAGAAGAAGCGGGAAAGTTGGAGGCAGAGGATTGCGAGGAAGCATGACATAGTGCATAGTTGTCAGAGCTCGTCGACAACCATCAACTGACTCGCCAATATGTTGGGCACGGTCTTGAAGCAGTACAATGGCACTCCGATGCCGAGGATCAGACCACAAGGTCTCAAAGCCTGCCGACATTCTCTCCAAAGCTGCATTTTGCTCGGTAACCCGATGATCTTCAGTAGCGAAATCCAGACAAGTGCCTATGACGGCAAAGGATGTCACAAAAATAGTAGTGAAGAAGCAGGGGAAAAAAGAAGTCAAAAGAAAACTTACATCACAACATCTCGCAGGCCGACTCGACAATGCCAAGAATAAAAGATCCGCATTCTTCGTTATGGACAATCTTGGCCGTCAAATGGGAAACCTCTTCATCAAGAGAAGATATCGGCTTCAGATAACCACAAGCTTTACTAGCTTTGCTCACAGCAATCTATGCTTGACGTTTAGCCAAAGTCAGGCGAGACTCAAGATTAGAAATCCTTGAAGAGTACTCTGCGCACTGATTACATCGGCTAGGAGGCGACAAAATCGTCGAACCAAACATACGGGCAGCAGAAGGAGCAGGTCCACCAGTCAAAGGATCGTTGGTATGCCTCGACTGGAAGTCAATAGAAAATAAAGAAGAAACATTTCAGAAATACAAGCACAAGACTTCATAAGAAGGAAATTTATTCACATAAGTGCAAAAACCCTTTGACTAAGATTCTCGGGTTGCACACGACTACAAGTTTTTACATTCAAAAGGATAAATAGGAAACTACAAGAAGGCTGAGTCTACGCCACCTCAGCATTTTGCTCAGTGGCAGAAGAAGGCATGATAAATTCCTCGCCAACAGTCAACGGAGGCGCATGGTCTTCCGCTGCAGGAGGTGGTGCAGCAGATGTCGCGGAGGCTGCTGAAGGAGAAATAATCGCCACCAGCGCAGGCGCCAACTTCTTCGCCTTCTCGAAGAAGGACTTCATCTCATCACGGGTGCAGCCATGGGGAGAGTTCACCTTCTCCCAGTTGAGATCCGCACCATGTTTTAGAGAAAGCCCCTTAAGCTGGAGGGTGGGATCTTTAGTTGTATCGAAGGTCTTGGCAAGCTCGCCCAAGTTGTCCTTCAGAACTTCTGCATTCTTCTTCGGCCACAACCTGACAAACAGCCGTGACAAAACGTGGCTAACTAACTCAAAAGTCTCCTGGATAGATATCTAGTTTTCCTCGAGTAGATTAACCGCAGTCATCAGAGCATCATCATCCGGTTGCAGGGACGACGAAGATACCCCGGTAAATCCTGAACAATAAAAGGAGATAGAAGGGAAAAGAAAAGAAAGATGTCAACAAGTACAACAGAAGTCGAAATAGAAGACAAGGCAAAGCACTTACTCTCAGCAGCAGTAGATATTGTGCAAAGACGCTGCTACTATGTGGTGGCGCCCAGAAAATTAGCTGCTGGTGCCTAGTTGATGTGTAGCAGACAGTCCTTGTGCTTTGTGGATAACCAGCCCATTGGGAACGCCAAGAGGAAGGTATGATGAGTATAGCAGCTAGTTTTCCCTCAGTTAAGAAACCAAGGTTTAATATCGGTCAGGATAGGAGAGACAATGACAGCTGAAGGTGATGCTTGCTAGTTTGCGACAGCAGCAGACAATTTATATATGGCACCTTGTCCAAGCTTTGCTTGCTAGCTGCAACGTGGAACCTGCACACACACAAACAAATACTTTGTTCCCAACTTGCGATGAGGTTGTCAATCTCACCGGTTTGCTTGAAACAAAGGTTATGAGTGTATCGAGTGGAAAACAGTAATAGTATGCGAGTAAAGTAAACAGTGCGAGAAAATAAATAGGTGATAGCAATATGATGGAAATAGGACCGGGGTCCACAGTTCACTAGTGGTGTCTCTCCATAGATAAAATAACATGCTAGGTAAACAAATTACAGTTGGGCAATTGATAGAATAAAGATAACGTGATATGTCAAGAAGATCACTATGAGATTTACTCTGGGCATTACAACAAAATACATAGACCGCCATCCAACTGCATCGATGACTAATAATCCACCCCCGGGGATATCAATCCGAACACCCCAAAAGTATTAAGTTGCGAACAATGGATAATTGCATTAAGCAAAGTGTGTAATGTAAACAAAGCATATGCCCTCGAGCATATGAATGTTGTTTTCTCCCTAGTAGCAACAGCACATCTACCACCTTAGAGGTTTCTGTCACTCCCCCAGGTGAAATAGAGACATGAACCCAGTATCGAGCATAAATACCCCCTCTTGGAGTCACTAGCAACTACTCGGCCAAGATAGCTACTAACAACAGAGAGCATGCGAGATCATAAACAACATAGAGATAACATAAGATAAATTTCAGTACAGCAACTTAATCATAAATACCAATATTCATCGGATCCCAACAAACCAACATCATAGAATTACATAGCAGTGATCTCAATCATGTAAGGCAGCTCATGAGATGTAAACATGAAGCACAAAGTGGAGAAGACAACCATCTAGCTACTGCTATGGACCCATAGTCCAAGGTAGACTACTCACTCATCGCTCCAGAGGCAAGCATGGCGATGAAGAAGACCTCCGGTGGCGATTCCCCTCTCTGGCAGGGTGCCGGGAAGAGCTTCTGGACCCTCCCGATCTTTGGGTCGACGGCGGTGGCGGATCGCGATGTGTTCTAGAAATCTGATCGGGTACTTAGGTTTTTTCCATCGAGGGGTATTTATAGGCGAAGGGGCGGCATCAGAGGAGGGGCCAGGCGCCCTCACATGGGCCCCGTGTGACCAGACCCCTGGCCGCACTGGCCCTATGTGTGGGGCCCTGGTGGCCCCCCTCCGGCTCCCCTTCGGATCTCTGGAAGCTTCCGGGAAAAATAAGACTTCAGGAACTTGTTTCGTCCAATTCCGAGAATATATCCTATGTATCACTTCTGAAACACAAAAATAGCAGAAAACAGGAAACTGGCACTGTGGCAACTTGTCAATAGGTTAGTTCCAGAAAATGCATAAAAGTGCCACTAAGTGTAACGAAACAATAGGCAAATGGTGTAAAAACAAGCATGGAGCATCAAAAATTATAGATACGTTGGAGACGTATCAAGCATCCCCAAGCTTAACTCCTGCTCGTCCTCGAGTAGGTAAGTGAGAACAAAAGAATAATTTTTTAGGTGACATGCACCTACACAATCTTGATCATATATGTAAGCATTGGTGAGCTGGGATCAATAGAACTTAAACATGGGCATGAAGATATAATTATGACAATAAGAACTTAGCAACCATGTTGTAAACATGTAAATGAACACAAACAAAAGATCATGATAATGAAACAATGAAAGTCAAACATGTGTTCAAATCATAAAGAAAACATACAAGTGGTTTTCAGCTTGTCCTTCAAAGAGAGCAAAACATAAATGCATAGGACACCTTTAAGTTTAAGAGGGCGACTAGATACAAATAATTTGAGACAAGTGAAACCAACAATATGCATCAATCAATAAACTTTGGGACAATGCATATCACACTAAGAATGACAACTATGCTCTCTTAATGGTGCATAAAGAAAGAAGGTGGTGACTCAACATAAAAGTAGAAGAAAGGCCCTTCGCAGAGGGAAGCAGTGATTGCGCATGTGCTAGAGCTTTTCATTTGTAAAACAGAGATAAAAATTGGTTTTAAGAGGTGGTTGTCTTTGTCAACGACTGGCAATGGGGTTCTTACTATCTTCCACACAAAAATTGAAGCAAGTTTTTGAGAGAGAGATTGGCACTTTTTGTGCTCTTTTATAAAACTTGGCACTCCTCCCCACCCTTTTTCCCTTTCACAAACCATGGCTAACCGATTCCATCGGGTGCCCACCATCATTCATAGTCCTTGGAGGAGTGCCTTTTTTATTTCTTTTTTCTCTCTTTTTTTTGGAATAAGCAATATGGAAGATAGCAAATCCGACCACTATGTCCCCATGAGCTGAAAACAGTGTCACAAAACAGGAAGTATTTTGAAGATTTTTGAAAGGTAGCACATGGAAATTTTACTTTGGAATGGCTTACAAATACCATGCATAGGAATTTATAGTGGACACAATGGAAAACTTTGGCTTTTGGGAGTTGGATGCATGAGTAGAGCTCATACTCAGTACAAGGCGAGGGCTAGCAAAAGACTGGAAGCGACCAACTAAGAGAGCAATAATAGCCATAATCATGCAAAGCGACAAAGCGACATTAAAAGAAGCATAAGATGGCATCAAAAGTCAAAAACTAAATGATCATGAAGGCTATTGGTGAATTTTTATGAGTCTAACATGTGTGAGCATGCGCCAAGTCAACCCAAATAAAGCATAAAGGAGAAAACCAAAATAATGCTTCTATACAATAAGAACAACGCATGATTTTTTCAGAGGCTCATTAAGCAATCTCAGTTATTTGAGACAAGTCATGCTACAGCAAAACCACTAAGCATACTATCAAAAAGACATCAATCATGACATGAAAAAGCCTAAGCTGCAGTCTACACAAGCTTCTTCTTGTACCACTATTTTGCATAAAGCTTTTTCTCTTTTCCAACACCATTTGAAATTTTTATAACTACCTCTTTTGATGAAAACCAATGAAGGTCAGAGACAAAAATACACCTTGATGAAAAGATATGACAAGATCTGAATGCATATCAAGGCAAAAAACAAAAGCCAAAAGTAGTAGCAGAAAAAGTAGAACGCTCGATGAACGATAAGAGTGAAAACTAGAGCGTTCTTTGCAAGTGAAAACGAGTACATCTCCTCCAAAGGAAAATTTGTTGGGGTCCAACCATTTATTGCAGCAAACAAACTAAACTAACAAACTAAGAAAACTAAAACAACTGACGCTCCAAGAAAAACGCATAGTGCATGAAGCAATAAAAATATAGTGTTTTGAAAGGTGACCTGATTTTTGCCGATGAAGAAGGGGTGCCTCGGGGGCATCCCCAAGCTTTGACGCTTGTACTTCTTGGATATTTCTTGCGGTGCTGGGCATCCCCAAGCTTGAGCTTTTGTTCATTCTTCAACTCATCTCATCATTCTCCAATCCCTACACTTGAAAACTTCCTTCATACAAAACTAAACACAATTCTATTAGCAACATTAGTGTAAGCATAAAATATATTCAACCTCTTTTAGCTTCAGGTTTCAATCAAAACCACCACATATAAAGCATATACTACTGTAGCAACTTCCCAAAAGGTTTCATGATCAAAAAGAACTCAAAAGAAAGCGATAAAGTGGCAAACACAAATATTGGCCGAAATCTGTCAAAACTGAACAGCTGACAAATGACGAATTTTTGAAAGGTTTGCTGTTGCTCAAATCAAAAAGTGTTCAACTAAAGAAAGTTTTGATATAACCTGGGGCATATGCACAAAAAATCGCAGGTCCAAAAGATAAACAGAGAATTTATATGATTTTTTACGGTGCAGTACCAAAAACAGTTTCAGGACAGCAACATCCCCAAATCTTTACCTTGCTCAAATTAGAGGCTTCTCTTGGCACAAAAAAGAAATAAACAAGATAAGGAGCGGTCATTACAGTAGTAATGACTTCCAAGACTCAAATAAAAGAAAAATTACTGAAATTAAAACATTGGGTTATCTCCCAAGAGTGCTTTTCTTTAACGCCTTTGAGCTAGGCGCAGAAAATTGCGAATCAAGTATTATCAGAAGAAGCATTTAGATCCATAGGAACAAAGAAATGAATACTATCCAAATGAGGTTTTGAGTACCCCTTGTAGTCACGCCTTGGTACACTACTTTCATCAAATAGATTTTTAGGACAAATCCAACTAAAATTAGTTTCCAAGGCTTCATGAATTCCTGCAAGTTTACAAGGTATTGGCATTCTAGGATCTTTGTTGGGTGTACCAACAATTTCAACAGGTGAACCAAGCTTATTAAATCTCTCAAAAACTTTCCTAGCCTCAACTGCAACATCTTTAAATTCTATACGCAAAGTTTCCAAGATAAAAGCTTTCTTTTCGGGATCCTCTATTTCATGAAGCTTAAGGAACATATATTGCATAAAAGGATTAAGACTAGCGAACCTAGCTTCTAACATGTGAACTAAATGAGCAGAAGAAACTTCATAGCTAGGAGCTAACTCAACCAAGGGTTTTTCCTCAACTTTCTCATGCATACTAATATGATTAAAGAACTCTGCAATGTTACTTTTACCAATAATCGAACCACTACCTACTAAGAGGTCCTCCAGAACAAACTTAGGGAACAACATGATAAACTAAAGTAAATAAATAACAACTACCAAGGATTCTAAATTTTTTGTGGGTTTTTGATATAAAGCAATGCAGGTAAAATAAATTAAGTAAAGCAAAACAATAACAAAGTAAAGTATGTGTGCGCGAAAACTCCCCTCACAGAAGTCTTCTTTCCTCCCCGGCAACGGCGCCAGAAAAAGAACTGCTACTATGTGGTGGCGCCCAGAAAATTAGCTGCTAGTGCCTAGTTGATGTGTAGTAGACAGTCCTTGTGCTTGGTGGATAACCAGCCCGTTGGGAACCCCAAGAGGAAGGTATTATGAGTATAGCAGCTAGTTTTCCCTCAGTTAAGAAACCAAGGTTTAATATCGGTCAGGAGAGGAGAGACAATGACAGCTGAAGGTGATGCTTGCTAGTTTGCGACAGCAGCGGACAATTTATATATGGCGCCTCGTCCAAGCTTTGCTTGCTAGCTGCAACGTGGAACCTGCACACACACAAACAAATACTTTGTTCCCAACTTGCGATGAGGTTGTCAATCTTACCGGTTTGCTTGAAACAAAGGTTATGAGTGTATCGAGTGGAAAACAATAATAGTATGCGAGTAAAGTAAACAGCGGGAAAATAAACAGGTGATAGCAATATGATAGAAATAGGACTGGGGTCCACAGTTCACTAGTGGTGTCTCTCCATAGATAAAATAACATGCTGGGTAAACAAATTACAGTTGGGCAATTGATAGAATAAAGATAACGTGATATGTCAAGAAGATGACTATGAGATTTACTCTGGGCATTACAACAAAATACATAGACCGCCATCCAACTGCATCTATGACAAATAATCCACCCCCGGGGATATCAATCCGAACACCCCAAAAGTATTAAGTTGCAAACAACGGATAATTGCATTAAGCAAAGTGTGTAATGTAAACAAAGCATATGCCCTTGAGCATATGAATGTTGTTTTCTCCCTAGTAGCAACAGCACATCTACCACCTTAGAGGTTTCTGTCACTCCCCCAGGTGAAATAGAGACATGAACCCACTATCGAGCATAAATACCCCCTCTTGGAGTCACTAGCAACTACTCGGCTAAGATAGCTACTAACAACGGAGAGCATGCAAGATAATAAACAACATAGAGATAACATAAGATAAATTTCAGTACAACAACTTAATCATAAACACCAATATTCATCGGATCCCAACAAACCAACATCATAGAATTACATAGCAGTGATCTCAATCATGTAAGGCAGCTCATGAGATCTAAACATGAAGCACAAAGTGGAGAAGACAACCATCTAGCTACTGCTATGGACCCATAGTCCAAGGTAGACTACTCACTCATCTCTCCGGAGGCAAGCATGGCGATGAAGAAGACCTCCGGTGGCGATTCCCCTCTCCGGCAGGGTGCCGGGAAGAGCTTCTGGACCCTCCCGATCTTCGGGTCAACGGCGGCGGTAGATCGCGATGTGTGCTGGAAATCTAATCAGGTACTTAGGTTTTTTTCCATCGGGGGGTATTTATAGGTGAAGGGGCGGCGTCAGAGGAGGGGCCAGGCGCCCTCACACGGGCCCCGCGCGGCCAGACCCCTGGCCGCGCTGACCCTGTGTGTGGGGCCCTGGTGGCCCCCCTCCGGCTCCCCTTCGGATCTCTGGAAGCTTTCGAGAAAAATAAGACTTCAGGAACTTGTTTCATCCAATTCCAAGAATATTTCCTGTGTATCACTTCTGAAACACAAAAACAACAGAAAATAGGAAACTGGCACTGTGGCAACTTGTTAATAGGTTAGTTCCAGAAAATGCATAAAAGTGCCACTAAGTGTAACGAAACAATAGGCAAATGGTGTAAAAACAAGCATGGAGCATCAAAAATTATAGATACATTGGAGACGTATCAGACGCTCTGCCACGGCTTGCTCTCGCTGCGCGTGCTCTTTTTTGGCATCAGCTAAAGCTTTTTCAGCTTTCTTCGTCTTACCAAGGGCAAATTTCTGCGACTTCTCAGTGTTTGCTTTAGCAGCATCCGCAACATCATATGCCTTCTACGAAGAACTGAGCTCCGCCTCCAGCGATGCAATTCGAGCATTGGCTTTTACTAGAGCAGCTACAGAAGAAGATGAAAGGGAGTCAGATAAACAACAAAGGATAAACACAGAACAAAAGTAATGACTGGATGTCAAAAATATACCTTCAGAAGCTTTCACAACCTTTAGGTACTCCGCACATTCAGTGCCCAAGGCGACGAATCTTTGCAACAATGCCTAGGAAAAAGGGCGTGTAAGAACACAAAGGAATACAAAGAGAGAAACTCAACAGAAGCTACTTACGTCATTGGGAGAAATCGTCGATGCATGGGCCTCAAGAGAGACATCAGTATCTTTGGCCTTCTTCAAGCACTTGGGATTTCGAGTTACAGGAATCTTCTTGACAGAAGCCCTAGTAACCCTCGCCGCAGCTTCTTGCTCGACAGGATCATCAGCAATCGCAGGTGAAGTTGAAGGAGCAGATGGAGCATCTTTTGGAGGCTCCTTGTCATCTCTACAAAACGAGAAACAAATTATGTATAACACAAGGCAAGAGGGGTGCAATTGAAGAACCCTAATAAAGCACTTACGATGCCGGGAGATCGAAGTACTCCATATCTCCTGCAGGAACAGAGGCCTTATCAGCCGCTGCAGAACTCGAAGAAGCAAATTCTTCAATGTCATGGGGATGACTTAGGGGGCGCACCACGGGCCGGGCAATACGCCGGCTAGCGTCCCAGGAGTCCCCACGACTTCAGCGCAAGAAGACTGGCTCCGCCCGAAGGGCCGGCTGCACCAGCAGCTGGCGACTCCACCAAGGAAGACTGGAGCCGGGCGATGGAGACAAAACTCCCCGATGGCTGTCTAGCCAAAAGCAGAACGGCCCCGACAAGATCGTCAGGGGCATAGGACAGGAGTGACGAGCACCATGACCACGTCCAACTAATGAGAGATCTAAGACCCTTCCCCACAACGGATCCGAGGCAAAGGGGAGGGGATATGCCCTCCAGATGCCGATCGGGGGGAAAGACACTTTATAAAGTGTCTTTGCCAGAGCAGGGTCAGAGGATCACGCCAAGGACACCGCCGCCAGGGAGCCGGCAGCCGGCCGAATCGCCACCTAAACCTGTAACCAGGCCCCCGTCTATATAAGGGGGCCTGGACCGTTAGCGTAGGGGAGACCGATCTTCTTCTTCCTCCTCCAGCCGAACAGCTCGAGGAGCACTTTAATCGTTACATCCCTATCAATACAAAGCAGGCAGGAAGTAGGGCTTTACCTCCAACCGGGAGGGCCCTGAACCTGGGTAAACCGAGGTGTCTCTGTTTGCACAATCCCGAGCCGAACCCATCGTCACCAACATCGAGCCCCTCCGATAAGCCACCCCATGGCTACTGTCTCTAAATTCCCATGACAGTTGGCACCCACTGTGGGGCAAAGCGCGGTGGCGAGTGGAGTCAAGTTCTGACCGGGACCCTCTGGCGAGAAGGTCGCCTCTGGCCTCGTCTGGAGGTTCGGCACCTTCGACTGCATTGACAACAACTTGGCCCACTTCAAGAACGGCTTCGGCAATAGCGGCTCCTTCCTCAACGTCGGCAGCCATTGCTTCTACGTCGCCAAGCCCTTCCCGGAGGAGATCACCGACATCTTCTACTCCCTCTATGACGGAGGCCCGAGTTGCGGTGAAAGCAGCAATCTTGGCGCCATGGTTGAGGTGATGGCCCTGGGAGAGGATGAGGGCGGCGACTTGCCGCGCTCCGAGCGCTCGAGTGCCCACCTCCACAGGAGCAAGATGCTTCGCTCCCAGAGCGGGACACCCCAGACGTCTCCGTGGTGGACCTGCGCGTTCCCCTCGACCGCGTCATCGATCCCGCCCGGGTCGCCGAGGCCTTGGAGCGGACGCGCCTCGTTCTCCTTAGCAAGATGGCTAAGGACAAGGCTAACTGGCGCCATGCGAGCACCACGCTCAGCGAGCTCTACGACATGCATGGAGACGCACCGACCGGGCCCGCCCATGGATAGTGCCATAGCTCCGCCACCGTCATCCCCGGCCAGATCCAGCGGTCGCCATCGGCAAGCCGAGGCCGCAGAGGGCGTGGACGAGGCGGCCGTGCCCCGAGCGGCAACGCCCAAGGCCACCACACCCAGCAAGGCGGCGGAGCAAGCAGGCCACGCTTGATCGCAGAGTCAGCGCCAGGGTCAGAGTCCCAGGCTCGCCCATCGGCGCTGCACATCCACCTGTGGCTCGACCACATCAAGACGTCCCCTAAGGGATCTGCTAGCTCAAAGCGAGCGGCTTCTGATCAAGGAGGCCCGGGGGCTACAGGCAGTAGTCATGGGCGCAAAGAGGGCAAGTACACCCTCGATGCTGTGCTTGATCAGCCGTGTAAATTCCACACCTCCCCGGGCAGGGAAGCGACCCACTCCACACGTTAGTGTCGCTTCATGAGAGAGCTGGAGCAGCGCGCTTGGCAGATCCCAAGTACGTCGCGAGCACCACTGGCTGAAGGTCAGGAGGACCAACAGTACAACCTGGCTGGAGGCGAGCCGGATCAAGATGATGACTTCCCAACAGATGTGGAGCAGTATCACATCTTCGTTACCCCCGGCAAGGACAAAAGGAAAGACCTTTGGCATGAGGCAGAGGTGAATGTCGTGATGCCTGCAGAGCCCCAATTCATGCACTGGTCTGAGGCGGCCATTACCTGGGGGCGCGAGGACCACCCGAGGTTGATGCCCAGCCCTGGAGAATATGCTCTAGTCGTGGATCCTGTCGTGTGTTCCGATACACACATGTGCCGCTTCTCCCGCGTGCTCATCGATGGCGGTAGTAGTATTAACCTTCTCTACCAAAGATCTCTGGAGAAGTTGCGCATCCCGCTTGCTTAGCTGAAACCTAGCCGGCTCACCTTCCATGGCATCGTGCCTGGGCATTCTTGCACCCCTTTGGGCAAGGTGCAGCTAGAGGTTCTCTTCGGGAAGAAGGGGAATAGCCGCCGCAAGCCCATCTGGTTTGAGGTGGTGGACATCAGCAGTCCCTACCACGCACTGCTAGGCCGCCCAGCCCTGGCCAAGTTCATGGCGGTTCTGCACTATGCCTATCTGAAGATGAAGCTCCTAGGGCCCAGAGGTGTGATCATAGTTTCGGGAAACTTCAAGAAGTCCCTGGCCTATGCAAAGGAGAGCTCGCAGCTGGCAGAGGCGCTGGTCATCGCCGAGGAGAAGAGACAGCTTCTGCATCGTGTGGAGCTGGCCTAGCAAGACGTACCGGTTCGCCAGTCGCCTGTGGAGAAGTTCAAGCCGGTCGACGACACCAAGAAGATCCTGCTGGACGAGAGCGACCCCTCCAAATATGTCATCATCGGCACCGACTTGTCCGCCAAATAGGAAAGCGAGCTCACCAGTTTCCTCCGTGAGAATCGGGACATCTTTGCATGGTCTCCAAAGGACATGCCTGGTGTGCCGAGGGAGCTGGCTGAGCATGCACTAAACGTCCGACCGGACGCCAAGCCGGTCAAGCAGCCGCTGTAGCGGTTTGCAGAAGAAAAGAGGAAAGCTATTGGTGAGGAGATTGCCCGGCTCCTTGTGGCCGGCTTTATCATGGAGGTGTTTTACCCTGACTGGCTTGCGAACCCAGTCTTGGTTCTAAAGAAGAATAACACTTGGCGAATGTGTATCGACTACACTAGCCTCAACAAGGCTTGCCCCAAGGATCCTTTTGCGCTGCCACAAATTGATCAGGTGATCGACTCCACAGCCGGCTGTGACCTGTTGTCTTTCCTGGACGCCTATTCCGGCTACCACCAGATCCCGCTCTTCCAGCCGGATCAGATCAAGACCTCCTTCATCACCCCGTACGGAGCCTACTGCTACATCACCATGCCGTTCGGCCTGAAGAACGCTGGAGCCACTTACCAGTGGACCATGCAGCAATGTATGCAGGAGCAGATTGGGAGGAACGTGCACGCTTATGTGGATGACGTGGTGGTGAAGACCAAGCAGAGCAGCACGCTCCTGGACGATCTCAAGGAGACCTTCACCAACTTGCGGCGCTATCGCATGAAGCTCAACCCTGAGAAGTGCACCTTTGGCATGCCAGCTGGGCAGCTCCTAGGTTACATTGTTTCCCAGCGAGGGATCGAGGCTAACCCCTCAAAGATAAAAGCCATCGAGGCCCTAGAGAAGCCCACCCAGCTCAGAGATGTGCAGAAGTTTGCTAGCTATTTGGCCTCGCTTAGCCGGTTCGTCAGCCGGCTCGGGGAGAAGGCCATGCCGCTGTACCAGCTGATGAAGAAGACGGACCACTTCGTTTGGTCCCAGCTTGCCGATGACGCCTTCAACGACCTCAAGCGAGCCTTTCAACCGCGCCAATCTTGGCAGCGCCGGCTCCGCAAGAGCCAATGCTGCTCTATGTTGCAGCAACCCCATGTGTCATCAGTGTGGTGATCATGGTGGAGCGCACCGAGGAAGGCAAGGACCTGCCGGTTCAGCGCCCGGTGTACTACTTGAGTGAGGTGCTCACTCTCTCCAAGCAAAACTATCCACACTATCAGAAGGTCGCGTACGGCGTGTACATGGTGGCCAAGAAGCTGAAGCACTACTTCGAGGAGCACCCAATCACGGTGGTGAGCACCACTTCGCTCTCGGAGATCATCGGGTGCAAGGATGCGTCAGGAAGAGTGGCTAAATGGGTGATCGAGCTCGCGGCTCATACCATTCAGTACAAGCCCAGGACAACGATCAAGTCACAGATCATAGCGGATTTCTTCGCTAACTGGGGAGAGCACCAGTACCTGCCGCTGGCTCCGGACTCCACCCATTGGCGCATGCACTTCGATGGCTCCAAGCTGCTCGGGGGCTTGGGGGCTGGTGTCGTCCTCACCTCTCCCAAGGGAGACAAGCTGCAGTACGTGCCACAGATGCACTTCTGCGCGTCAAACAACGTCGCTGAGTATGAAGCCCTGGTACATGGGCTCAAGATGGCCAAGCAAATCGGCATCAGGGGGATCCTCAGCTTCGGAGACTCCGACCTGGTGATGCACCAGGTCTCAGGGGACTGGGATGCTAAGGATGCCAACATGGCCTCCTATCGCTTCTATGTGCAGCAGCTCAGCGGATTCTTTGAGGGCTGCGAGTTCCACCATGTCCCCAGAGCAAACAACGAGGAAGTGGACCGGCTGTCTAAGATTGGCTCCACCAAGCAGGATGTCCTAGCCAGGGTGTCCCTGGAGATCATCCACAAGCCGTCTATCAAGCCTTCGCCGGAGTCCATATCCATCTATGTGCCTCGAGACCCCGCCCCGGCTCAGGTACCGCCACCAGACCCGGGGGCTGCCGCCTCGGAGCTGAAGGGGACAGCCGGTCAGCCCAGCACGGCCGGCACGGTGAAGGACAAGCGGACTGCCGGCTCCACGCCCGCTCTCCCAGCCGGGCAATCAGGCGAAGCCAGCTCAACGACGGACCCAGGGGCTGCTGACCCACTGGTTGCCAGCGTCTTCCACATATGGGAGATACCTTCCTGGGCGGAGCCATTCTCCAAGTACCTCATCACTGGGGACCTGCCGCAAGACGAAGCGGAGGCTAGGCGAATTCAGTGTCGAGCTAGGGCGTACACCATCATCAACAGTGAGCTGTACAAGCGCAGCGTGTCTGGCATCTACCAGAAGTGCATCGATCCGGAAGAAGGGACAGAGCTGCTAAGAGAAATACACCAAGGGGAGTGCGGATATCACGCATCTTCCAGAGCCGTGATGGCCAAAGCCTTTCGCCATGGCTTCTATTGGCCAATGGCCAAGAAGAATGCGGAGCAGCTGGTGAAGCAATGCAATGGCTGCCAGCGCTTCTCCAAGCACAGAAACACTCCAGCGGCAGCCCTCAAGACCATCCCGCTCACCTGGCCGTTCGCGGTCTAGGGCCTGGACATGGTAGGGCCATTCAAGACTGCACCCGGGGGCTTGACGCATCTGCTGGTTGCCGTGGACAAGTTCACCAAGTGGATCGAGGCCAAGCCAATCAAGAAACTCGACGGTTCGTCCACGATCAAGTTCTTCAACGAGATCATCACAAGATATGGAGTTCCCCATAGCATCATCACCGACAATGGGACAAACTTTGCGAAGGGCGTCTTTGCTGATTACTATGGTCAGAAAGGCATCCGGCTAGACTTAGCGTCAGTAGCGCACCCTCAGTCAAATGGACAAGTGGAGAAGGCAAATGGGCTGATCCTGGCTGGCATCAAACCAAGACTGGTTGAGCCTCTCAAGCGCTCAGCCGGCTGTTGGGTCAAAGAGCTACCCTCAGTGCTCTGGAGCCTATGCACCACTCCAAATCGCTCTGTCAGCTTCACACCTTTCTTCCTAGTCTATGGAGCAGAGGCGGTGTTACCCACAGACATTGAGTTCGACACACCTAGAATTGTCTAGTACACGGAGAAACAAGCAAAAGAAGCTCGCGAAGATGGCATCGACCTCCTTGAGGAGGCTCGAGAGCAGGCTCTGGCTAGATCAGCACTCTACCAGTAGCAGCTGCGATGATACCATATCCGGAAAATTCGCCCGCTCGCATTTCGCAAAGGTGACCTTGTACTCCGGCTGGTCCAAAGCACTAAAGGCTTGCACAAGCTGTCCTCTCCCTGGGAGTTACTGTTCATTGTCAGCCGGGTGCTGGGCAATGGGGCATATTACCTCATCGACGCACAAGAGCCCAGAAAGAACAAGGCAGATAACTCTGACAAGGAGACCGAGCATCCCTGGAATGTCAGTCTCCTAAGACCTTTCTTCTGCTAAGGCAAAAGCTTGTACCCCAAAAAGCGTGTCAATGAATAAAGGAAAATGGAACGGCTAGTTATGACCGGCACCGAGAAAAACACTTAGTGTATGTTTTGCTTCCTGCGTTATTCACTTGACCGGCAGCTGGCTCCAGGCATCGAGCCACAGCCGGCAGCCCCGAAAAAATCAATCTTTCGCCAGCCGGATGAGTACTACGTATGAAGAAGGTCTCGAGCCCAATCTCCGCCTTCCGGCTCCGCACAGCCGGACGGATAGGAGCCGGCAGGCCACATACGAAGGAAAGCCGCAGAGCGGAACCATAAACGATAGAGAAACCGCTCAACCAGGTGTTAAGGGCAGTGTCTGTTAACTAAGCGTTGGCTAGCATGAGTCGGGGGCCCGACAGACCGAAGTACTACTTCTCACTCCGCGGCACGCTCCCACCCTAGGCCGGCATTCGGCTGCTGGCCCAAGGAAGACCAACCGGCACCAGGCTGCCAATTGGGGGTAGAAGGGCCGAAGGGTGGGGAGATTAAGGAAAAGGTTGAGGGAACCGGACGAAGGCAAAGCCAGCGAGTAGCTGATAGTCACTTTTTTGATGTTTGGGCTGAGAAGCCACGCCCAAGAGGTTTGAAGCTAGAGCTACCTCGCTGGGCGTCGGCACCGTTCGCGAAGAGCTAGTTTTGAGCTAGCTGGTAGTCCAGCTACCCCAAAACTCAGGGGCTAGGGGGAAAGGAAATTAGCCCTCAGAAGCAGGCCGGCTCCAGTACCTCGCCGGCTGTTCGTCCAGCTGGCGCTGTGACACGATTAGCAAACGAGCAACGAAACCGAAACTTAACACTCGCAAAGCAACGGCTAGAGCCGGAAACTGGGAGATCTACTCCAATCGTGGCTTGGGATGCACGAAGGCTCAGGAAATAAAACATGCCGACTTCGACCTCGCTCGAGCTGGTATAGGATTCAATCTCTGTCCCATCCGTGCTGAAGCTAGAGCTAGCCTGCGCTCTACAAAGCCAGCTGGCAGAAGCACCGTTTCCTTCGCACTGAAGCCGGAGGAACCCGCCCGAAGCGTCTGCGCAGGCCGGTGACTATCGTAATCCCCATCTACGGTTTTGTCAAGGGAAGAACCGTCACATCACGATGGTGTTGAGCAGAGGACGCTTGCGCGATGGCAAGAGCACACAGTGAAGGGATACATCCACACAACAAACCAAGAGCAGCAAGCAAAGATTTGCGGAAATGGGAAGAGTTAGTGAAGGGAGCCTGATGATTACAAAAGTCCCCTAAACTACCACCCTAAGGGCGCCAAGAATCCCGTGCCCGGGAGATCCTCGCCTCCTCTAGCCTGGCTCGAGCGCTGCATGGACTTTGTCCCGGAGAAGCCCATGTCGGAGGCCGATAGAGCCCCCGCCCTTCACGGCTAGGCGACGAAGGCGCGAGCGGAGAGGGTACCATCGAAGAGGCAGAGGGTGAATTCATCCTTATCATCTTGGCAGGTAAGAAGGATGAACCAGCCCTCGTGCACACCATAGTCGATGAAGAACTTTGACCACCCATCGCGGAAGTAGCACACCCCTTAGCCGTCATAGTAGACCTCGACACGGTACGTGGGCTGGCCGCCGCTGCACTCCCGCAGTTTGGCGTAGGCCATCTCCTAGTCCTCCATCAAGCTGGTGAACTGGGTCAGGAGGCGGAGATGATCCAGAGCACCAGCAAGCACAGGGATGATGCAGGTGGACCATCCTTGCACCGAGATGTACTCTGGCAGCTGGAGCGTCGGCTTCTCCAGCCAGGGCCGTGAGGGGCCTAGCGGAGGAGGAACCATTGCACGGGGCCCCGCAGGAGTGGCGTCGACCCTGAAGACAGCGGGGGCCTTCTTGTTTTTGCTGCCCGGCGGCCGCCCGCGGTGGGACGAAGAAGGAGCGGCGACCGTCGCGAGGGCAGTCTTCTTCCCACTCCCCTTCGGGCGGCCAGGTTTCCGTTTCTCCAGGATGCCTGCACTGCTGGGAGCTCCGGTCGCCTGGGGCGTGGCGGAGGAAGAGGCGGCAGTGGCGGCTTTCGCTGCGAGAGCCTCTAGGGTGCTCTTGTTGCGGCTTCCTTTCGGGCGACCGCATCCTCGGGGTGCGGATGGCACCGACTCCGGCACCTCAATCTCCTCCCTGTCCCCCTCCGGGACCTTGTCGTCGCTGGCAGGGAAGTGGCTAGGGGACGACATCGTCGGGCCGAGTTCAAGAAGAGAAGGCTCGAGCGCGAAGGAGAAGTGGCAGACGCTCTGGGCAATGAGCACGCTTGACATTTAAAGGAGGGCGGCGAAAGGGTAACCCCCGATGTTTCAGTAACCAACTTCCACATCGTGCGCCACCGCGACGGTTGCCGCAGTGGATCGTGGGAGGGGTTGATGGGATACGTCACTGACGTTTGATGACCCACCCCGCATGATGACTCGAGAAGTTATGGCGAAGAGGATTCCGAGGTCAAGATGACTAGACTGGTCACTCGCACTGTCGTGGGGATAACTTAGGGGGCGCACCACGAGCTGGGCAATATGCCGGCTGGCATCCCGGGAGATCCCACGACTTCAGCATGAAACGACCGGCTCCGACTGAAGGGCTGGCTGCGCCAGCGGCCGGCTGACGACTCCACCGAGGAGGAATGGAGCCGGGCGGTGGAGACAAAACTCTCCAACGGCTGTCTCGCCAAAAGCAGAACGGCCCTGACAAGACTGTCAGGGGCGCAGAACAGGAGTGACAAACGCCATGACCATGTCCAACCAATGAGAGATCGAAGACCCTTCCCCACGATGGGATCCGAGGCAAAGGAGAGGGGATATGCCCTCCAGATGCCGGTCCAGGGGAAAGACACTTTATAAAGTGTCTTTGCCAGAGCAGGGTCAGAGGATCACGCCAAGGACACCGCCGCCCTGGAGCCGGCAGCCCGTCGAATCGTCACCATAAACCTGTAACTAGGCCCCCGTCTATATAAGGGGGCCTGGACCCTTAGCATAGGGGAATCCAATCTTCTTCTTCCTCCTCTAACCGAACAGCTTGAGGAGCACTGTAATCGTTACTACAATCAATACGAAGCAGGCAGGAAGTAGGGGTTTACCTCCAACCGGGAGGGCCCTGAACCTGGGTAAACCGAGGTGTCTCTGTTGGCACAATCCTGAGCTGGACCCATCGTCACCAACATCGAGCCCCTCCGATAAGCCTCCCCATGGCTACTGTCTCTAAATTCCCACGACAGGCGCGCTACGCTGGCCGCCGCGTGGGAATGAGATTTGAAGCGGCGCAAGTTTCCAGGAGGCGGCACGCCGGCTCGCGGCTCACCGGCTTGCCTTCGCCAGCCGGACCACCACCAGAGCTGGTTCATCTCGAGACGGCCGGAGAAACTCCACGAGGCCTAGCCTCGACAACTAGAGCGACCAAGCCGGACCGGAGATCCTGGGACTTCGACGAGGACGAGCAAGACTTTGGCGAAAAGAAGAACCCGCCGAAGCCCCATTCTAGCCCATGAGACTTCGCCAGTTTTGGGGGCTAGTGTCGTGGGGATGACTTTGGGGGCGCACCATGGGCCGGGCAATACGCCGGCTGGCGTCCCAGGAGTCCCCACGGCTTCAGCGCAAGAAGACTGGCTCCGCCCGAAGGGCCGGCTGCACCAACAGCTGGCTGGCAACTCCACCAAGGAAGACTGGAGCCGGGCGATGGAGACAAAACTCCCCAACGGCTATCTAGCCAAAAGCAGAACGGCCCCGACAAGATCGTCGGGGGCGCAGGACAGGAGTGATGAGCGCCACGACCACGTCCAACCAATGAGAGATCGAAGACCCTTCCCCACGACGGGATCCAAGGCAAAGGGGAGGGGATATGCCCTCCAGATGCCGATCCGGGGGAAAGACACTTTATAAAGTGTCTTTGCCAGAGCAGGGCCAGAGGATCACGCCAAGGACACCACTGTCGGGGAGCCGACAGCTGGCTGAATCGCCACCTAAACCTGTAACCAGGCCCCCATCTATATAAGGGGCATGGACCCTTAGCGTAGGGGAAACCGATCTTCTTCTTCCTCCTCCAGCCGAACAGCTCAAGGAGCACTGTAATCGTTACATCCCTATCAATACGAAGTAGGCAGGAAGTAGGGGTTTACCTCCAACTGGGAGGGCCCTGAACCTGGGTAAACCGAGGTGTCTCTGTTGGCACAATCCCGAGCCGGACCCATCGTCACCAATGTCGAGCCCCTCCGATAAGCCACCCCATGACTACTGTCTCTAAATTCCCATGACATTCAACTTGCTTCCTCTTCTTGTCGACACCAGCATCTTTGGCAAGCATGGGGGGAGGCAATGTCGATGAGCTAGTTTCCTCTTCCGATTCTTTGGCATCATCTCCATCCTGATTCTCATCAGCCTCAGGGGCTTCAGATACAGACGAGGCCAGATCAGTCGGAAGGGGCCCTGCCTCTAGAAGAGGAGGGTGCGAAACAAGGATTGGTGACCCTGCATAAAAATAAAGTCAGCATAGTACAAAGGCAAAGAATAATGCAAGTCGAAGCAAACAAAATTCGACAACAAGTAAACACAAAGATACATACCTCGGGCAGAGGGTGTACGGAGTCAAAGTAGTCAGTGGTCAAGTCAGCAACCACATGATCCTTGGTGAGCTTGGTGAGGCTCCTAACTCACTTGTCAACATCTTTTTTCTCTATCAAATTTTTAGAGACGCGAGTAGGGTCTTCCAAGCCAGAGTAATTCCAGATCTTGGTGAGGCGGTGCTGCAGGGGTTGAACTTGACATTGCACAAAGAATGCCATGAGTTGAATACCCAACAAAGCTCCTCCTTGGCCTCCTTTCAAAGCCTAAATGCGAGATAGAAGAGGAAGAACGTGTGCTATCTCCGCATCTGAGGGAAGCGAATCCCACAACGCCAATTTCTTCACTTCCTTGGAGGCTTCGAAAGGGGCTAAACCATATTGGTCTTCAAAGGAGGCTTTGCGATCTTTGATATAGAACCATTTGGTTCTCCACCCCTGGACATATGCGGCAAAGGAAAATTCAAGGTACTGTGCCTCAGGGTGCACAGAGACAACAACTCCACCCAATTCAGGCTTTCTAGCCAGAGCAACATTGGGGCAGAGTCGAAAGATTGACCTCCAGAGAAGAAAGTGGGGCTCAATGCCCAAAAATGACTCACAGAGAGTCACTAAACAAGCAATGTGAAGAAGGGAGTTTGGTATGAGCTGGTGGAGCTGCACACCATAGACAAAGAGGAGCCCTCGAATAAAATCGTGGGCAGGGAGAGAAAGGCCACAGAGGAGAAAAGCAAGGAAAATTACCCAATAACCGCTCGGGGGCTCCGGGATCTGCTCAGTGCTTGGAAATTTGATGGAATCTTGGGCGGAGATGAGGCCGTCCGCCCTGGCTTTCTCCACCTCCTTCTTCATGATGGCAGAGCGCACCCAGCTGGTGGCAGAAGAGAGCTTGGCCATGGCGTTCTTGGTGGCTAGGTGTTTCACGCGCATCTAACACACAGAGCGCTTGGGGGCTATGCACGAGAGGAGGAGGAAGATGAGATCAGCAATGGAGGCGGCGGAGGGAATAAGCTGGTAAACAGTAAAATCCCCCACTACGCCCCTTATATACCTTCTGGGAGAAGGATCGTGGGCTGAGATGTGGCGCAAGGAGCGGAAATGGCAGCCCACTAACAGTCAAAAATTGCGAAAATTATAGTGCTGCCCATAAAACGGTCCGCACTCATACAGAGTGGCGTATTTATTGACGTCATAAAAAAAGATGGTATAAGAAAGAAGAAGAATGGCGCCGACAAGTGCAAAATTTATAGACAAGAGTATAATAAATCTATCGAAATTCTCATTCCAGTCTGAGGGGATATCTGAAGCTACCGATCCGGGATCTCACTCAAATCCAAACCTAGCACTTTTGTATTTATTGCTTCTCCTCAAATGTAAAAAAAAGGTCTGAAAGACTTATTCTTTTTTTAAAGGAGGATAAGAAAATGTAAAGATTCTTTTTTGATGTTATTATGTGTTATTTACTACCTTTGGCTTTGGGAAAAGTTTTCAATATGAAGGATTTTCGATTATACCCTTGGAGGTTATTACCTTCAAAGATATTGAATGCAACTCTTTACTCGAGTGGCGGACGCATATTCGACGACAAGATGTTATTTAAGTATCTTGAGTTGAAGTATGATGGACTGTACTATATTTTGAGCCTATACTCGAAAAAGTCTTTTTTTGACTATAGCCTCGGGGGCTACTCCCATCGGGAGCGCTGAGCGTGCACCCGACGATATTTCTTGGTAAAGCATTAGAGTTTGGGAAGTACAGGAGTGTTACTCCCATCGGGAGCAAGTTTTATGGTTGTTATAACCCGAATATTTTCAGTCAAAATTTGACTGCGACATGAGATTCTCGAGTTATGTTATTGCAATGCAACTCGAATGCCATGACTTGTCACGAAGGTAAGACCCCGGGATCCATCCTGTGTGGCCTGGTATACGCATATGGATGCGCTCTACTGGTATGTATCCGTGTCTACGACGTGAAGAAATTCCTGGTGGACACACTGGGTACCCTGAGAATCACTGGGATTCATTCTTTGTAAGTCCTAAATGCGGCAAAAGAATGGGTTTAACCGGTATCCCAAATTCAAATCCAAGGGGATTGAATTTGAAGTAGTGACAAGTATCTGTTCTGGCAATTAACTGACCTCTTGATCCGTCAGAGTTGTCAGGCTTGTTCATCAAAACCCCTTGCAAAAAAATATCATGAAAGTAAGTCAAGAGACCAAGTCGAAGATTTGAAGATATGAAGAAATCAAAGAATTGATCAAGTCAAAGATTTGAAGATTAGAGATTCAACCCGAATCTGCAATTCTGGTAGAATCTCAGGGGCTACTAACAAGGGTATAGTTAATAGATCCCGTTAGTTGAGTACCCCCGAGGCCCGTTAAGCTAGGCCCAATTGTAATGATAGTCGAATACGAGTTCTTACCGTATGTCGATATTATAATCTGTATCAGACCCTACCCGATCCTCGAGACCTGGCCACCTATATATAGGGGCCAGGAGGGGACGGTGTAGGCCAGATTGAAAGCAAGCCAGGTTGAACACCCAAGTTTACTTTCGACATACACTTATTTTGACTAACCTTTACCTTCGAGTTCATCCGACGCCCTATTCCCCCGATCCTAAGTCCTTCATCTAGGACATTTGCCGAGTTAACCCTTGTCAGCTGGTAATGGTACATACCTTTATCTCTCTAGCATCTCATCTTCTCTTTCCCACCTGGCATGCAATTCTGCTAGCATCCTAACATTTTCATCAATTCTAACTTGTATAGCATTAGCAGTAGCAAAAACATTGTTCTCTTTCACCTCATTAGGCAACACATTTAATTTCAGATGAGCAAGGCTATCAATTTTAGAAGCAAGAATATCAATTTTTCCTAACTTTTCCTCAATAGACTTGTTAAAAGCATTTTGCTTACCGATGAAGTCCTTGAGAATTACCTCAAGCTCGGAGGGCGCGGCCCTAGTGTTGTTGGAGGAATTACCATAAGAGTTACCATAACCATTACTATTGGTAGAAGGATACGGCCTATAATTGTTACTAGCAAAATTGTTCCTATAAGCATTGTTGTTAAAATTATTATTTCTAATGAAGTTTACATCAACATGCTCTTCTTGAGCAACCAAAGAGGCCAAAGGAACATTATTAGGATCTACATGAGTCCTATCATTTGAAAGCATAAGCATAATAACATCAATCTTATCACTCAAGGAAGAGGTTTCCTCAACAGAATTTACCCTCTTACCTTGCGGAGCTCTCTCGGTGTGCCATTCAGAGTAATTTAAAGAGCCTCCAGCAGCTGAATCAAGTAGGTTCCTTGAAGAAAAATTATGTCCTGCATAAAAAGTTTGAACAATCATCCAAGTAGTCAGTCCATGAGTGGGACAATTCTTTATCATAGATTCATTCTTTCCCAAGCTTGAGCAACATGTTCATTATCAAACTGACTAAACTTCATAATATTGCTATGCAAAGCTATAATCTTAGCAGGAGGATAGTATCTACCAATAAAAGCATCCTTACACTTAGCCCATGAATCAATACTATTCTTAGTCAAAGACAGCAACCAATCCTTAACTTTTCCTCTCAAAGAAAAAGGAAACAACTTAAGCTTAATAATATCACTTTCAACATCCTTATATTTCTGCATCTCACATAGCTCAATAAAATTGTTGAGATGAGCTGCAGCATCTTTAGTACTAGCACCATAAAATTGCTCTTTCATAACAAGGTTCAACAAATCAGGCTTAATCTCATAAAAATTTGCAGCAGGAACAAGTGGTGCAATAGGAGTGCAGATAAAATCACTATTGTTCGTGCTAGTAAAGTCACACCACTTGGTGTTTTCAGGAGTAGCCATTCTAGCGAACTAAAAGCAGATAAGTAAAAACAACTACAAAGGATCCTATTTTTTTTGGTTTTTTGATAAAACGATGCAAGTAAAATAAATAAAGTAAAGCAAAACAATAAACAAAGTAAAGGATGTGCGTGTGAAAACTCCCCTCGCAGAAGTCTTCTTCTTTCTTCCCGGCAACGACGCCAAAAAAATACATTGATGCTGTATGATGGTGCCAGAAAATATGTTGGACGCCTGATGAATGACCAGCCTGTTGGGAACCCCAAGAGGAAGGTGTGATGAATATAGCAGCAAGATTTTTCCTCAGTTAAGAAACCAAGATTTGTCGATCTGGAGAAGAGCGGACAATACGACTGAAGGTGATTCTTGCTAGTTTGCAACAGCTTTAGACAATTTATATATGGCACCTCATCCAAGCTTTGCTTTGCTAGCTGCAATGCGGAACCTGCACACAACACAACCAAGTACTTTGTTCCCAACTTACGATGAGGTTGTCAATCTCACCGGTTTGCTTGAAACAAAGGGTATGAGCGTATCGAGTGGAAAATGATAATAGTATGCGAGTAAAGTAAATAGTGCGAGTAAAGTAAACAGGTGATAGCAATATAAAGGAAATAGGACTAGGATCCACAGTTCACTAGCGGTGTCTCTCCATAAGATAAAATAATACAAGTTGGGTAAACAAATTACAGTTGGGCAATTGATAGAATAAAGACAACGTGCATATGAAGAGAGGATCACTATGAGATTTACTATGGGCATTACAACAAGATACATAGACTGCCATCCAACTGCATCTATGACTAATAATCCACTCACGGGGATATCGTCCGAACACCCTATGAGTATTAAGTTGTGAACAATGGATAATTGCATTAAGAAAAGTGTGTAATGTAAACAAAGCATATGCCCTCGAGCATATGAATGTTGTTTTCTCCCTAGTAGCAAAAACATATCTACAACCTTAGAGGTTTCTGTCACTCCCCCTAGATTAAATAGAGGCATGAACCCCCTATCGAACATAAATACCCCCTCTTGGAGTCACTAGCAACTACTCGACCAAGATAGCTACTAACAACGGAGAGCATGCAAGATCATAAACAACATAGAGATAACATAAGATAAATTTTAGTACTTCAACTCAAGCATAACACTAATATTCATCGGATCCTAATAAACCAAACATATAAAATTACATAACAGTGATCTCAATCATGTAGGGCACCTCATGAGATCTAAACATGAAGCACATAGTGGAGAAGACAACCATCTAGCTACTGCTATGGACCCATCATCCAAGGTAGACTACTCACTTATTGCTCCAGAGGCAGGGTGCCGGGAAGAGCTTTTGGACTCTCCCGATCTTCGGGTCGACAATGGTGGCAGATCACGATGTGTTCTGGAAAATTGATCTGGTTTTTAGGTTTTTCCCATCGGGGGTCTTTATAGGCGAAGGGGTATCATCAAGAGTGGACCAAGACGGTCTCACACATAGGGGGCACGGCCCAGCCCCTGGCCATGCCGCCCTGGTGTGAGGGCCCCTCGTGGCCCCACTCCATCTCCTCTTCGATTCTCTGGAAGCTTCGGTAAAATTCTGGGCGACTGGCTTTGGTTTCATCCAATTCCAAGAATATTTCCTGTGTAGCTTTTCTAAAACACAAAAGCAGCAGAAAACAGGGAACTGGCACTGTGGCAACTTGTTAATAGGTTAGTTCCAGAAAATGCATAAAAGTGCCACGAAGTGTAACGAAACACTAAGCAAATGGTGTAAAAACAAGCACGGAGCATCAAAAATTATGGATACGTTGGAGATGTATCACATACCACGTTCTATCAATTGCCCAACTGTAATTTCTTTACCCAGCATGTGTTATTTATCTTATGGAGAGACACCACTAGTGAACTGTGGACCCCGGTCCTATTTCCATCATATTGCTATCACCTGTTTACTTTACTCGCACTTTTTTACTTTACTTGCATATTACTAATGTTTTCTACTCGATACACTCATACCCTTTGTTTTAAGTGAAAGGGTGAGATTGACAACCTCATCGTAAGTCGGGAACAGAGTATTTGGTTGTGTTGTGTGCAGGTTCCACATTGCCACTCTCAAAGCAAAGCCTAGACGAGGTGCCTTATAAATTGTCCAGAGCCGTCGTGAAGCAAGCAAGCATCACCTTCTGGAGTATTGACTTTTTCCTAGACAATAAAGCCTTGGTTTCTTACCGAGGGAAACTTGATGTTGTGCTCATCATACCTTCCTCTTGGGGTTACCAACTGATCGGTCATTTTCATCATCACAACTGAAGTAATCAAGCATTTTTCTAGCACCATTGCTGGGGAAAAAGAAGACTTCTGCAAGGGGAGTTTCGCACATACATCCTTTACTTTGTTTTAGTTTTGCTTTACTTTATTTTTTCTTGCATATTTTTATCAAAAAACACAAAAAATAATAATTAGTTCCTACTATAGTTGTTATTTTTGTTGGTCTGTTATTGTCTTGATTTATCATGCTTTCTATCAATGGTTGGTTTCTTTGAAACTAAATCTTTTTGGCAAGGTGGGTTCACGGAAGAGCAACAAAAATATTATGAGGAACACCGCTTGTCACAAAAAGGGAAACACTTATGGGAACAAATTTATAAATTATATATCATTGCTAGAAATGTGTGCTCTACTTATAATGTTACTTATTGCTTTGATAAATCTTGTTGCTGTAGGAGGTATAAACACCTCCCTTTTTAATGTGAGTATAATGATGATGTTACCATATCTTCTTATATTAATGGAAATTATGACTTTTATGATGTGGAACAAATGAATTTATTGCTTGGAAGGGTGCATTCGAACTTGCCTATTTGCTTGAAAATACTGATGATGCACCTTATAAATATGAGGTTTATGATATACTTAAATTTTGCTTTGATAATTACAAGGAAGAAAATGGCTATATTCTCAAATATCTTAATAGATGCTCTCCAATATAAGAGACTAATGCCTTGAAGGAGCCTATGGAAGAAGAAATTGCCAAAACTAGAAGCTCATTGGATGAAAAAGAGGAGGAGAGTGATGATCAAGAGGAGGAAGAATGGAGCTACTCATGTCTACCTGCCAATAAGAGTAACTCTTTAACTAATACCTTATTTGATACCCTTCCATGCTTAACAAAGGAGGATGAGTGTGATATTTATATTATTAAGTTTGTTCATGATGCTACTAAAAATTATTATGATAGAGGAAAATATGGTTGTTGGAATTCTCATGTTACTAAAACACCTCTCTTTATATTGAACGTTCCGAAGTTGCTCTTGTTTTATCGACCCATACTTGTTACTATGTGCTTCTTTGATTTATTTCCTTACAAGATTCCTATGCATAGGAAGTGGGTTAGACTTAAATGTGTTTTATATTTGCTCCTTGATGCTCTTTTTGGATTCCCTTCATATTTCTTATGTGAGCATCTTCTCAAATTACCGAGCCTAGCTCAAAGGCGTTAAAGAAAAGCACTCTTAGGAGATAATCCAATGTTTTCTTTTCAGTAATTTTTCTTTTATTTGAGTATCGGAAGTCATTACTTCTATAATTACCTCTCCTTATCATTTTTTATTTCATTTTTGTGCCAAGAGAAGCCTCTAATTTGAGCGAGGTAAGATTTGGGGATGTTGCTATCCTGAAACAGTTTTTGGTGCTGTACCGTAAAAATTTGTGAAACTTATCTGTATATATTTTGGACCTGCGATTTCTTGTGCATATGCCCCAGGTTATATCCAAACTTTCATTAGTTTAATACTTTTTGATTTGAGCAACAGAAAACCCCTTAGAAAATCGGCCTTTATCAGCTGTTCTGTTTTGACAGATTTCTGCCACTATTCATTTTAACCGCTTTATCACTTTCTTTTTGAGTTTTTTCGATCACGGAACTTTTGGGGAAGTTGCTATAGTAGTATATACTTTATATGTGGTGGTTTTGAGTTAAAACCTGAAGCAAAAGAGGTTGATTCATTGTTATGCTTACACTAATGTTGCTAATAGATTGTGTTGAGTTTTGTATGAAGGAAGTTTGCAAGTGTAGGGATTGGAGAATGATGAGATGAATTGAAGAATGGACAAAAGCTCAAGCTTGGGGATGCCCATGCATCACCCCAAGAAATACCAAGAAGTACAAGCATCAAAGCTTGGGGATGCCCCCGAGGCACCCCTTCTTCATCGGCAAAAATCATGTCACCTTTCAAGACACTATATTTTTATTGCTTCATGCACTATGCGTTTTTCTTGGAGCGTCAGTTGTTTTAGTTTCAGTATTAGTTTAGTTTAGTTTTCTTCAATAAATGGTTGGACCCCAACAAATTTCTTTTAGAGAAGTTTCCTTGCTTTTCATTTGCCAAGAATGCTCTAGTTTTCATTCTTATAAAAAACCGAGTGTTCTTCTTTTTCTGTTACTGATTTTGGTTTTTGTTTTTGCCTTGATTTGCGTTCATATCTTCTTATATCCTTTTATCAAGGTCTATTTTTGCCTCTGGTCCATGTTGGTTTTCATCAAAAGAGTTGGATTAAAAAAGTTTGAATGGTGTTGGAAAAGAGAAAAAGATTTATGCAAAAAAGTGGTACAAAAAGGAACTTGTTTAGACTGCGGCTTAGACTTGTCATGCTTGATGTCTTTTTGATAGTATGCTTAGTGGTTTTGCTGCAGCATAACCTGTCTCAAATTACTGAGATTGAATAATGAGCCTTTGAAAAAATCATGCGTTGTTTTTATCGTTTGGAAGCATTATTTTGGTTTTCTCCTTGATGCTTTATTTGGGTTGACTTGGCGCATGCTCACACATGTTAGACTCTTACAAAGTCACCAATAGCCTCTATGATCATTTAGTTTTTGACTTTTGATGCCATCTTATGCTTCTCTTAATGTTGCTTTGTCGCTTTGCATGATTATGGCCGTTATTGCTCTCTTAGTTGGTCGCTCCCAGTCTTTTGCTAGCCCTTGTTTTGTATCGAGTATGAGCTCTACTCGTGCATCCAACTCCTAAAAACCAAGTTGTTCCAATGTGTCCACCATACATACATATTAGCAATTTGCTATTCCAAAGTACATTTGACTTGCTTTTATCTACTCTTCAAATTAAACTCTTACTAGTGTTATGCAAAAATTGGTCAGTAAAGCTCTCACGAACCTGATGGCACACTTTATTTTTCTCGTTCTTAAAAATTTGACATTGTGGCTCTCTTATGTTGAGTTGTTATGCTTGCAAGGTGTAAGTTGGAAATTAGCCCATCCATGCTGTCATGGGGCAAGCTTTCGACATTGCACTTCATCTTATTTGAGTTGGTATCATGATCTTTTGTTTATGGATGCTCGCGGTGTGAAATAAATTGGAATCTTGTGGAGTTCATGGAGTTTGTATATGTGTTAGAGAAACGCCTGGGCCACCAATCTAAGCCATGCATAATTCATGGTGGAAATTTGCAGCATGCCCATAGTGGACATTCAATGACGTATCTCAAAATAAAAAGCTATACAAATGGTAAATAAAAGAGATGTCGAGGTATTTATTGTCTGCTTGTCCTGTTATTTTGATGTGGGCTTGTTCTATGTCATCGGGCACGGAGGTACCCTGTTGGCGATTTTTGATGATACGCGTATACTTACAATGACAATAACTTGCTTGGGACCTAAGCAAAGTAGCACGAGGTTTGGGTACTCGTATTCACGGGACACGAGGTTTTCAACTTATAATTTGTCAAGCATATGCATCATAATTGTACTCGCATTAACTTTAACCATTCAAGATGCTTATGATGGGGGCAATGAGAGCTCGAAGCTAGTAAGTACCATAATTTTTGAAGGTTTATAAAACTTGCAATCACTGCTTCCCTCTGCGAAGGGCCTTTCTTTTTTACTTTTATGTTGAGTCACCACCTTCTACCTTTATGCACTGTCTAAGAGAGCATAGTTGTCATTCTAAGTATAATGTGCATTATCCCAAAGTTTTCATTGATTGATTCATGATCATGGTTTCACTTGTTCTTAAATTATTTGTATCTAGTCACCCTCGTAAACTTGAAGGTGTCCTATGCATTTATGTTTTGCTCTCCATGAAGGACAAGCTAAAAACCATTTATATGTTTTTCCTTATGATTTGAACATACGTTTGACTTTCATTGTTTCATTTTCATGATCTTTTGTTTGTGTTCTATTTCATGTTATAACATGGTTGCTCAGTTTCTTCTATCAAGATTATATCTTTCATGTCCATGTTTTAAGTTCTTTTGATCCCAACACTGAATGCTTACATAGATGATCAAGATTGTGTAGGTGCATGTCACCTCAAAAATTATTTCTTTTTTTATCACTTACCTACACGAGGATGAGCTGGAGTTAAGCTTGGGGATGCTTGATACGTCCAAAACGTATCTATAATTTTTGATGCTCCATGCTTGTTTTTACACCATTTGCTTAGTGTTTCGTTACACTTCGTGGCACTTTTATGCATTTTCTGAAACTAACCTATTAACAAGTCGCCACAGTGCCAGTTCCCTGTTTTCTGTTGTTTTTGTGTTTCAGAAAAGTTACACAGGAAATATTCTCGGAATTGGACGAAACAAAAGCCAAACATCCAGTAATTCACCGAAGCTTCCAGAGAACCGAAGAGGAGATGGAGTGGGGCCACGAGGGCCCCACACAATAGGGCAGCGTGGCTTGGCCCCTGGCCGCACCCCCTATGTGTGATGGCGCCTCAGCCCACTTCTGACGTTGCCCCTTCACCTATAAAGACCCCTCGACGGGAAAAACCTAAGTACCCGATCAAAATTCTAGAAAGATATCGCATTCCACTGCTATCATCGACCCGAGATCGGTAGGGTCCTGAAGCTCTTCCCGGCACCCTGTCGGAGAGGGGAATCACCACCGGAGGTCTTCTTCATCGCCATGCTTGCCTCCGGCGTGATGAGTGAGTAGTCTACCTTGGACTATGGGTCCCTAGCAGTAGCTAGATGGTTGTTCTCTCCGCCATGTACTTCATGTTTAGATCTCATGAGCTGCCTTACATGATTGAGATCACCGTTATGTAATTCTACATGTTGTTTTTGTTGGGATCCGATAGATACTGGTGTTATGATTGAGTTGTTGTTCTGAAGTTTATCTTATGTTATATCTATGTGGTTTATGATGTTGCATGCTTTCCATTGTTAGTAGCTATCTTGGCCGAGTAGTTGCTAGTAACTCCAAGAGGGGGTATTTATGCTCGATAGTTGGGTTCATGCCTCTATTGAACTTGGGGGAGTGACAGAAACCTCTAAGGTTGTAGATGTGCTGTTGCCACTAGGGAGAAAACAACATTCATATGCTCGAGGGCATATGCTTTGTTTATATTACACACTTTGCTTAATGCAACTATCTGTTGTTCGCAACTTAATACTTGTGGAGTTCTCGGATTGATTCGCCACATGTAGATTATTGGTCATAGATGCAATTGGATGGCAGTCTATGTATTTTGTTGTAATACCCAGAGTAAATCACATAGTGATCTTCTTGACATACCACGTTATCTTTATTCTATCAATTGCCCAACTGTAATTTGTTTACCCAGCATGTGTTATTTATGTTATGGAGAGACACCACTAGTGAACTGTGGACCCCGGTCCTATTTCCATCATATTGCTATCACCTGCTTACTTTACTCGCACTGTTTACTTTACTTGCATATTACTACTGTTTTCCACTCGATACGCTCATACCCTTTGTTTCAAGCAAACTGGTGAGATTGACAACCTCATCATAAGTTGGGAACAAAGTATTTGGTTGTGTTGTGTGCAGGTTCCATGTTGCTGCTCGCAAAGCAAAGCCTGGACGAGGCGCCTTATAAATTGTCCGGAGCCGTTGCGAAGCTAGAAAGCATCACCTTCTGGAGTATTGACTTTTCCTGGACGATAAAACCTTGGTTTCTTACTGAGGGAAACTTGCTATTGTTCTCATCATACCTTCCTCTTGGGGTTACCAACTCATCGATCATTTTCATCATGACAACTGAAGCAATCACATGCCTCTCGGGGTTTGGGACTTTGGGTGAAGTTGATGTCTAGGGGCCTTCTGGGATGCGACATTAGTGGGAGAAAAAAAGGTAGAGTGAACCGTAGAGGCATAAAAACCGGTGGTGTGAAGGGAGTTGGACGAAATAACAATCGGCAGAATGATGTATGGGATGGAATATGGAACAACTTCGTGCGATTTTTTTTACAACCATAAGCTCCTTTATTCATTTCTTTATTATTGGTTTCGAGTTGGTGGTGAAGCCACCAACTCAACATATTTGAATTTTAAAAATACCTAAGGCATCAATACGAGAATACACCAGTCACATTAACATAAGACGCAAAACTCGCGCCCTAGCTTCCCACTACTAGGTAGGATAGCGCGGCTTGCCGCGAGCTTTCCCGCCTAATAGCGAGCAAGCAAGCATAAAAAGCGTAATTTTTAAAAGAAAGAAACAAAATAGAGTTTCATGATATTATAAAGAACCTATAATAAGGGCGACGAGGAAGATTGTGAAGAAGCTAAAGAAAGTGTTGCGAAAGTAGCTAAATAAAGGTTCGGGTTGCCGCACGCTCTGCCCGCCTATTACTTTCAGTTTGAATTTAATTTAATTTAGGTTAATAATAATAATATGTACACTTTCATACCTTCTCACCAATTTCTACATAGCCATGTTAACTGAAAGAACGACGTTGTGATCTACATATTACACTTAGGATATTAAAAAGTGCAACTCTACCTAAATTAAATTAAATTCAAACTGAAAGTAATTTTAATATGGGGCATTCTGTTCTTGCAAGCAGATAATGCATTCAGATGTTATATATCACTATTAACCACGTACGTGCTAGCAAGAAAAACGACATTTAGAGATTGAACGAAATTAAGCCACCAAGCATGCTATTACGATATTACCTAAAAGGATAAGTAGGCAGATATTGTCCATAAAATATGTGGCCAATCCCAACCTCTTGTAGTCTTGTGGAAATTCCAGAGTCTCATTGCTCTTCTCCCTTCTTGGATCAGTCTAGACAATATCTGACAATTTCATTTATTGACCAACTTTTCTTGGTTAAAAATTCCAGCAAGCTGCAAAAGAAAGCCATGTTTTGTCATTTCCAAAGGTAAATGAAGAAACAATAAGATAACATAAACAGCAAGGATGACATGTTATGATAGTACAAATATCTTCCTACCTAATTAAGAGTAAAAACAATTACCTCTGGGAAAAGTAACAAAAACCTCAAAATTCTCTAATTATCTTCTCATAAAAATGAGCAGTTTTGACCTCAATGCACTCTTCAGCATGACAACAAAGGTGACCCATGTGCTACTGCTAGGTGATCGTGAATAGGAGAAACATTTCAGACAATCATCATTGATGTAAATCAGATGAACTGCAGGACAGATGGTTAGTACAGCAACAGTAGATGCATAGTGCAGATATTAGATGGATAATTCGCTATCACCTATTTTATTTACTTCTAACAAAATAAGCTTAAGAAATGTCAGTAGTACCACCATGGATGCATAGGAACAGATCCTGGTTGAGACTCAAGCTGCGGTTGGTGTCGCTGGGGCACGTTCATGGTTGTTGGCTGCACCGTCATGGCCATGCAAACCAAGTTAGGTTTGTCGCTGCTGTCAGATACCCTGGAGAAATGTCCTTGTCCTTATAAATCTCAACACATGTGATGAGGACCATAGAAACAGGCTGAAATGCGACTATCTGAAGGCATGCCTTCTCACAAATGCTTGCACAGGGGTGAGAATTTATTCTGCAACAGAATATGTAGTAAAGCAGACCTATGCCATAAACCAAGCAAATAGTGCAATGGACATACACTGAGCATATCAACCTTTTAAAGCCTTTCTCTGAGATTTAATGAGTGTGCAACATGCACATTAGGATATATAACCATAACTTGTTAGCTAACCAATGCAGCTGATGGTGTGCTATTTCAGTCTAAGCAAAAAAACACAGACGGCACATATCATATCTTCTCTGATTGTTGTGATGACTGTATCAGATATTAAGTTGCAGAAATGCATAGACAGTCTAAAATACTAGAAATAGAACCCATTAAAATCAAACTGAACAACTTACAAAAAATTGTTGAAGGCTTGCCGTGCGCTTGCCCGCCAAGCAGATAAAAACTTATGAAAACATGGTAAAAATGTGTTTTCATTTGGAAAAGATCAAAATTTAAATGGTTCAAAGTTTAATGATCTAAAATATAGTTGTGGCCGACATTTATATCAGCTAGATCTCAACCAGGGACATAATTACAATACAGGCATGATACGAAAATATAATTTTAGGCGATGAAGCAGCTGGAAGTACAACCAAGTTTTGTAACACGGTATCTCTATATCTTGCTCTCATCCATACAGTAGAGGTAGTAGTAGACAGTGTTGCATATGTTTGTAATAATAGTAGATAAACTGTGCAAGAAGTGTTCAGATGAATCTTGAGGGTAGGTCATGTTGCCAAAATATAAATATAAATTTGTCATAGAAGTATTATCTGGTGAGTTTCGTCAGCTATCTATTTGCTCACAAACAGCACTCGATTAACATCTTCATGTGAATGCACTCCTTTCATATCCCTTGGCAAAACATGTGTTAAGGAGAAGATATAATATATTAGCAAAGGCAAACGAAAATGAAGACATGGATAGAAGATCATTGTTCTTTTTTCGTTTTAAAAAGGTCAAGAAATGAAATTAGGCCAATATATGTGTGAAGGATCATGGAAAAAATCTGTATATATTGCCAGTTTGGCTATGTTCTGTATTATTCAGCTCTGTTGTAGGATTTGCAATGGTCAAGAGATCTGACCTAGTAGACAAATACCATAGGTGCAAAAGAATGACCAAATAGATATGTATCATAATGTCAATTTTCTAGCCGTTAGTTCAAAAGTTGTTCCCTACAAACCGTGACATGTTCAGAAGTCCTCAGACCCAATTATACTTTTTTGGGTCCAATGGATTATAAAACAGGTTATATAACTACCAGAAGTTGGAAGTAAGATCATATATATGGGAATCAAGAAAGCATCATAGCTAGTCAGAACAGATTATAGCAAAAACACCATATGAAATTAAGCATCGAGCCAGTATAATTATTACTATAGTTGAGGTACTCACAGTCCAACTAAAAACTATAATTACCAATCCTAGGCTGGTCGCCTTCCCTGCATATATTATTATGAACATGGTACATTCTGTTTGCTCGACTCAAATTATCACATGAAGGAATACCCATGGGAGTAGAATTTGCAAGCAGAGATTTGTGGATCATAAAAAATATCAACATATCAGATAGTACTACAATTTGTAGGTAGTCTGATTGCCCTCCTTAAACATGGGGCTGAGAAAAGTACTCTATGTTTTCAAAATACAACAGAAAGGAGAATCACATGACGCATCATTGATATTAGTTTATAATAATGACAGGATTGTGTGGAGTTGAATGAAAACACGCAGATTACTTTTAGTGAAAACGGGGGAAGGGTAAATATTTTGAGTATCCAATAGAGAATATATATACTATCATCTAGCCACTATGAACCCATGGCAGGAAGCCGTGAACCAGAAGTAGCTCTACAAAAGTCCTAGTTAAGGGCTTATCAACTAACCATTTTAGGAAAAGTTCAGTCCTGCTAGGTTTGGAACAAAATCTGCAGAAAAAAGGCCACGACTTTGTTTCCCCGCTTGTGTTTACATTTTGACTGGTTCCTCAAATTGGTCAACTGTAAATAAAATATAACCTTAATGTAAAAAATAGTCAAGTGTGATAATGGAAGTTCACAAGCTCATCTTCCATAAGAGTGTAACCTATTGAGTCATATTTCATCCATGTATTTATTTCCTGATCACTAACCAAGAGTAGTGCTGGTGTAGCAGTACTATGGGCAGAAGGGAAAAGCTCACTTTTAACCAGCTATTTAATAATAGCATAGATCTATCCAGCAATTATCTGGAGAGCTTTCCCCCTCCCTGCCTGCTACAGTAGCTGAGTGAGAGCCGAAGAGAGCCGGCCTGATCCAACGCTGCTCTCACCGGCGATGCCGATCGAGAGCGGCCGAGGAGAGGTGCCGGCGCCGTAGTCTAGGTTCCCCTTAGTTGTAGTTGGCCGCTGTGCCTGTAGGTGACGCTTCTCGCCGGAGGATAGCCCCAGATCTCGCCGGTCAGATATGGCGGCGTTGCTTCCTGCCATCGCGCTGCGGTGCTCTCAAGGTGAGAGCCGATTGCGGTGTGGGTGTCGGGAGCAAGTTCTCCTTGAATAAGCCTGTGTTCCCCCGTGCTCCTGGTTGGTGGTGATCTGCGACGTTCCTCTTCTCCCGGTCGGCCGAGTTCGCGAGGAGGAGATGGGAAGCGGCGCGTGGTGCGTCTGGCGTGCTGCTCCTGGCCGGCCGAGGTGGCGGGGAGGGGGGGGGGGGGGGGGTTTGCTGCTGTGCGCTCCCTCTGTCTCCTGGGAGTACTTGTTTCCTAAGCTTTTTTGGCGGTGTGGTGAGTCGCTGCTTCCCCCTCCTTTGGCCGCCATGGTGGTTGGTTCAAGGTGGCCTGGAGCATCTTCTTCCTCCCGTTGCAGAGGGCTTCTTTGGAGCTTGCTCTCTAGCGATCTCACGACGCCTGGCTCGTCGTCACGCTAGACTCAATGGTGGTAGGGCCACCGCTCCGTCTGCTTCGCCAACTCCATGGAGTTGTCCTCCTGCTGTCCCAGCCCAAGTGGTCTTGTCCCCGGTGCTGCGACGGCGCCCTGTCTTCGGAGGATCGTCGGAATCCCTGGAGGGGGATCCAAGGACCTGATCGCATTCTATTTATGCGGCGGGGTCCTTTTTGTATATTCTAGGCTTTCTTTGTAATTTTCTTTACTTTGGGGGCCTGGTTGTAAAAGATGCAACGACGATGGAATAGAAGCAGCTTGTCCGGGTCCTTCGAGACCCGTTTACCGTTCAAAAAAAATAAAATCCAGCAATTATAATTATCATTTCAGTTCAATGCAAGATAGGCAAACATTCCGATTAGACTCACAACTACCCTATGTGTTTTATCAGCAACAAAATTGTTGGTTTAACCATGTGTACCTATTAAAAAAGCCTGACCTCATAGCATATCAAAATCTTATAGCTCGCATGGCATATCCAGGGACAACCAATTTCCATGAGATAATACAGATTTATGGTGCTTTGCACTAAAATGGAGTTCTGGGGTTAGGATAATTGTCTTCCCACATAAACTTAGAAAGTTAAGCAAGGTAAGTTGTTTTGCTCCCTATTTTATAGGGGTGAAATGAAATATGGAATAATCGAGGCATTCTACTTTGGCATTTAGGTGGATAATTTCAATTACAGCTCATCTATATTCTCAATAGCTCACCGATTACAATATTGTATAAATCCATGACCCACTTAATGATAAGCTGAGCATATGACAATTCAATAGAAAACCTTAAAATAAGAAAGAAATGATAAATTGTATGTCTACCTGACTCCCATCTCTTCTGTTGCCAACGAGAGCGCCGAGCCAAAATAGCAAGTACTGAATACCAAAATCGCTGTTGTAGCCATATCCTTCGCTGCAGACGAGGGCTCCGAGCCAAAACTTAAGTGCTGGTGCTGATATCCAGAAGCTTCCATTTAAGCTTGAATAGCACCATAACAATCCTAACATCACAAGAGATAAATTACTGGTACATCTAGAAGTGGAAGAAAAAACGTATGGTTTTTCTATTAAATGCTATAACACCTAATTGTGTAGCATGATGTAAATGTGGGTTAATAATAGTAATATTTACTATTTTAAGGAGAAAATAATATTTATTCTTCCTTTACACATTCAACCTGAACTACAATATTCAAATTTGTACAGAAGAGACTAATATTGTTGCCAATTGTTGCTGAACATAAGTAAATTAACCAATTATTGTTTCCAAAGCTTGAGCAGGTTCAGATGTTGAACGGGATCATACATAGGTTCAGTAAAACGGGATCATACATTGCCTTTGCCTATGGGCTGGCAAAGGCAATGTTCAAGAACATGGTAAACCTAGTGACATTTCGCAGATACATAAGCGCTCGTAATTTAATTTTAAATTTCATATGTTTAGCATATGAAGCAAAGCAGAGAATTACTTCCTGAGAAAGACGATGTTTATAGCAATAAAGACTAAGCTTGAAAGATAGCAACGAAAATTTACCTGCTTTACGGGTTCTAGTTTTAAAGAATCATATATGGCAATCTGAATCTCATGGACAACAAAACAATGCATTTGCGGAACTGAAGCCATGGCAATGTGTCAAGATGTATATGCAAAAATCCACTTTGCCTCTCCCACGCATCCATGTTCCAAACACATATCTATAAGATGGACAATCAGAAACAGTCAAAGATGGCTAAGAAGTTGCTAGATAGACATGATTTGACTAAATAGTTCAGTAAACACCTGGGCATCAATGATAAAATAAAATTGCGAAGAGGTTACTGTAGAAAGACAGATATATGCATAAACATGATGCTCACCTGTAATCACCCAAGGAAGGTGAAGCAAGCTCCTCGTACTTGCTTATCCCGTATATGAATTGACAGGAGATAGTTGTAGATGAATTGGAAGAACAGAGGTTCAGGGGAGTAATTAAGGGATATTCTTTGTACATATATGATCGATAGTGAGCTCGAACTTGGAAAACTGAAACTATTAAAATATGTAGATATGATATCTGTCCAGAAATAATGAAAACAGTTACAGCTCGTCAGGCTCAAATTTAGTCCAAGTTGCAGTTGATCGCTAGCTCTGTAAAATTAGCAAAATTCTCAATATATGGACGGAATAAAATCATGTTGCCACTGCTTCTAAATATTGGATTCTCAGCCTCTATTTCACACCTTTTTTGCTAAAATTTTCTATCTCTTATGTCCTAGCTTAATTCTTGTTAATGAAATTAAAAGAACATCATAGATAATTTTTACTAATGATAAGGGGTAGATCATAAGCACATTCGAAATGTACCACAATGAAGGAAATCTCCTTCTGCAGTAGCATCCAAAGCATATCTATAACGAAGAGCAAGTCCAAAGTAGAAGCAACTAAGAAGCAAACTCAAAGTCATTTTTGATTCAGTTTTTATATGTCAATCATAAATTCTAGACCAAGCTTCCTTGAAACTTTCCTCACTCTTTTGTTTGAAAGTGAAAATCATATTCTCGGGCGACATAGTAGTAGCAACTAGACTAGATATAATAAACAACTATAAAGGAAACTATTTTTTTGTGTTTTTGATAAAAATGATGCAAGTAAAAATTAGTAAAGCAAAACTAAAAACAAAGTAAAGGATGTGCGTGCGAAACTCCCCTTGCAGAAGTCTTTTTTTTCCTGGCAACGACGCCAGAAAAGAGTCTTGATGCGGCACGGTGTTGATATAATTTCACCGTCCAGTTGGGAACCCCAAGAGGAAGGTATGATAAGCACAGCAGCAAGCTTTTCCCCCAGTAAGAAACCAAGGTTTATCGAATCCAGGAAAAAGCCAAACGTCTGAAGGTGATGCTTGCTAGCCTAGTGACACTCCAACAAGGGTGATACGTCCAATTTGCATCACTATTTTGTATCATAATTTACTGCTATTTATTGATATATTTCATATTTAGAATCAATACTTATGTTATTTCCTTTGTTTTCACATGTTTGATGATCATCGGAGGAGTTGCTGCCGGAGTCAGGATTCCGCTAGAAAAAGGACCACCAAGAGACCATATTTTGAAGATCAGGAAAATTCCAGACAAATACCCAGAAATTATAATTTCCCAGATGACGCAGGACACCAGAAGGAGAAAACGAGAGGGGCCAGGAGGCTCCCTCACACATGGGAGGCACGGGCCACCCCCTAGCCGCGTGGGCCCCGCGTGAGGCCGCCCTGGCCCACCTCTGCCATCGCCTTTTTGCATATATCATCGTCCCTGAAAACCTAAGTCAGGGGGGTTCAGAGTTAGACACAGCCGCCTCTGCGGGGCGTGGAACACCAGAGAGAAAAAGCTCTCTGGCAGGGAGAAATCTGCTGGGGAAATGCCTTCCCGGAGAGGGGAGATCATCGCCATCGTCATCACCACCGCACCGGACTTCATCGGGATCATCATCATCTCCATCACCAGCACCTTCATCTCCACCATCACCATGCCATCCCGCTGTAACATCTTGAGTTGGATCTTGTTATATTCATAGGGGAAACTTTCCCGGTGTTGATTACTCTTATAGTTGATGCTATTGAGTGGAACCGTTGAGTTAAGGTTTATGTTCAGATTATTATTTAACATTATTTCACCTCTGATCATGATCCATATGATGTCTTGTGAGTAGTTCGTTTAGTTCTTGAGGACATGGGAGAAGTCAAGATGTTAGTAGTAAATTATTGTTGAGAAATATTTAATGGTTTGATATTGTTGTGGTGCTATTTCACTAGTGGTGTCATGTGAACGTCGACTACATGATACTTCACCATTTATGGGCCTAGTGAGATGCATTGTGTATTTGGCTACCAATTGTGGGGTTGCTGGAGTGACAGAAACCTAAACCTCCGTTGGGAAACCATTGCACCAGGGAGCGTAGGATCTTAGAGTTTAAGGCTGTGGTTAGATTTATCTTAATTACTTTCTTGTATTTGCGGATGCTTGCAAGGGGTATAATCACAAGTGTGTATTTATCCTAGTAAGGGTAGTGCGCTAGCACAGGTTCACCCCCATAACACCTATCAAACCAATAAATACTATTAGCTCTATGAAGCGAAAGCTCTTGACAGAAACCTCCCGTGTGTCCTCGAGAACGTTTGGTTATTATAAGTACACAACTGGCTTATCCTTTGCTGAAGAAAGGATTGGGCCACTTGCTGCAATTGTTACTACTATCTTTTATTTACTCGCACTTTATTTATTTATATTACCAAATACCTCTAAAAACCTGTTTGCTAGTATTTACAGTGATTCCTTGATCAAAACTACTCATCAACACCTTCTGCTCCTCGTTGGGTTCGACACTCTTATTTATCGAAAGTACTACGATACACCCCCTATACTTGTGGGTCATCAAGACTATTTTCTGGCGCCGTTGCCGGGGAGTGTAGCGCTATTGAAGAGTGGAATTGGTAAAGGTAACCATCGCTGTGAGTATCTATTATATTATTAAAACAACTAACAACCAACGGTAGAGATTTGCCGCCCTAAAACGTGCAGATTTAATGGTGCAGATTTAATGATAGATCCAACGCCTATAATGAAGGCCGCACGTAATGTCCAGAGTCAACACGCCAGCCGCACACGTAATGTCCAGGGTCAACACGCCAGCCGGTCCGATCAGCCGCATATGTAATCTGAATAGAGGTCGCAAGTTGTCCGGTCTAATATAAAAGGAAATTACAAGTTGTTGTCCAGAGTTAATACGGAAACGTACACGGACACCAATCTGTGTCCCAATATGGACTCACTAATCGTCACAAAATAAAAGTATACGTCTATAGAGACTTGCATCGGCAACTCGACGGAACAACAGAGCGAAGGAACAACGTAAAATTCGCACAGATCGCTTTCATCATCGGAAGATCGACGGAACCACAACAGCTGAACAAAACTATAGCATCAACTTTACGCACCAACTGCAATCTTCAGGTAACCGTTGCAAGTCTTTACGTGTGTTGAGATCTTCTACCCCACCATGCACTTTTCTGGGCGACCTGTTTTCATGTTGATTATTATTGATTAGGTAGGGCACTTATTCATATGTGTATGGACACCCTAATTCCATAGTGCAACAAAAAAAAGTTTGATTGCTTTTTCCCCAATTAAAAAATCAGATTTCATCTGTACTCATGACTAAAATACCTATTTTTTGAAGGCAACTCTATGGCGTACAAAAACTTAAGTGAGCTTACCACAGGTGGACAAACATGGACCATCAAAGTCAAAGTAATAAGAATCTGGGATTCAATCAATCCTTCGACCGATGAACTTATAAGCATCGACATGATCTTAATGGATGAACAGGTATCTTTTAACACTTGACTTCTTCTATTGTCTAAACTGGTACTAATATTTTCCTTTTGTTCTATTTTGAAGGGTGATACCATACACGCTACTATATGGAAGAATATGACAGACACATACAGATCAAAGATCAATGAGAATTTTGTATATGTTATTAGCAACTTTAAAGTTGTTGAATCTACAAAATATCGCCCAGTTAGCAATGAAATTAAAATTACTTTTGTATACAATACAAAGGTAAAGGAAATGAAGGGAGCACTGGACAATTTTTCAGATTACTACTTTGAGTTCGCTTCCAAGAGTATCCTACAAGATCGGAAAGAAAAAGACAAACAATGCTCGGGTATGTTCATAGTCGTACTTCTGTCTTCAAGGGGGTTTTATTTTATTTACTACACAAGATAAATCATTCTAATTTTAGTTCATTAATCTTTGCAGATGTCATTGGATTACTTATCCATATTAAGCCAATTGAATCAAAGATAACCAAGAGAAACACAACTACAGATATGCGCGAGATTGAAATTATGATACCAGAGTAAGTGTATATCCTTGCCCCAGTTTGTGTTCAACAATAAAGACTGTTTTCTTCCAGTAACCATGTTGATTCCTTTTAATACTCTGCAATGAAAATTGTAGGGGTGATAAAATCAGAGTTACTTTATGGGGAAAATTGGCTCATCATTTAAGTGAGGATGTAATTGGCAAACAGACTGTCATTATTGTTACGTCAACAATGGTGCAGAAATTCTATGGTAAGTAAAATAATGTTATAATAACTATGCTATTTCCACAGACAAAAACTAACTTATTTATTGTTGATTGAACAGGTTTGTCACTAAAGTCAACAAGCGCCACAAGATTATATACAAATCTAGATATACCCGAGACTTCAGAAATTCTTGACAGGTAAGAAACATAATTAGTCGTTTATTATTATCAAACAAAAGATCAAATCATATATCTATTTACTAATTGAAAGTCTCCCTTTTGTAGTCATTCAACAGAAGAAACTTTACCGCAAATGATGGAGATAGATAAAAGTATTCAAGGCACATTGGAAGAACAAATGTTCTATATAAGGACAACATTACAAGAACTTACCGGTCTCAGACACGACAACCCAAAGGATGAGGTAATGCATCATAAATCTTCTAAGATATGTTACTGTACAAACCTCCAACCCCTGTAAAGCACTTACATTTCTTTTAAATGTTAATAGCTTATTTTTTGAAGAGCTAACATTTTAAAATGAACTTTCAGGACTTTGTGTTCACAACAATAGCTACAATCGATCGGTTAGAAGAAAATATACAATGGTGGTACATGTCATGCAATGTATGCAACAAAATTGCTACCAAAGAATCAGATAATTATTATTGCAAGGACTGCAACATATATCCAGAAAATGTAACACCACGGTAAGAATATTCCACTACTGTGAACATCACTATTCTACTACTTTGAAAATCACTGTTTAATAATATATTTAATTACACTAATAAAATGGGATGTTAGGTACCGCATTCGGCTGCAGATTAGTGATCATACAACTACTGCAAGTTGCACTTTATTTGATGAAGAGGCCAAGAGAATGCTCAATACATCAGCCTCATTCTTGCTAGACTCTTTAGATGGAAAATCGCAAGAAGTTCCAAAGGTTATACAACAATTATGTGGACAAAGACTTATCTTTCGATTCAAGCTAAACAGTAAAAATCTTACTCTTGGTATGCAAAACTATGCGATAAAAAGGACATTTGTGCCTAATGATAAGCTTGAGATGCGGTACTTGGATGACAAAGCAGAAGAGGTAATGATCCATTTTATTCGTCTATATTAAATATTGCGTAATTTTCTATAGAAGAAAATGTTTAAGTCGGGATTGTGATTAATAGGATTTGATGGATGATGAAGTGGACAACATGTTAAAACGGGAAGCAAACAAATTGAATGAGCCAGTTAAAAAGGTGATTTTACTTGACCATTCAAAAAAATATCATTATGTCTTTAACTTCATCGATGTATTGTAATTTTGCAGGTACAGATAAAAAAATGCATACCCACCAAAAATTCAGTTGAGTTGGTCCAAGTGAAGATAGAGCCAGAAGATAAAATCAATGGGAGTACAATAAATCAAAAGGAGAATCAAGATAAGAAGTTATCAACATCTGTCAATGATCAAAAAAGGAGAAGGAGATGTATTGTAGAATCTGATGATTCAGAAGATGAAGGAAATGGAAAATGTAAATCTAAAGCAGTAGAAAAAGCACTGCCAAATAACATGAAAAGTGTTCATGGAAAATCAAAGAATGCAAGGCTTGAAGATGATGAAGACCCAAATGTTGGATACACAAAATATAAAACTTCTGTTACTGGAGCCAGAAGGATGACAAGAAGCTTTGCTGAAAAGGCATGCAAGGACACAAGACCAAAGAGAGAAAAGAAATAGTCCTGAATTTATTCGAAATATTAGTTTATCCATCCAAAGTAAGACACAGTAGTTGCTTATTAGGAAAGAAAAGATAATCTATAGTTAAAGAGTTTTCCTATAATTATGGACATGATGTACATGAGATCTCAAGTTATGCATCATGGAAATCCAGTTCTATCTTTGTGCTTTCATTTATGATTTATGTATATGCGGCCTGACATTTCTTTGAAACATCAACATTGCATATGTGTCATAGGTTATCGGTTCCAAACAAAATCTGAGAGAAAAAAGTTCTATTTAGTGGCGCTTTAGCAAAAAAAATTACACAACCCAGCGGACAGTTCAGCATGATCTACTTCATTAGTCAAATTTCAAGATATAAATCCAAACAAGTTTCTAAAGCTATAAGCTATGCTCAAATTAGGACTGCGGGAGGGGGCAAACCTGAACTGGTACATGCGGCCACTCATGAGAACATCTTACTCTCTTTGGCGCTTGGTTTGCTGATTGCTAGACCCAGGCTGTCTCAGAGTGCCGCCGGCTACATCGCATCGCATGCGTCGTGTTCTCCGTGCGCGCGCCGGTGATGCTGCTCGGTGATGCTGCTACAGCAACCCCTAGACCATCTAGATACTAGATCTGCATAGTACAAGAACAGATTAGGCCAGAGACGGAATCACGAGTTCTGTCGTTTGATGCTAATCAGAGGAGATGACTAATGTGGAAGGGAAAGTGTGATAGTGGGATACCATGAGCTATCCGAGAAGATAAAGATGTGGCCAGCAGCGGCAGCAGAGTAAAAGTAAGTAGGGCAATGGAAATATAGACAGCTGCCTAGCATAATTAATGCTCGGTTCTCTCAAAATAAAAAAATGTTCAGTCAGTTTGTAAATTTACTTTAGAGCCAATACTTCTACAACCCGACTTTGATACCGTGTAGGATCCATATTCGTATCCGTGCCCCTCTAGGACACGGTCAAACCAAAACACTATATGTGGAGAATCAACCTATCACGTCTTTGTACAAATCAACAAACATCAGAAACTCTTAGATTGAAACAATTTCTTGGCGCAACTCGCCGAGACACGAAGCTCGACGGCGCAACTCGCCGAGACACGAAGTTCGACGATTCAGTACACACCAGCATCATTATACATTAACCAGGCATACTCACGGTATCTTTCTTCATTGTAATCCGCCTATTTGCAAGGAAATTTTACACAATTACAACAGCCTCATCATCATAAATTAGTCAGACTGCCTAAAATAAAAAGGTATGATAGGAACCAGCCATTATCTTCATACCACAAAATCAAAAAAATTAAAATTCACATATGCCTTACATGTTCAAATTCCTAGGTCTACTTAACTCCTTTTCCATGCAACAAATATTTTAAATCGATGTGCCCTTATATTGAAACTTTGTATACACAGAAGATGTCGAAACGATCAAACTCACGGCGAGACGCAGGCATGACACATATATCGGCAAATCGCATACAATATAAAGCCGCAACACCAAGACGATCAAAGACACGAGCAGACATCTTGCAAAATGAAGTCATGACAACAACACCGCCAACCTCGGGTAATATCCCATGCTCTTCTACATGTGTGTGTCTGAGTTTTTCTATCTAATTTCTATAGCTCATTCATGTCAAAACTCTTCTGATGTAGATCCATGAAGCATAATTCATTTTCCTACAGCTGTAACAGTACTAAAATGTGTAAGAGGTACAAAAATATCAAAATTACCAAAAACACTATAGATTAAATAATAATAGTACACTACCAGATAAATATTATATGTCACCAGACAAATTAAATGGCATACCTGTATTACTCTTTTCATTTTATCTAACTAAAATCATGTTTGGAATACTTACTTTTTTCTTAATATCAAACAAATCAGTGCATCTACAGTAGTTATATCCCAACAGAAAAACACTCTTAATTTCTGCATATATCTTACAACATCACATTTGCAGAGATGAGCGTCCAAGACACATTACCTTCAGCAGTCAGTAGTAGGAAAAGGAAAAATATACTACCTCAGCATTCAAGGAACAAAAAACAAAATAGGGTTCTGGAGGAAAGAGGAAATACAAAACAAAATATCAAGGCATGGAACTTCGGAAGGCCAACATACAAATGCAAACACTGCAATGCATTGCTATGGTGTGAAGAAAGATTAAGTTCAAATAGTGGAACTAAAGAACCATCTTTTGGACTATGTTGCAAGCAAGGAAAAATTAGTCTGCCACCACAAGAAGTGCCTCCACCTTACCTTGCTAGCCTGCTAACAAGTGAAGGACAAGATTCAGTGAACTTCAAACAAAATATCAGGGCATACAACTCAATGTTCTCATTCACATCGATGGGAGGAACTGTGGACAAGGAAATAAACACTCGGAAAGGACCATATGTTTTTCGTTTGCATGGTGAGAACTACCACCACATTGGAACTCTTTTACCTGAAGGTGATAACAAACCCCGGTTTGCACAGCTGTACATTTATGATACCGAAAATGAGGTGAACCATAGGATAAGTGCATCAAGATGCAATAATGACAAACCAACAGTGGACCCCCATGTTGTCGAAGAATTGCAAAAAATGCTCGATGACACCAACATCCTTGCAAAAACATTCAGAATGGCAAGGGATAGATTCAAAGAAGGGGATTACCATGACTATACTCTTCGAATACTAGACAAACGAAATGGAACTCACAATCTTCCTTCCGCATCTGAAGTTGCAGCATTGGTCGTACGAGACCAAATTGGAGAGAGCGAAGGACGTGACATTGTTGTTGAATACAAAAATATGGTACCCCAAAGGATATCGGAAATCCACCCAAAACTCATGTCCATGCAATACCCACTATTATTTCCATATGGAGAAGATGGTTTCAGACTCGAAATACCATACAAGAAAACAAATGGAGCTGAAAAGAGCAGAAAATATGTAACTATGTTGGAATACTATGCATTCTATCTACAACAACGACCTAACCAGGGAATGTTGTTGTTAATGTCTGGACATTTGTCACTTCAATTTTGGGTTGATGTTTGGACATGTGTCGAGCAGAATAGACTCAATTGGATCCGATACAATCAAGGAAAACTAAGAACTGAACTATACAGTGGACTGCAAGATGCGCTTGAGCGAGGGGACACTAGAACAGAGCAAGTTGGAAAGAGGATAATTGTTCCTTCATCTTTCACTGGTGGTAGAAGAAACAAGGCACAAAACTTACAAGATGCATTTGCAATATGTCGTTGGGCTGGATACCCAAATCTGTTTATAACATTCACATGCAATGCAAACTGGCCTGAGATCCAATACATGCTAGATGAAGCACGAGGTGGCCAGAAACCAGCCGATCGGCCAGATATTGTGGACAGAGTTTTTATGATAAAACTAAAGGAACTAATGAGAGATATTAAACAAAATAAACACTTTGGAGAAACATTTGCAAGTAAGTGTCATCGACTATCAATCTTTACTTTCATGCATCGAAAACTGTTATGTCAGATTATACAATATGACTAACTAACATTCAAATTTATTAAGTCTAACCAAATATTATCACTTGCAGTTATATACACTATAGAGTTCCAGAAGAGGGGACTGCCTCATGCCCACATACTAATATTTCTTAAGGACAAAGACAAGTACCCTGAACCATGTCAAATTGACAAAATAATAAGTGCAGAGATACCAAACAAAGATGAGGATCTAGAGGCATTTCAAGCCGTCGAGAACTTCATGATGCATGGCCCGTGTGGAGAGGCAAATCAAAAGTCACCATGCATGATGGACCATAAATGCACAAAGCACTTCCCAAAAAGGTTCAATGACAATACTACAATTGACGAGGATGGGTTTCCAGTATATAGAAGGAGGGATGACGGAAGGCAGATAAAAAAGGGAGGAGTCATGCTAGACAACGGATTTGTCGTGCCATATAACCGGGATCTGTTAGTCAAATTTCAGGCTCACATAAATGTAGAGTGGTGCAACAGGTCTAGGTCAATAAAGCACCTATTTAAGTACATCCATAAAGATGATGACCAGGTGACAGCCTTGATAAAGGAAAGAGATGCGGAAAATGATACTGACGAGATCAAGAAATACCTAGAGATGAGGTACATATCAACAACGGAAGCATGTTGGAGGCTATTCCAGTTTGATCTACACCATCGTGAACCACCGGTCGAGAGGCTTCAATTTCATCTTGAAAACGAACAGCAAGTGATTTTTCCTGATTCAACTGATCTTGAGAAAATAGTAAGAAAGGCAGGATCAAAAATAACAAAGTTCACTCAATGGATGGAAGCAAATAAAATACACGAGCTAGGAAAAGAATTAACCTACGCAGAATTCCCTTCAAAATTTGCATGGAAAAGCAAAACAAAAAGCTGGGAGAAACGAAAGAGGAGGGACTATGCGATTGGAAGAATCTACTATGCACATCCAGCAAGTGGTGAGCGCTACTATCTAAGGATGCTTCTAAACACAGTGAAAGGATGCACATCATTTGAGAATATTAGAACTGTTGGTGGAGTAATCCACCCAACATACAAAGCAGCATGCCAAGCACTCGGATTTCTCGATGACGACAATGAATGGATTGATTGCATCAATGAAGCATCAAGTTGGGCATCTGGAACACAATTGCGTCAGCTATTCACCACAATATTGACACACTGTGAAGTAACAAGCCCAAAGATTTTATGGGATTCGACGTGGGAGGCGCTGTGCGAAGATATGCAGTACAAAAGAAGAGCTATCCTAAACTTTCCAACGCTGCAGCTTACAACCACACAGAAAAAGGCATATGCTCTGATTGAGATAGAGAAACTGATGAGGCAAGTAGGAAAGTCAATAAAGGACTACCCAGACATAGAACTGCCAAATGCCGCCGAGCTAGAGGAACTCGGAAACAGACTAATAAATGAAGAAGTCAACTACGACATGGACACACTCAAGGTTGAGCACCAAAACATACTAAACAATCTTAACCAAGATCAGAAAAAGGCCTATAATGCAATAATGGACTCAGTTGACAAAGTCTAGGAAAACAGATATTTGTGGAAGGCTACGGTGGCACGGGAAAAACATATCTATGGAAAGCAATCACGACAAAACTAAGATCAGAGGGAAAGATAGTGCTTGCGGTAGCATCATGCGGAATTGCAGCTTTGCTTCTACAAGGTGGAAGGACAACACACTCAAGGTTCCGCATTCCACTGAATATCAAGGAAGAATCAACGTGTGAGATAAAACAAGGGTCGCATTTAGCAGAACTGCTAAAGAAGACCTCACTTATACTATGGGATGAAGCTCCCATGGCAAACAAACATTGTTTCGAGGCGCTAGATAAAACCCTTAGAGACATTCTCAGGTTCACAAACAAAAACAGCAATGAAAAGCCATTTGGTGGACTAACAGTGGTACTGGGAGGAGACTTCAGACAAATCTTGCCAGTTATAACAAAGGGGAGGAGAGAGCAAATAGTTAATGCTTCAATCAAAAGGTCATATCTATGGAAGCACTTTGAAATATTTGAGCTAACAAAGAACATGCGGCTCAAGTGTTTGTCAGATGATCCAATACAAAAACAAAAGGTTGCTGAATTTGCAGAGTGGATACTACAAATAGGCGATGGAAAAACAACAACAGATGAAGGAGAAGATTGGATTAAAATACCAAAGGACATACTGCTACAGAAAGGTAAAAATGCAAAAGAAGAAATTGTACAAAGCATATACCCAAATTTGCTTCAAAGATACCGTGAGCGTGACTTTCTAGAAGAAAGAGCAATACTATGTCCACGGAATGAAACTGTCAGGGAGATAAACGAGTACATAATGAGCCAGATACAAGGTGAAGAGGTGACATACCTAAGCCTGGATACCATTTGCAAGGCAACGACGAACAACTTTAGAATGGATAACATGTGTCCTACTGAGTTCCTCAATAACTTGAAGTTCCCAGGAATCCCAGACCATCAGTTAAAACTGAAGGTAGGTTTGCCGGTCATGCTCCTACGAAACATCAACCAAGCTGCAGGTTTATGCAACGGAACGAGAATGACAATAACACAACTTGGAAGCAAGTACATTGAGGCACAAATTATTACTGGAACGCATGTTGGCGAAAAGGTATACATACCTCGGATCATAATGTCACCCAGCGAATCAAAATGGCCATTCGTGGTGAAACGAAGGCAATATCCATTATCAGTCTGCTTCGCAATGACAATAAATAAGAGCCAAGGTCAATCCTTGAATAAGGTAGGAATATATTTGAATAAGCAAGTATTTTGCCATGGGCAATTATATGTGGCATTATCAAGGGTCACAAATAAAGAAGGATTAAAGCTACTCATCGATGACAAGGAGTGTCCAAATGAAGACAGCGCTAAGAATATTGTATATAAGGAGATATTCTAAATGACAGAGAAGTATAAGGGAATATTGTAAGAAAATAGGACATGCAAAATTCCAGTTCAGCATAGCCTATTACTGCTTGCTTACCATGCTTAACGTGTACTTAATGGACGTGATTATTTTACATAGCTGAATACATGCTTCTTTTAGTTTCTTGGCAAAGTTCAAATTAAAATTAAATTATTATGTAATTGTGGAATTATTAAACAGATCAAAGACCAAAGATAGAAAAAGTACTCTCTGTCATGCTACAAAACTCATGAAGCCAAGATCTCAAACTAACAACTCCGACGAATAGTCACAAAAACCGAAAATAAATTATATAAACTCTCTTACAAAAACAGATATACAATGGGAAGAGGATGATGGGATTAGTTAAATGTCCCACTTCATGCAAAGCTTTAGAACCCGTTTGGATGCTGCCCAGGATAGCCTTGCCAATTCGCGGGTGCGTCAAAAATTGGCGAATGAATCTGGCACCCGCGCCTCGCCAAAAAATTAGCGTGAGTTGAACTGCAAAGGAAAACGAGCTGAGGGCACGCCAATTTATCAGCGTCGAACCAAACAGGCAGAAACCACTCAGTCAACGCCTATTTTTTGGCACGGGAGGCCACGGGCTCTAATCCAAACAGTCCCTTATTAACAAAGTTCTACTGCCCAATGAAGCTACTTATCAAAATAATTCGTAGCTAAATTGTTGTTGAAAATAAATCAAATGAAACATCTATTCTAAAATGGGGAAATGCAGAAATTTAAAACAAGAAATCTTAAAAATTAAGTGGTAATCTGCTGCGGAAGAGTCATTCAGTCGCCGCCGATGTCGTCCTCAACTTTGGAGACTCACGTACCTGCGAAATCTGCGGGTAAAACTGCCGACGAAGCGGACACTCCAGCATCGCTGGGCGACATGCGGGCCGCCGCTGCAAACTGCAAGTTCATCTTCTACATTCCAGAAACAGAGACAGCCAAATGCAGCCTTGCCGATGAGAGAACCATATATCCAAAGCTCCATCGCGCGTCAACGCCTTGGTAAGATTTTAAGATGAATCAAAAATTGTATGGATTAGGACTAGGCAGAGTCGATCCAGAATAGAATACAAAGGGGATTTTTCTTACTTTCTAACAAGAGAGAGAGAGAGAGATGTACAGATGAGAGAGGCTACCGGTCGGTGCATTGCAATAGTCAGAATCGTACACACACGTATATATACATGGGTGACCAATCATGTAAAACAAAAAAATTAGTGCGAAAAAACATTAGTAAAATACAAGATGTATGTTTGAAAGTTATTTAGACAAAAAAGTGAGCTAAAAAATAGGTACAGAGATGTACTATAAAAAAATTAAGACCGACAAAAAAAAGGAATGAATAGGAACAAAATTAAGAAAAAAATTGCAAATAAATTAATCTATAGTAAAAATAAATTAATAAAGAGTTTACTCTAATTGTCAAAAAAGTTATAAATAAATTTGTTGAACATACAAAAAATAATAATATTAGTATAAAAATTTCAAATATCGTAGGAGACTACATCCATGTATTGGCTAGCCGCGCAAATGCGCGGGCCATCCCGCTAGTTGTTTTTATTTTGTCTTTTATTTTTAATTTACTTTGCTATGGAGAACTCTCCATTTGGTTTCCTATTTGGAAACACCACTACTACTACTGCTGCACATGTGGAGGAACCACCACCACCGTCGCCTGCTGAAATTGATCCTTTTAAAATACCTATGAAAATTGTTGGACGTATTATGGATAACTGCTATTCAGGAGATGGAACTGTCCATCCCGGTGATCACTTATTATTTATACATGAATTATGCGAGTTGTTCAGATGTGCAGGTATTTCACCAAGCCAGGTCAAGAAGAAATTATTCTCTTTGTCATTAAAAAGCAGAGCTGAAGAGTGGTATCGACTACTACAAGACGGTCCATCTATGGCATGGGAGGATATTGTGCCTCTCTTTTATTCCAAGTTTTATCCTCCAAGTGAAATTCATAAAGACCGTAACCGGATATATAATTTTTGGCCTCATGATGGAGAGAGTATTGCCCAAGCGTGGGGGAGATTGAAGTTACTAATGCTCAAATGCCCCATTCATGAGCTCCCTAATAATATTGTTATTGATAATTTTTATCCATGGCTTACTCTTCCTGATAAGGATTATTTGGATGCTTCTTGCTTTGGATCATTTACTCATATGAAAGAAGATGCTAAGTGGAAACTTCTTGACTGTATACAAGAAAATGCTGAAGGCTGGGAAAACGACAAAGGTAGGAAGTCAGGTATAAACTATGATTATGAATGCATTAAATCTTTTATGGGGACTGATGACTTTCATACTGTTAGCACTGCTTATGGTCTTGATTCACAAATACTTGCTAATTGTCTTAAGGCTTTTGCCTCTTATATTGACGTTCCAAAGAAAGATTGGAACAAATATCATGCGCCTTATAAAGCTCTATTACTCATATACCTGCTACAGCTACAGAAGTTTGTACTGTTGATAGCATTGTGCCTGAACCTTATTTTGAGAAGACACCTTTCCCTGCGAAGGTAAAGAAGTACTCTACTTTGGTAAGTGTGTCTAATAAAAGTACTAAGAAAGCTGCAGAACCCGATGAGCAAATTACTATTAAGTCTCCTATTGCTATATTAAAGGATCTTGTTACTAAAGATGTAGGAGATGAATATATTCTTTTTTGTGAAGATGCTTCTAACATTCTCTCACATCCTAAAAAGCACAGGAAAGCAAGTGTTCCTGTTATTTCTGTCAGGATTGGAGGTCATTGCTATTATGGTTTATGTGATATTGGTGCTAGTGCTAGTGCTATTCCTTTGGAGCTTTACAAAGAAGTCATGCACGAGATTGGCGCTTGTGAACTTGAAGATATTGATGTTGTTGTTCAGCTTGCTAACCGAGAGACTGTTTGGCCTCTTGGTATTGTTTGAGATGTGGAAGTTTTATGTGGTAAGACTAAATACCCTACTGATTTTCTAGTACTTGGCAAGGAGGCTAGTAAAACTTGCCCTATTATTTTTGGTAGACCATTTTTAAACACTTATGGCACCGTGATAGATTGCAAGAAGGAGAATTTTTTTACTAAGTTTAATGGAGAGTCTTATGAGTTTAATTTTTCCAAGTTTGCCAAGACTTCTTATGAGAATGAAACACCTAATGAAAATTTTCGAGTTGAATAGCTTGCTTCTTTTGCTCTTGCTCCTAATAATGCCTTGCAGCAATTCATGGAAGATCACGAAAGTGATGTTTTTAGCAAGGAAAGAGAAGAGATTGACGACATTCTTCTTCATCAACCACCATTACTCAAGCATAATCTACCTGTGGAGGATCTTGGTACCACTTTGCCGCCTAAGGAAGATCCTGTTTTTGAATTAAAACCTTTGCCTGCTAATCTTAAATATGCTTATATAGATGACAAGAAAATATATCCTGTTATTATTAGCTCTAAACTTTTAGGAAAGGAAGAAGAAAGATTGTTGGAGATATTGAGGAAACACCGAGGGGCTATGAGATATACTCTTGATGATTTAAAAGGGATTTCTCCCACTTTATGTCAGCATGCCATTAACATGGAGAAAGACGCGAAGCCAGTCGTGGAGCATCAACGCCGCCTAATTCCCAAGATGAAGGATGTGGTAATAAATGAGGTATTAAAACTCCTTGATGCTGGTATTATTTATCCTATTGCTGATAGTAGATGGGTTAGTCATGTCCATTGTGTTCCTAAGAAAGGAGGTATGACTGTTGTGCCTAATGAGAATAACGAGCTTATTCCTCAAAGGGTAGTTGTTGGTTAGAGGATGTGTATTGATTATAGGAAGGTAAACAAAGTCACTAATAAAGATCATTATCCTTTACCGTTTATAGATCAGATGTTAGAAAGGTTGTCTAAAAAGACTCATTTTTGTTTCCTTGATGGTTATTCTGGTTTTTCTCAAATTGCTGTTAAGAAGGATGATCAAGAGAAAACCACTTTTACTTGTCCTTATGGAACTTATGCTTATATGCGTATGCCTTTTGGTGTATGCAATGCTCCTGCTACTTTTCAAAGATGCATGTCTGCTATTTTTCATGGCTTTTGTGAAGAAATTGTGGAGGTCTTCATGGATGATTTCTCTGTCTATGGAACATCTTTTGATAATTGTTTGCACAACCTTGATAAAGTTTTGTAGAGGTGTGAAGAAACTAACCTTGTTCTTAATTGGGAGAAATGCCACTTTATGGTAAATGAAGGAATTGTCCTTGGACATAAAATTTCTGAAAGAGGAATTGAAGTTGACAGAGAAAAAGTGGAGGCGATTGAGAAAATGCCCTGTCCCAGAGATGTTAAAGGTATTCATAGTATTCTTGGTCATGCTGGTTTCTATAGGAGGTTTATTAAAGATTTCTCTAAGATTTCAAAGCCTCTTACTAATCTTCTTCAAAAGGATGTACCATTTGTCTTTGATGATGATTGTAAGGAAGCTTTTGAAACTCTTAAGAAGGCTTTAACTACTGCTCCTATTGTTCAACCACCTGATTGGAATTTACCATTTGAAATTATGTGTGATGATAGTGATTTTGATGTTGGTGCTGTTCTTGGATAGCGCATAGATAATAAGTTGAATGTTATTCATTATGCTAGTAAGACTCTTGATGCTGCTCAGAAGAATTATGCCACCACTGAGAAAGAGTTTCTTGCTGTTGTTTTTGCATGTGATAAGTTTAGATCTTATATTGTTGATTCTAAAGTTACTATTCATACTGATCACGCTGCTATTAGATATCTTATGACTAAGAAGGACGCTAAGCCTAGGCTTATTAGATGGGTGTTACTTTTACAAGAGTTTGATTTGCATATCGTAGATAGGAAAGGTGCTGAAAATCCTGTGGCCGACAACTTGTCTAGATTGGAAAACATTTCTTTTGATCCTATTCCTGTTAATGATAGTTTTCCAAATGAACAGTTGGCTGCAATAAATGTAACTTCGCGAGACCTTCCTTGGTATGCTGATTATGCTAACTTTATTGTTTCCAAGTATTTGCCTCCAACCTTTACAGCTCGGCAAAGAAGAAAATTCTTCTACGATTTGAGGCATTATTTTTGGGATGACCCACATTTATATAAAGAAGGAGTTGATGGTATTATGCGAAGATGTGTACCAGAATATGAGCAAAAAGAGATATTAAGAAAATGCCATGGTAGTGCTTATGGAGGGCATCATGCTAGAGATAGAACCCCACAAAAGGTTCTACAATCAGGTTTTTATTGGCCAACCCTCTTCAAAGATGCCAGAAGGTATGTTTTATCTTGTGATGAATGTCAAAGAGTTGGTAATATTTCTAGATGCAATGAAATGCCTATGAATTACACTCTTGTTATTGAACCATTTGATTGTTGGGGATTTGACTTAATGGGTCCTTTTCCTCCTTCAAAAGGCTATACCCATATACTTGTTGCTGTTGATTATTTTACTAAATGAGTAGAAGCCATACCTACAAAGATTGCCGATGGTGAGACCTCGTTGAAAATGCTTAAGGATGTTATTTTTCCTAGGTTTGGAGTGCCTAGATATCTTATGACTGACGGAGGTTCTCATTTTATTCACGATAGTTTTAGAAAAACTCTTGCTAAGTATGATGTCAATCACAGAATTGCTTCTGCTTATCATCCCCAAACTAGTGGGCAGGTGGAGCTTTCAAATAGGGAGATCAAGTCTATTTTGCAGAAAACTATCAATAGATCTAGGAAAAACTGGGCTAGTAAGTTAAACGATGCGTTATGGGCTTATAGAACTACTTATAAGAACCCCATGGGTATGTCTCCTTATAAGATGGTTTACGGAAAAGCATGTCACTTGCCTTTAGAACTAGAACACAAAGCTTTTGGGGCAGTGAGAGAGCTTAACAGGGATTTTAAACTAGCTGGTAAGAAGAGGTTGTTAGATTTGAGTTCTCTAGATGAGTGGAGAAATGAAGCGTATGAGAATGCCAGACTTTTCAAAGAAAAAGTCAAGCAATGGCATGATAAGAGAATTCTTAAGAGAGAGTTTCATGTTGGTGAGAAAGTTCTTTTGTATAGGTCTCGTCTCAGATTTTTTGCAGGTAAATTGCTTTCTAAATGGGAAGGACCATATGTTATTGTGGAAGTATACCACTCAGGTGCTATTAAGATTGCTTCATTGAAAAATGATTCTACACAAGTGGTGAATGGGCAAAGACTCAAACATTATATTTCTGGAGATTCCTATAATGAAGATGTTGATGTTATTGAAATGGTTTCTCCAGAAGAATTTATTCAAGACAAACTGCAGGAACCTGCAGAGTTTGTTTTCGAATAGGTAACAGTTCTAGTCAGAAAAGTTCCACGAAAAGCTCTTCCTTTAATATTTTTGCTGTTTTTAATAAATATGAAAAATCACGAGATGAAAAAGGGAAGGAAAAAGAGTCCGTGTGTGTCTCACACACGGGTGGCACGGGCCCACCCCTGGCCACGCCACCTATGTGTGAGAACACCCTGGAACTCGTTTCCGTCCCGGTTTCCTCCTGTGGTTTCTGTTTGATGTATGATTTTTGCTTATTTAACCCCCCGGAGTCCCCGAGGTCTGTATATCGTTTTCTCGTCGTGTTTTGTTTCAAATTGTTTCTGTTAGGAATTGATCTCAAACTTGGGGGAAGTCATGGCCTCTCCAAGTGGTGACAAGGAGAAGACACCTCCGGAGGATGACACCAAAGACTTTCGGCTGAAAGAAGAGGTTGAAAGCGAAGACGAGGAGGAAGATCAAAGCCCAAGGACAAACACCATGATCGCCAGCATAGGGGTGGTGTGACGCCCCACCTTTGGATTAAGGCGGAACACCTGTGTTATGTGCTATTCCCTGGATCAATGATAGCACCACAAAACAAAATATAGTAATCATCACATAGTATCGAGATTACACGCAGATCTAGATACATAAGTCTCGCAAATTATTACAAGTCTTTAGTCTCAGGGACCGACAGGGGAAAAACAGAGTTTAACTTAAGCACAACGGAATTGTAATAGTAGCGAGCCTCCATCTTCAGCATGCGCCACAGGCAGTTATGTTGGTATGTAGACTCGAGATCCTAACACTTCACTCCTCATCGGAAGAACCTGCACATTTGATTATGCAGCCCCAAGTATGGGGGTCAGTACAATGATGTACTGGCAAATGACACATATTTGGTGGCGATTGTGAAAGATCTAGCTACATGCTATTTGGCTGGTGGATCTCTAGGCTAAATTTGCATAAAGCCAATTTTGTCCTAAAAGTCAAGATTTTATCTCAAGGGTTTAAATTTTCAAAGGGTCAAAATAACCCCCAATTACTACATAGTTGCAAGTTATGTAGCACTGGGCGCAATTCAACAAAGTTGGAACCTTAGGCACCACCACCCCTCGGAGTGTATGGTCCTTAGTTCCGGCCTAGGGTTTCTAGACAAAATTTTAATAATTTAGAATTGGTGATGAGATTCTTCTGTACATTCCATGTCTAGAGACTCAATTGTCCATAACCGAGGACACGGCTAATCGATTAGTTTTAAACACCTTGCAAGGGTTGTGCACGTTCACCTTACGATTCATTTTATGCCCATACATAAAATGAAACGAGACCTTTTAGAGGAGAGGACAACTAACTGGGCAAGATCCTTTCCCAACCTATAATTCAGCTACCACCATCTTCTTGCCGACAAGTTGTACTCACACATCTAATCAGTCAAGACAGAGCCCATAATGTCATAAGGCTGCACTAGAAGTACACTAAGCATGGAAGACATAGCCATCTCTTTGTTCCTGGGTGGCCATCCCAAGCGGTATTCTATTCCCACATCCTCTTACAAGGCATGCGTCCCAGAACCCACCTACCTCGCCTTCTCTTATCAAACCATTCCACCCAGGTGTTTCATTTTAGTTGAAGTTCTTAACTTGTTCACAAAACACTTTTCAAGTGATCTTAGCATGGCATCAATATTTTTCAAAGTACTTAGCATCCTAACAGGTGGGGTTTGGGGGATTGCTACATACTACTAGGATCTAAGCATTTAATAAAATAGTTGAGTAAAACACCTATCATGCATACTACAAGAGGTGAATATACTAATGCATAATTAAAATGGGTGAGGGACATGTGTGTCACTTGCCTTGGTAACAGCTTGCACACTCACAATAGTCACAAAAGTAGCCTTGCTCCTCTTCACAATCTATTTAATCCAAACAATCAAGCAATCAATAACCTAATTCTAATGACAATCATAGACATGTATGCATGTATGCATGTATGCAATGACATTTTAGTTTCACATACTATGTGAGTGTGTGAAATGGTTGTAAAGATGGATCATGAGGCTTTTGAAAACATGTGTGGTGTTAGATAGGTTGTTAATAAATAAATATCAAGGTATTAACAAAAGTGCATTTGGTGCAATAGGGTAACACTTTGAAAAAAAGTTCTATTTGGTACTGTCCTGCAAAAATAAGTTTGAGCTACCACTGGTTAGGTGATAGTAACTTGAAGCTACTGCAAGTGGTCTCACTCAAAAATAGTTTTTTAAAAACAATTGGTAAAGAAAATAGTGATTTGAACATATTTAACAGTAGCAAGTTTGTGCACGTATTAACTTTGAATTTTTTTGCTTCTGGGGTGTTCTAAATGTTCCAAGGATTCTATAGACTACAAATTTGTAGCATTTGGACTCACAGAACAAAAGTTATGAATTTAATATGAAACCGAAGGTTTGATATAGATCTGACGATGGATTCAAAATGAACCCATAAAATAACAGGTTTTATTGCATCGTCGGATTCTACACATCCTAAGGATTCCAACGAGGTATCATTTGTAATTTTTGGCTAAGTATTTTATTTTCTATCGATTTTACAAGATCTGCAACAAAACAGGGCTTTGAATTTGAATTTAAAATCGATTCTGACTGGATTTGACCGGGGGCTGACTGGCCCGGGGCGATGTGGTGCAGTCCCATAGGTCGATACCGATTCGGTGAAGGAATTCTATCTGAGCCACGGGATTTAGATCGGACGGCCAGAGGGAAAGAGGGAAGAAGCTCACCAGAGTAGTCTAGGGTTCCGGTGATCTGCGGCTGGGGCGTGGGTGTTCTCGTTGTTGCAGGGGTTTCCAGCGTAGAAGAACGTGCGGACAAGGTTCACACTGCCGCGGCGAGTCCGGTGGCGAGGTTGAAGAGCTCGAGGTGGTCGGGTTCATCGGCAGTTCCTCGCCGAACTTGCAGGGGCGGTCGGAGGCTTCGGCCAGGGAATGTTCCCATCGTTCTGGCACACAAAAAATCACCAAACCATGTCAGCGAGATGCGCAAGGGAGAAAGGAAGGGGCTGGGACTGGAAGGGGGTGCCGGGGTCTCACTGGGGTGCCAAAATCTGACGAGGTCAGTGGCGGAAGTTAGCAGCTACGGCGAGAAATTCGTGCAGCCTGGCGGCTCCGTAATGACAGGGGAAGGGAGGAGGAGGGGGAGGGGGTTCTGGACTATATAGGGGAGGGTTTTGATGGCCCGTTAAAGCGCTAGTAACGCCGAGGAGTAATCATCGGCGAGCATTACTGGGAGTGAAGAGAGGGGAGTGATTGACGGGGGTGATGACAGGTGGGTCCGGGCTATCGGAGAGAGGGTGAGAGAGAGAGAGAGCTGGGCTGGGTCAGCTCGGAGCGGTCTGGGCCGGCTGGCCTCCCGGGTGCGGCCTAGTTGGGCTCCTGGCCTCTTATTTTTTTTTATTTTTTTTCTTCTGCTTTCCTTTTCTTTTTATTCTGATTTCTATTTTGAGTTTTGAAGAGTTCTTCTATTCAGATTTAAACAAAATCAAAACTGACCACTTCTGGTCTTTAGAAAGTGTGTTCAGAATCTATAAACCAGAGGTTTTGTAATAAGATGGAAGAAGAAATAATTTGTGAGAACTTTGAGTATAGAGTCCAAATAATTAGGAGGTTAAGATTAATCTCTTCCCACTATTTGGTTTTCAAAAGGAATTTATTAGAGGAAAAATAAATAGCTTCATAATAATGGAACTTATTTTTAAATACCTTCTTTTTAAAATCTTTTGTTTCTAAAATTTGGGGAAAATGGCAATTGGTAACCTTATTCTATGAAGAACAAGATTCAAAACTTTGGATAAGATTTCGAAATGCAATATGCCATGAATGCATGATGAAAAATTTTAATTTTGAAAATTTGGGATGTTACAGACTAACCCCCTTAAGATGAAGCTCACCCTCGAGCTTCGGAAAGGTTAGCAAATAGGTGTGGGTGTTCTTCTCGAAGGGTATCTTCACGCTCCCAAGTGGCTTCCTCTTCAGTGTGGTGACTCCACTGTACTTTGCAGAACTTGATTATTTTGGTGCGTGTAGTTCTTTCTGCTGTCTCAAGTATCTTAATGGGTTTATCCTCATAAGTCAAGTCACTTTCTAGTTGAACCTCCTCGAGGGGTACCGTATCGTTCAACGGTGTTTCTGACATCTCTGGATGGCATTTCTTTAGCTGGCTCACGTGGAACACGTTATGTACGGCCAAAAGAATTTCGGGTAGTTCCAATTCATAGGCTACTTCTCCTTTGCGGGATAGGACTTTGAATGGTCCTATAAATCGGGGTGCTAACTTACCCTTGATACCAAACCTCTTAACACCACGAAGGGGTGACACTCTGAGATAAGCTCTGTCTCCAACTTCATAGATGATTTCTCTACGCTTGCTATTCACGTAGCTCTTCTGACGGGATTGGGCGATCTTCAGCATATCCTTGATCAATTTAACCTTTTCCTCAGCTTCTTGAATGATATCCGGTCCGAAGAAACTTTGTTCTCCTACACCACTCCATAGTAGGGGTGTAGTACATTTCTTGCCGTACAAGGCTTCAAATGGTGCCATCTCAATACTGGCTTGATAGCTATTGTTGTAGGAAAACTCTGCGTAAGGCAAGTTGTCATCCCAACTAGACCCATAGTCCAGAGCACACGCTCTCAGCATATCTTCCAAAATCTGGTTTACCCTTTCTGTTTGCCCATCTGTTTGTGGATGGAATGCTGTGCTGAATTCCAGCCTAGTTCCAAGTGATTCATGGAGTTGTTTCCAGAAGTGAGAGGTAAATTGGGTTCCTCTATCAGACACGATGCTTTTGGGGACACCATGGAGGGTTACAATCCTCTTCATGTAGATATCAGCTAACTTTGCACTAGTGTAAGTGGTCTTTACTGGTATGAAATGAGCTACCTTGGTCAAACGATCGACTATAACCCAGATTGAGTCATATCCTGATTTTGTGCGGGGTAACCCAGTTATGAAGTCCATACCAATTTGATCCCATTTCCAATCTGGCACTTTCAGTGGTTGAAGTAGTCCGGCTGGTTTTTGATGTTCAGCTTTCACTCTACTGCACACATCACATTTGGCTATATATTCGGCAATGTCTCTTTTCATGTTGCTCCACCAGAATCTTTCTTTCAAGTCTATGTACATCTTGGTATTTCCAGGATGAATTGAGTATGGGGTTTCATGGGTTTCTTGGAATATCAATCTTCTAATATCGGGGTCATCAGGTACACAGATATGTTTTTCAAACCAGATAGTTCCTTGTTCATCTTCACTAAAGCCTTTAGCTTTTTCTTTCCTCATGTTTTCTTTGATCTTCTCAATCTCTTTATCTCCTTTTTGTGCTTGGCGTATTCTATCCATCGGGGTTGGTTGCACTACTAGCGATGCTATGTGACCTTGTGGCACTACCTCTAAGCTGAGGTCTCTCAGATCCCTACAAAGATCTTCTGGCAACTCTTCTGTTGATAGGCAGTTCACATAGGCCTTACGGCTCAAGGCATCAGCTACTACATTTTCTTTACCAGGATGGTATTGCAAGCTCAAGTCGTAGTCTTTGATGAGTTCTAACCATCTTCTTTGTCTCATGTTGAGGTCCTTCTGAGTAAAGATATACTTCAAGCTTTTGTGGTCGGTGAAGACTTCACATCTCTTTCCCAGCAAATAATGTCTCCAAATCTTCAAGGCATGGACAACTGAAGCTAACTCAAGGTCATGAGTTGGATAGTTGAGCTCATGTTTCTTGAGTTGTCTAGAAGCATAGGCTGCTACTCTACCATCTCGCATCAACACGCTTCCTAGACCTTGACGAGAAGCGTCGCAATACACCTGAAATTCCTTTTCAATATCTGGTAAGCACAGAACAGGTGCAGACACCAATCTTCTTTTCAACTCTTGAAAACTGTACACCAATCTTCTTTTCAACTCTTGAAAACTGTTTTCACAGGCTTCAGTCCATTCAAACTTCTTTTCTTTCTTCAACAACTCAGTCATTGGTTTAGCTATCTTTGAAAAGTTCTCAATGAATCTCCGGTAGTATCCGGCCAATCCTAAGAAACTACGAATTTCCCCAACATTCTTGGGTGGTTCCCATTCAGTTACTGCAGTCACTTTGGCTGGGTTGACTGCAATTCCCTCCTTGGATATAATGTGTCCAAGGAATCCTACTTCATTGAGCCAAAACTCGCATTTGTTGAATTTAGCATATAGCTTGTGCTCTCTGAGTTTCTTCAATATTGCACGCAGATGCTTTTCATGATCTTCTTTGCCTTTTGAGTAGACCAGTATGTCATCAACGAAGACAACGACAAACTTATCTAGAAATTCCATGAACACTTTGTTCATCATGCTCATGAAGTATGACGGTGCATTGGTTAAACCAAAGGGCATCACCGTATATTCATATGAGCCATATCTAGTGACGAAGGCTGTCTTGGGGATGTCATGTTCTCTAATCTTGAGCTGAAAGTAACCAGATCTAAGATCTATCTTGGAAAACACGCTAGCTCCTTCTAACTGATCAAACAAATCATTGATTCTTGGTAGTGGATATTTATTTTTGATGGTTACTTCGTTCAACGAATGATAGTCCATTACTAAACGTTGACTCTTATCTTTCTTCTCAATAAACAGAACTGGTGCTCCCCATGATGATGAACTTTCTCTAATAAATCCCTTTCCTAACTGTTCTGCTAGTTGCTTCTTGAGTTCTTTCAACTCATCGGTGGACATAGGATAGGGTCTCTTTGCGATTGGACCAGTGCCTGGCAGCAGATCAATGAGAAACTCTACATCTCTGTCGGGTGGCATTCCTGGTAGCTCTTCTGGGAACACATCGGGGTACTCATTTACTATGTGCACTTCATCTAGGCTAACCCCCTTAAGATGGTTTAGCCTAATATCATTAAAATCCAGTTGGGATTTGTATCTAATTCTCCTCCCTTCGGGGGTGGTAAGTGTAATAGCTTTGTTCACGCAGTCTATGACTCCTCCATAGGTAGTCATCCAATCCATGCCCAGGATTACATCTAAACCCTGCGAGTCTAGAATTACTAAATGGGTTGGAAACTTATATTTACCAATTTCCATAATCAGATCCCTGCAACCAGCGTTGACTATCAATTCTCCACCAGGGGAACTTACTTTAATGGTTTTTCCTATGGTTTCAGTGGGGAACCCATTTTTGTTTGCAAAAGTTCTTGATATGAATGAATGTGATGCTCCTGTATTGAATAAAACTAATGCTGTAATTGAGTTGAGAGGAAACATACCCATCACTGCATCAGGTTCATTCATCACCTCCTCCACATTGAGGTGGTTCACTTGGCCCTTCTGGAATGGATTGGGCTTGGCAAGTTCGGTGGTCTTGTTCTCCGGGCAGCTAGAGGAATAGTGACCAGGCTTCTTGCACTTGAAGCAGGTGACGCCCGAGAGATCCTTCTTGGGTTCAGTGTTGTGGCGATGCTGACCATTGTTCCCATTGTGATATCCACTAGAGCTATTTCCCTTGAATCCTCCATTGTGCTTATGACCGCTGAAGTGATTACCGTTTCCTTTGCTGAAATGATTCCCATGCTTGTGAAAGTTGCCATGACCACTGCTCTCAGACGAGTGGTGCTTCTTGTGGAATGGTTCCACATGGTTCTTGTTGTTACTGAACTTCCTTTTACAGTTCTCCTCTTTCTTGATGTTGTTGTCCAGAGTAATGGCCTGATCAAGTAGAGACTGATAATTTGGAGCATAGGCCACTGACAGGGGTATCTTGAGTTCTCCCTTGAGCCCACTGAGGATCTTTTCTTTCCTCTTAGCATCAGTATCAATATCTTCAGGTGCATACCTGGACAGAGCACAGAAGTTGTCCATGTATTCCTTCAGAGTTCTTCCACCCTGACGTAGACCATGGAATTCTTCCTTCTTCACATTTATAGTACCCGAGGATATGTGGGCAGTATGAAAGCCTTCTCTAAAGGTGTTCCAGTCCAGATCATCTATTGGATGGGTAACCTGATAAGTCTCCCACCACATTGCTGCCGGTCCTTCCAGTAAGTGAGCAGTGAAGCGCACTTTTTCAGCATCAGTGCACTCACAGGTGGTCAGATCCTTGTTGACCGAACGCAGCCAGTCATCAGCTACTATTGGCTCCGTAGCAGATGAGAACTTGTTGGGTCTCAGCCTCAGGAACCTTGCCAATCTATCCACCTGGGGTGGGGGTGGCGGCGGTGGTGGCAGAGGGTTATTATTGTTGTTGTTATTGTTGTTTGCATTCATCTGGAAGAACTAGGTCATCATTTCCATCAGCTGGGCCTGAGCTGCCACTAGTTGCTGAATTGCCATATTGGTGTCATTGTTGTTGTTTCCATCGTTGTCACTGCTGTTTCGTGCACGTCGTGGCGGCATCTGAGGTAAGGTATAGCATAGATGAGTATTAGACAGATAAAGCTAAAGGAGTAAAGATCTTACCCATGCACAATACAACAAGCCAACCACAAACAACAAACAAATATACGACCTTTGATTTAAAAAGTTTTAAAATTTGAATCGTACGACTGGACAAGTTTAGAAGTAAGTACTAAGAGTTCGAATAAAGTAAACGATCGATGGTACTGTCATACCAACACGGTAAGACAATACAAATGTGCTATCACAAATGATACAAAATGATGATGGTGGTCCACTATCCTCTCTTAACCCTCTTGAGGCATGAGAGGGGTAGAGGGTCTCGACGCTCTGTCTTCTTGAGGTCTCTCAGTGCCTTGGCCTCCCATTCCTCATAGGATAGACCATCACTAGAGGAATACACGAGTCTCTCCTCATGATCCTCTTCTTCCTCGGATTCTTCTTCCTTCTTACTTGCTTCTAACTCCGCAAGCTTCATCTTTAGCTTCTCATTCTCAGACTTCAGCTCATTGTTGACTTCCTCAGCCTGCTTCTTCTCATCTCCCATTTTCTACAAATTGTCGTACTGTAGCAGTAAGGTCTTCTCCAGAAGATGAGACCATATGTCATCTTGAGAATCTTCCCGCCTAATTGCAAGGGTCCTTCAACAATCTTGAGCTTGTTTTCCAATTGAGTCTTCTTCTCATCCAACATCACGAGAGCAGATTCAGTCTCCATGATCTTTTTGGTGGCAAGATCCATGAGATCTCTGAACTGGTCCTGGTTGATAATCTGCTTCTTCAGCATGTCTTCCAGATTGACTGTGCAGCGCTCCCTCTCAGTGAGGTAGCCTCTCAGAAGGGAGTGGAACTCCTGGCCTCGGCGATCCACAACATGTCCTCCGACAGATCACTCTCCAATCATCCCATAAGCTGAGGGATGTGGGATGTGAGCTCTGTACTTGTGGTGAATGCGGGCGATGGCGCCCTACATGGCAATCTCCACCGAATACCTCTAGTCCACATATGCTTCGGTGTACTCCATCATGGACTCTCCTTCTTCATCAAGCCTTCCTTGGATAGTGGTTTGGATTAACCACTTCTCCATACCATACTCCTTGTACTGCATCTTCCCACAGAAAACCGAAGGTGGTATCTGAAGCTGGGTGGCGAGGTCTAGCAGTACCTCCGAGAAAAGGAAATCTCCCTCACCAGCTACCACTCTCTCATCGTAGGTGTCCATCTACAACATTTTGAAAGGAAGAGGAAATGATCAGAACAAGAAGAGAAATACAAGTAAGAATGAAATGGTTAAGACAATAAGATCAAGATTATTTGTTTAGCATTTGAATTAAAACTTGGGTCCTACGGTTTTCCAATCCTAGGGTCTCGATCCTACAGGCAACACTATGCTCTGATACCATTTTGTGACGCCCCACCTTTGGATTAAGGTGGAACACCTGTGTTATGTGCTATTCCCTGGATCAATGATAGCACCACAGAACAAAATATAGTAATCATCACATAGTATCGAGATTACACGCAGATCCAGATACATAAGTCTCGCAAATTATTACAAGTCTTTAGTCTCAGGGACCGACAGGGGAAAAACAGAGTTTAACTTAAGCACAACGGAATTGTAATAGTAGCGAGCCTCCATCTTCAGCATGCGCCACAGGCAGTCATGTTGGTATGTAGACTCGAGATCCTAACACTTCACTCCTCATCGGAAGAACCTGCACATTTGATTATGCAGCCCCAAGTATGGGGGTCAGTACAATGATGTACTGGCAAATGACACATATTTGGTGGCGGTTGTGAAAGATCTATCTACATGCTATTTGGCTGGTGGATCTCTAGGCTAAATTTGCATAAAGCCAATTTTGTCCTAAAAGTCAAGATTTTATCTCAAGGGTTTCAATTTTCAAAGGGTCGAAATAACCCCCAATTACTACATAGTTGCAAGTTATGTAGCACTGGGCGCAATTCAACAAAGTTGGAACCTCAGGCACCACCACCCCTCGGAGTGTATGGTCCTTAGTTCCGGCCTAGGGTTTCTAGACAAAATTTTAATAATTCAGAATCGGTGATGAGATTCTTCCGTACATTCCATGTCTTGAGACTCAATTGTCCATAACCGAGGACATGACTAATCGATTAGTTTTAAACACCTTGCAAGGGTTGTGCACGTTCACCTTACGATTCATTTTATGCCCATACATAAAATGAAACGAGACCTTTTAGAGGAGAGGACAACTAACTGGGCAAGATCCATTCCCAACCTATAATTCAGCTACCACCATCTTCTTGCCGACAAGTTGTACTCACACATCTAACCAGTCAAGACAGAGCCCATAATGTCATAAGGCTGCACTGGAAGTACACTAAGCATGGAAGACATAGCCATCTTTTTGTTCCTGGGTGGCCATCCCGAGCGGTATTCTATTCCCACATCCTCTTACAAGGCATGCGTCCCAGAACCCACCTACCTCGCCTCCTCTTATCAAACCATTCCACCCAGGTGTTTCATTTTAGTTGAAGTTCTTAACTTGTTCACAAAACACTTTTCAAGTGATCTTAGCATGGCATCAATATTTTTCAAAGTACTTAGCATCCTAACAGGTGGGGTTCAGGGGATTGCTACATACTACTAGGATCTAAGCATTTAATAAAACAGTTGAGTAAAACACCTATCATGCATACTACAAGAGGTGAATATACTAATGCATAATTAAAATGGGTGAGGGACATGTGTGTCACTTGCCTTGGTAACAGCTTGCACACTCACAATAGTCACAAAAGTAGCCTTGCTCCTCTTCACAATCTATTCAATCCAAACAATCAAGCAATCAATAACCTAATTCTAATGACAATCATAGACATGTATGCATGTATGCATGTATGCAATGACATTTTAGTTTCACACACTATGTGAGTGTGTGAAATGGTTGTAAAGATGGATCATGAGGCTTTTGAAAACATGTGTGGTGTTAGATAGGTTGTTAATAAATAAATATCAAGGTATTAACAAAAGTGCATTTGGTGCAATAGGGTAACACTTTGAAAAAAAGTTCTGTTTGGTACTGTCCTGCAAAAATAAGTTTGAGCTACCACTGGTTAGGTGATAGTAACTTGAAGCTACTGCAAGTGGTCTCACTCAAAAATAGTTTTTTGAAAACAATTGGTAAAGAAAATAGTAATTTGAACATATTTAACAGTAGCAAGTTTGTGCACGTATTAACTTTGAAATTTTTTGCTTCTGGGGTGTTCTAAATGTTCCAAGGATTCCATAGACTACAAATTTGTAGCATTTGGACTCACAAAACAAAAGTTATGAATTTAATATGAAACCGAAGGTTTGATACAGATCTGACAATGGATTCAAAATGAACCCATAAAATAACAGGTTTTATTGCATCGTTGGATTCTACACATCCTAAGGATTCCAACGAGGTATCATTTGTAATTTTTGGCTAAGTATTTTATTTTCTATCGATTTTACAAGATTTGCAACAAAACAGGGCTTTGAATTTGAATTTAAAATCGATTTTGACTGGATTTGACCGGGGGCTGACTGGCCCGGGGCGATGTGGCGCAGTCCCATAGGTTGATACCGATTCGGTGAAGGAATTCTATCTGAGCCACGGGATTTAGATCGGGCGGCCAGAGGGAAAGAGGGGAGAAGCTCACCGGAGTAGTCTAGGGTTTCGGTGATCTGTGGCTAGGGCATGGGTGTTCTCATTGTTGCAGGGGTTTCCGGCATAGAAGAATGTGTAGACGAGGTTCGCACTGCCGCGGCGAGTCCGGTGGTGAGGTTGAAGAGCTCGAGGTGGTCGGGTTCATTGGCAGTTCCTCACCGAACTTGCAGGGGCGGTCAGAGGCTTTGGCCAGGGGACATTCCTATCGTTCCAGCGCACAAAAAATCACCAAACTGTGTCAGCAAGATGCGCAAGGGAGAAAGGAAGGGGCTGGGACTGGAAGGGGGTGCCGGGGTCTCACTGGGGTGCCGAAATCCGATGAGGTCAGTGGCGGAAGTCAGCAGCTACGGTGAGAAATTCGTGCAGCCTGGCGGCTTCGTAATGAGAGGGGAAGGGAGGAGGAGGGGGAGGGGGTTCTGGACTATATAGGGGAGGGTTTTGATGGCCCGTTAAAGCGCTAGTAACGCCGGGGAGTAATCGCCAGCGAGCGTTACTGGGAGTGAAGAGAGGGGAGTGATTGACGGGGGTGATGACAGGTGGGTCTAGGCTATCGGAGAGAGGGTGAGAGAGAAAGAGAGCTGGGCTGGGTCGGCTCGGAGCGGTCTAGGCCGGCTGGCCTCCCGGGTGCGGCCCAGTTGGGCTCCTGGCCTCTTATTATTTTTATTTTTTTTCTTCTGCTTTCCTTTTCTTTTTATTCTGATTTCTGTTTTGAGTTTTGAAGAGTTCTTCTATTCAGATTTAAACAAAATCAAAACTGACCACTTCTGGTCTTTAGAAAGTGTGTTCAGAATCTATAAACTAGAGGTTTTGTAATAAGATGGAAGAAGAAATAATTTGTGAGAACTTTGAGTATAGAGTCCAAATAATTAGGAGGTTAAGATTAATCTCTTCCCACTATTTGGTTTTCAAAAGGAATTTATTAGAGGAAAAATAAATAGCTTCATAATAATGGAACTTATTTTTAAATACCTTCTTTGTGAAATCTTTTGTTTCTAAAATTTGGGGAAAATGGCAATTGGTAACCTTATTCTATGAAGAACAAGATTCAAAACTTTGGATAAGATCTTGAAATGCAATATGCCATGAATGCATGATGAAAAATTTTAATTTTGAAAATTTGGGATGTTACAGGTGGTGACAGATCATGACAAGTTCAAGAAGAGTGCTCGCATAAGGGCCGGAAGAGGTGTGCCGCATCACACCTTAGCTCCACGGACATCTCTGCCAAGCCAAAATCCCTTCCATACTCTAATTCATGAACATCAGTTCCAAAAGGTGCCCAAATCACGATTACCCTCTGGCTGGGATATAGGTCGTTCTAACAATGCAGGGACAGGAAGCTCCAAGAGTGAAGAAGGATGGGGAAATAATTCCAAGAGCTAGGATTCTCTTGCTGACAGGTTCATGAACCGTATTGAGCATAATTCTGAGATGATTCGCAACCTCGAGTACAAGATTGATGATCTAAAGGATTTGATTGAGAAGCTTATTAGAGATTATCCGCCGTCACCCAAGGAGTAGTTCGTCATCGGTATTGGCATCCCCTTGGCTTGTTCCAAGCTTGGGGGAGTGCTGCGGTATCACATCACTACCTTTCGCTCATTTACTTTTCAAGTAGTGTCATATCATGAATAGAGAAGTTATCTTATAGAATAGTTTGCAGTTGGAAGTATCCTCTCTAGTTGGTTATCTATGTATCCCTTGGTGTGAGTTGCGGTAATGAAATATTAATGAGAAGTCTTATCATTTACTTTGCGTACACTTTATGCTAGTTTGTGATCTCTCTTGTATGACTAGTCTTGTTGATTGGTATTGGTATCACATTGGGAGCTTGAGTAAATTTAGTTGGTTTTGGCAAACCTAGCTTGGTCAGTAGCAATTTTACCTTGAGGTTTGAGTAGAAAAGAATAAAGAAGTGCTTGTAGTGTTAGCACTTCAGTTTTCCTTATGTTTGGCATATAAGCATAGTTATTCTCAAAGCTAAAATCATTGTACCTTCAAGGGAGTTAGCATGATTGTTCTTATTATATGTATGTTTGTCTGTTTCATGCAACTCTTATGCTTGCTACCCAGCCTTGCTAGCCAAAAACCGGTACTGAGTATGAGCTCTACTCGTGCATCCAAACCCCAAAAGCCAAGTCATTTCCAAAGAGTCCACCATAAATTCCTATGCATGGTATTTCAAGCCATTCCAAGTAAATTTTCATGTGCTACCTTTCAAAACTTTCAAACACTTCTCATTTTGTGCCACTATTTTTAGCTCACGAGGACGTAGTGGATGGGTTTGTTATCTTCCATACTAAATTGAGTACCCCTCGACTAGGCAGGTTCATCTGCTTGTCATTAATTTTGCAAGGGAGCTGGTCAGACCATTATAATCTCAATAGAAAAGAAAGAAAAAAAATGCACTCCTCCAATGGAATGAGAAAGTTGGTTGGCATCCGATGGAATCGGTTAGCCATGGTTTGAGAAAGGAAAAAGGTGAGGAGGAGTGCAAAGCTATAAAATAGCACCAAAGTGCCAATTAATCAAACATCTTGGAACCGCTCTCACTTGTTTAGTATGGAAGATATCAAGAACTCCGTTGCTAGTCGTTGACAAAAGCAACCACCTCTCAAAATAATTTTTTTACCTCTGTTTTACAAATGAAAAGCTCTAGCACATATTTAATCCCTGCGTCCCTCTGCGAAGGGCCTATCTTTTACTTTTATGTTGAGTCAACCTATTTCCCTCTGTCTCAAGCAAGCATTTGAGTTGTTATGCTTCATTCATCCATATGTTGATCTGTTTAGTCATGTTTATTATCTTCCTTGTATTGTATAATGCTTTTGTCTGAAGGAATATATCTTTGAAAGCTCCCTTTGAATACAAAAGTTTATTTCGTTGAGCATATAGTCTTTGCTATATTAGCTCTGTTTTAAAAAGGTTCTGTTCAAAAGAAAGAATAGATTGTTCTTCATTCTTTGACCAGGAACTAAGGTTTGCCATTGCCAATTATAGTTTACCTTGTGCATCTTTACATGTGATTCCCTTTTACCTATTGCAAGTCTATATCTTATAAAGGGAAGTTGCTGTCTATTATAATTTGTGCCTTAGTGAATGTGATGCTTCTTGTCCGTATTTTAATTATTGACACTTCACTCCATAAACCTGTGGGCATGTTTACCGAGTTTAGTTTTCGCTTGGGGACAAGCAAGGTCTAAGCTTGGGGGGGTTGATACGTCCAATTTGCATCACTATTTTGTATCATAATTTACTGCAATTCATTGATATATTTCATATTTAGAATCAATACTTATGTTATTTCCTTTGTTTTCACATGTTTGATGATCATCGGAGGAGTTGCTGCCGGAGTCAGGATTCTGCTGGAAAAAGGACCACCAAGAGACCATATTTTGAAGATCAAGAAAATTCCAGAAAAATACCCAGAAATTATAATTTCCCAGATGATGCAGGACACCAGAAGGAGAAAGCGAGAGGGGCCAGGAGGCTCCCTCACGCATGGGCGGCGCGGGCCACCCCTTGGCCGTGCGGGCCCCACGTGAGGCTGCCCTGGCCCACCTCTGCCATCGCCCCTTCACATATATCATTGTCCCTGAAAACCTAAGTTAGGGGGGGGTTTGGAGTTAGACACAGCCGCCTCTGCGGGGTGGAGAACACCAGAGAGAAAAAGCTCTCTGGTAGGGAGAAATCTACCGGGGAAATTCCTTCCCAGAGGGGGGAGATTGTCACCATCGTCATCACCACCGCACCGGACTTCATCGGGATCATCATCATCATCTCCATCACCAGCACCTTCATCTCCACCATCACCACGCCATCCCGCTGTAACATCTTGCGTTGGATCTTGTTATATTCATAGGGGAAACTTTCCCGGTGTTGATTACTCTTGTAGTTGATGCTATTGAGTGGAACCGTTGAGTTAAGGTTTATGTTCAGATTGTTATTTACCATTATTTCACCTCTGATCATGATCCATATGATGTCTTGTGAGTATTTCATTTAGTTCTTGAGGACATGGGAGAAGTCAAGATGTTAGTAGTGAATTATTGTTGAGAAATATTTAATGGTTTGATATTGTTGTGGTGCTATTTCACTAGTGGTGTCATGTGAACGTCGACTACATGATACTTCACCATTTATGGGCCTAGTGAGATGCATTGTGTATTTGGCTACCAATTGTGGGGTTGCTGGAGTGACAGAAACCTAAACCTCCATTGGGAAACCATTGCACCAGGGAGCGTAGGATCTTAGAGTTTAAGGCTGTGGTTAGATTTATCTTAATTACTTTCTTGTATTTGTGGATGCTTGCAAGGGGTATAATCACAAGTGTGTATTTATCCTAGTAAGGGTAGTGCGCTAGCATAGGTTCACCCCCATAACACCTATCAAACCAATAAATACTATTGGCTCTATGAAGCGAAAGCTCTTGACAGAAACCTCCCGTGTGTCCTCGAGAACGTTTGGTTATTATAAGTACACAACCGGCTTGTCCTTTGCTGAAGAAAGGATTGGGCCACTTGCTGCAATTGTTACTACTATCTTTTATTTACTCGCACTTTATTTATTTATATTACCAAATACCCCTAAAAACCTGTTTGCTAGTATTTACAGTGATTCCTTGATCAAAACTACTCATCAACACCTTCTGCCCCTCGTTGGGTTTGACACTCTTATTTATCGAAAGTACTACGATACACCCCCTATACTTGTGGGTCATCAAAGGGCGCCATTTATGACACTTGTTAGCGCATCTTCAACTAGCAGCAACGTGGAACCTGCACACAACACAACCAAATACTTTGCTCCCAACTTACGATGAGGTTGTCAATCTCACCGGTTTGCTAACAAAGGTATAAGTGTATCGAGTGGAAAGCAATAGTAGTATGCGAGAAAGTAAACCGTGTGAGTAAAGTAAATAGGTGATAGCAATATAAAGGAAATTGGACCGGCATCCACAGTTCACTAGTGGTGTCTCTCCATAAGATAAATAGCACATGCTGGGTAAACTAATTATAGTTGGGCAATTGATAGAATAAAGATAACGTGCATATGTCGAGAGGATCACTATGAGATTTACTCTGGGCATTACAACAAGATACATAGACCGCCATCCAACTGCATCTAAGACTAATAATCCACTCGCATGGAATCAATCCGAGGACCCCTCGAGTATTAAGTTGCGAACAACAGATAACTGCATTAAGCAAAGTGTGTAATGTAAACAAAGCATATGCCCTTGGACATAAGAATGTTGTTTTCTCCCTAGTGGCAACAACACATCTAAAACTTAGAGGGTTCTATCAATCCCACAGATTAAACAGAGGCATGAACCCAACTATCGAGCATAAATACCCCCTCTTTGAGTCACTAGTATCTACTCGACCAAGATACCTACTAAAAACGGAGAGCATGCAAGATCATAAACAACATAGAGATAACATAAGATAATATTCAGCACATCAACTCAATCATAACAACAATATTCATTGGATCCCAACAAACACAACATGTAGAATTACATAACGGTAGTCTCGATCATGTAAAGCAGCTCACGAGATCTAAACATGAAGCACATGGTGGAGAAGACAACCATCTAGCTACTACTATGGACCCATAGTCCAAGGTAGACTACTCACTCATCACGCTAGAGGCAAGCATGGCGATGAAGAAGACCTCCGGTGGCGATTCCCCTCTCCGGCAGGGTGCCGGGAAGAGCTTCTGGACCCTCCCGATCTCGGGTCGACGACGGTGGTGGATCGCAATGTGTTTCTAGAAAATTGATCGGGTCTTTAGGTTTTTCCCGTCGGGGGGTCTTTATAGGCGAAGGGGTAGCGTCAGAAGTGGACCTGGTGGGGCTCACCATAGGGCGGCGGGGCCAGGCCCTGGGCCATGCCCCCTGGTGGTGAGACCACCCTCTGGCTCGGTTCCGTCTCCTCTTTGGTTCTCTGGAAGCTTCGGTAAATTGCTGGATGTTCAGCTTTTGTTTCATCAAATTTCAAGAATATTTCCTGTGTAACTTTTCTGAAACACAAAAACAGCAGAAAACAGGGAACTGGCACTGTGGCATCTCCAAAAATGTATAAAAAAGCCACGAAGTGTAACGAAACACTAAGCAAATTGTGTAAAAAAAGCATGGAGCATCAAAAATTATAGATATGTTTGAGACGTATCACTGCTCTAGATCATTTACATGCATGAAAGAAGAAGCTAAGTGGGATCTTCTTGATCGTATTCAAGAAAATGCTGAAGGATGGGTGACAAGGGTATAGCTAGTAGAGCCCGTTAGTTGAGTACCCCTGAGGCCCGTTAAGCTAGGCCCAATTGTAATGATAGTCGAATACGAGTTCTTACCGTATGTCAAGATTGTAATCTGTATCATGCCGTACCCGATCCTCGAGACCTGGCCACCTATATATAGGGGCCAGGAGGGGACGGCGTAGGGCAGATTGAAAGCAAGTCAGGTTAAACACCCAAGTTTACTTTCGATACACGTCTATTTTGACTAACTTTACCTTCGAGTTCATTCGATGCCCTATCTCCCCGATCCTAAGTCCTTCATTTAGGACATTTGCCAAGTTAACCCTCGTCAATTGGTGCCGACCGTGGGGAACCTGGGTGTTGGAATCATGAATTCGACGGCTTTTTTGCTTTTCACCAACAGCAATTCAGAACTCGATGAAAATCAAGAGATGGAGTTAACAGTTGGAAGTTTTAGCATCCTCATCGGGCCATCGGGTTCATCCCGCCTCTCGGATTCGACAAAACTAGATCCATCGGTAAGCAAGCCTAAAACAGAGGAAATATTGGAGTCATCAGAAGGCTCTTCCAGTGAGGTAAACTCACCGGTCAGCTTACAGAAAGCATCAATCGCAGAAGGCGACAAAATTTAGGAAAATTTCGACTCAGAAGCACGTCAAACGCACAACAATACAGAGGACTTTGCCATGGAAAGCAGCGGCATCTCCAAAATACATCAATTATGCATCATTATCACTGAAGCAGAAGAAGGAAACAACAGCAAAGGAAGTAAAAAGGTTGACAGGCAAGTCGACAAAATGAAAGATCACAACAAAAAGGAGAAGGAGAAAGTCCATGTCTCGGCTGGTGAATGGAGAATGATCAAGTCAGCCATTAATCATGGTACAGAAGTACTCGAAGGATCGAGAAGAGAAGTTCTAATGGGATATCAGTATGCATTGTACCAACACAGGAAGAAATTAAGGGAGGAAAGAGACATGATTTTGCAAGACAATAACAGTATATCAAGGGAGGAATACTGTCGTTGTGGTGAAACAACATATGCCATAGGATGGCTTAAATGGGGCCGAACTAGATGCTGGAGGATTCGGGAGAGGGGAACGGGCTAAAAAGCACGACAGAAAGGAACACAGATCTACCCAGGTTTGGGGCTCTCGTAAGGAGATAACACCCCTACTCCTGCTCTACTGGTTTTATATTTGGATCGATGGAGTACACAACAATGGTCCTTCCAAGCTCTCTGCTAGAGGAGGAAGAAGAACTACTAAGTGTAGGAATACTGAGAGTCCAACCCTTTACCAGGGCTCCCTGTGCCACCTTATATAGTGGTGGCCAGGGTTACAACGGTCACCAGAGACCAGAAGACACACGCTACACTCCAAACAGGACTTGCTGTCGAAGGCAGAGACCCTTGACTTTCTCCTTGATTGCTCTCGATGGGACTTCATATCCCTGTACATTGTACTTCCTGCACTGTGAGCTTACCTCTGTGATGTCAGGGCTGTACTTGTGCACTGTGAGGGTAGGTAAACCCCCACTGTGCACCCTGTCATCCTGATCCCTCTCCATGCTTGGCAGAGCCTCTCCTTGATTGTCGGGACAAGACATCTTAGCTGACTTCTGTATCCCGGACATGACCGTTGGCAACATCCCGACCTATATGCCGGACCAATGACCTATGAAGGTCGGGTAATCCGGCATATCCTGTTCCTGCACGATACAACATACAAGTTAGGCCGGCATATCCAAGTATATGCCGGCACTCCTCTGTTGGTATCCCGATTAATCCGGCATATCCACATATCGGCCGGGATACTTATATAACCCGGCCTAGCCTATCTCCTTATATCCCGGCCAGACCCTTCCTTGGTCAGCCGGTATAAAGTCAATCATAGTCCTTGTATCTTTCTAGTCTCTTGACCCTACCGGGGGTCATCCCCCTGACACTAGTCCCCGAAGCTGCCGAGGTTCTCCAGTCATAACTGTGGAGCCTTGACAGGTTCAACATATCTTCTTTTTTTCATTATACTCCGGTTCTCCACTATATCCCACCGATCGGATCTTATGCTGGCACGTACATACGTATCCCGGCCACTGTTCCTTTTCCGAAAGTTATTCCGGCCGGTCTCGGGGTATTCCGGACGGGACATATTCCTCGGCAGTTACGCCGACATATAGATGAATCTTCTTTGAGAAGCCAGGCCTGACAGTTTGCATCGAAACTTGCAACTGTCCTGTCACCTCGAACGGACACACGACGTGACGGTTCGCAGTGCAGTTACTCCTCTCCATCATTGCGTAGTGGCACGGTTACAAATAGCCGCCGCCCCACTCCGCGCCGCCACTTGGCGAATTACTGCGGAAACGGTCGGGGTAGTGGAGCAATGCCCACGATCCCCATGACCCCAGACCTCTTCGGTATAAATACGGGGGTGGGGGTAACTTGCTCTTTTTACCCCACTCCATCGTCTTCCTCCTCTGTTCCTTTGCCCCTTGCACTTCACCGCCGGTCCAAAGAACAGCATCGCCACCGCAGTCGACCCGCTCCCCGCCGACACCGACGCTCGATGACGCCCGACACCTCCGTCGACGACGCCGCCGCCGCCGCATCTTTCCTCCGCGACATTGCTGGGAGATTGGAACTTCTCCTGCACGCTCACCGCCGCTCCATTGCCGCCGGCCAAGCTCTGGTGAGGTCTCCCTCTGTTCTTCCTCTTTCACGCTTTGTTATAACTTCGCATCGGTAGCCACACTTGCATAGATCTGCTGCAGTTTCAGTGCTTGTCTTCCCTTTGATTCGACTAGCATTGCTTAGCGACGCTCGCAGGTGTTCTTCCTTAGAAGTGTTACCCTTGTTTGTTTCTTGTTTTAACTGCCTCGGTAGATCTTCTATTTCTGCTAACATTGGTGAGAGCGGTATGCCGGAGAGACTAACCTCCCCCTTTTCTCCGGTTTTGATAGGATTGACATCACGGGACTCCGGCTCTCACGCCTTGTCCCGGCCATCAAAATGGCTTCCTCGAGCATGACAGGTACCTCGGCCTCCGAGGAAGATAACTCGGCCCGGATCCAAGGACGCTCCGGCTGGGAGGGGTCGGAGGTTACTCCGGCCAACATATCTTGGGTCACCTCCACCAGGAGAGTGCCGGAGGGCGTCGCATGCCGGCTTCCGGCAGGAGAGACCACACCGGCACCTGGACCCGACGAACGAGTCGTCTTCATCGCCCACTTCGAGCGGGGCTTCGGCTTGCCGGCATCAGACTTTTTCCGGGACTTCCTCGACGTCTACGGTCTGCAGCCCCACCATATCCCGGCGAATGCCGTTATGATCCTTTCTGCCTTCGTCGCATTCTGCGAAGGGTTCGCCGGCATAGAGCCGTTCGCTCAAGGCTGGGCGAGGTACTTCCAACTACGGAAGCAGGTTGTTCAAGAACTGCCCCGGAGCAAGGACGACCCGCCGGAGACGGCCCAGGAGAAGAAGGACCGCCCCATGACTCTCTGCGGCGCGGCCACCATCATGTCCCGGAAGGGCTCGGATTTCCCCAAGGTGGAACTCCTCGAATCTTGCAAGAAGTGGCAGAAGAGCTTCTTCTACGTCAAGAACACCACCGACGTGGATATGCTCAACCTGCCGCCATTTGTGGACGAGCCACCTTTGGCCATGAAGAATTGGACCTACAACCCGAAGTCCTCAGTGGTTCCGGTTAACGCCCTTCATCAGGTCAAGAGTGACCTACGGGATGCCGGCCTCACCCCACAAGACCTAGTGGCATGCTTTATCAGCCGGCGTGTCTCTCCTCTACAGCGCCGGTCACACAAAATATGCCAGATGAGCGGGCCCATGGACCCCACCTGGCACTCTACTCATGAGCTGACTCCGGCCGACATTCTGCGGCGGATCAAGGACGTCTGCAAGTCCTCTCAGGCCATCTTCGCTTGGGGACTTGAACCATACAGCCGGGATCGGCCCGCCCCAATGGTAAACCTTTTGACCGATACATACTTTCTTTTCCGGCATATAGATACTTGAGCCGACATATAGATACATACTTTCTTGTCCGACATATATCATGCTTGGCCGACATATAGATGCATACTTTCTTGTCCGGCATATATCATGCTTGGCCGACACATTGCTATTGGCCGCCATATTCCTTTGTTTGATCAATTGACCTTGCTCCTATACAGAAATTCAGCTTCCAAGCCATGGAGAACTCCCGGATTCAGATCGCGGCAGACCGCACTGTTGCGGATGTTGAGGATCCGGATCACTGGGACAAGCTACCCCGGAACACCCGAGCTGCAGCTGCCGTGGGTAAGGCCTCTTCATCCCGGCATTGTACTCAAGACCGGAGTGAGATTGATTCTGACGAGGAAATCCTGCTGTACTATGACCCAATGCCACTTGCATATGCCTTTCCAGAAACACCTATTGCTTACGAGTTTCCAATGCCGTCCTCAGCTATCCCGGACGATATGGTTGTCGATGCCGCCCCTCTGAACCAGGGACCTCCTTCCACCGGCGGACGTACCGGCCGGAAGCGAGGGGTGAAGCCTCAGCCCGACACAGCCCAGCAGCACAAGAGGCAGAAGGTTGGCGTGCCCCTTCAGAAGAAAAAGAGGCATGTTGCCTCGGGGTAAGTCACTTCTCCTTGTTTCATTTTCGACATATCTCTTGCCCTGATTACTAACTTGGTATTTTCTCTCTTTCAGGGCTCCTCTTGCGCCGGAACAAGCCTCTGGCTCGAGTGGCGGCCCCATGGTTACCAAGCCAGCTGAAACGGCCACCTCTGACATTCCCTCTGCTAGTCACACGACTTCCCCGGCGCCGGCATCTTCGCCTGCGCCTGACAAGACCACCTCCCCGGCGAAGGACGTTCCTCCGCCGGAGCAAGATATCTCTGCCCCCGACGTCCACATGGACTCGGGGGCTCAACAGGAACCTTCGGCTCCTGATGTCCACATGGACACAGGAGCCCACCAAGAAACCCCGGACTCCGGCGCGCCCACCAGCGACGCCGGCACAACTGAAGATGCCGGCGCAAGCAACAAGAGCGCCGGCGCAGATATCAAGGGCAAAGGCCCTGCAGTGCCAGAGGTCCGGGCTATTCCGGAAGCTGCCCCTGCTGGCCAAGATGCACCGGCCGCGCCGGCACAACCTGCGCCCAAGACTCCCACTGTTGCCAAGACTCCAGCACCGACCAAGACTACTGCGCCGGCCAAGTCCGGCACCTTGAAGATCCAGCCAACCAAGTCCGGCACACCATCTGCTACCACTGCTCCTCCCAAAGCCACGTCCCGGCCCAGCTCTGCCCTGGCCCTGCATCTCGGCAGGGCGGCAACCCGGCCTGGCTACCGGACCAGCTTCTTCGACACTCCGGAACTTGAGGGCCGCGTCCCCCTAGAGACTAAGAGTGACAAGAGCCTTGGGTCTCTCAAGGAACATTGCACCAGGTGGAATGACGCCGGCTTCATGGACACTGCAGATTCAAGAAGCAAGAAGATGGCCGAAGCTTCGGCCACTGGCAACCCAGCCGACGTCCTGGCCGCGAAGCCCATTCCGATTGCATGCGAGCTCCTCAGCCTCCAGCAGAGACTTCATCAATTGGCCGATGCCACCAACGTAAGTCCTCTTTATCTATACACATATCCCCAGTCCCCAAAAATGTCGGCTGTCCGGGATACGGACATCCGGGATTTTCCTATATTCTTTTTAATTAGCCGCTCTTGAATTAACTGCCGACATATGAGCTCGATCCGACCTTCAAATCCTAGTCACCGAGGGCCGGGATAGGTGCGCAGCACCTGTGCCGGGTCTTCAACAAATTAACAACTGAAGTCCTTTTCAAATCCTCATGACCGAGATATAAGCTCGATTCGAGCTTCAAATCCTAGTCACCGAGGGCCGGGATAGGTGCGCAGCACCTGTGCCGGGTCTTCGATAGAATCTTTAACTTAATTATCATGCTAAATTTCTCTACTTATACTTCAAATCCCAACACTTTTGCAGCGCATGAACAACGCACGGGCCGACATGTTTCATGACCTGGTATGCGAGCATCGGAAGTTATCCGACGAGCATAGCAAGCTTCGGCTGGAGCTGTCCAAGAAAGGTAAACTTGCCGACATACCTTAATATGCCGACACAAAACCCCTTACTCCTTTTATCTTTATAGACCCTTTTGCCGGTACACCTTAATATGCCGACACATAACCTTTTTCGTTATTCCGCAGCTGGTGCCGAGGCCCAAGTCACCGAGCTTGTCAAGAGGGTGAAGGAGCTAACAGGTATGCCGGAGCCTGCTGTTACCCGGATAAACACTTTATACTTCAAATCCTTTATTTCTTGTCATTGTTTTCTATCTTCATCTCGTTTTAACTTCAAATCTTTTCAGACGACAAAGCTGCACTGGAGGCACGCCACCAGGACTGTGTGTCCTCAGTGGATGTGGCCAAGCAACTGGACAACCGGGATGCTGCTCACAAGGCCGAGGTAGAGCAGCTGAAGGGTCGGATTGCCGAGCTGCTGGAGGAGAAGGAGCAGAAGGAGGGCCTACTGAAGAAAACCCAGGCCCTGCTCGTCATCTCCGAGACTGATGCCTCCGACGCCCACGCTGAACTGGATAGCCTGAAGGAGCAGGCAACTAAATGGGAAGTTACAGTTGCACAGCTCAATGCTGACCTCGCCCGTAAGCTTCAAATCCTTTCCCTTTATCCTTCCCGACATAGTGTAATTCTTTCCGGCATACCATCTATGCCGACATATTCTCCTTTTGCTAATATTGTTTCTATTCCTCAGACATGTTTCCCGCTTCCGTCGCTGACGTTGAGAGGGCTCTGCAGTTGGACCGAGAAAGCCGGGGTGTTTCGGTCGACTCGCCCAACTGGGACATGTCAGAGCAGCTGCTGGCCCTACAGTCCCGGAAGGAGGCCATGACCCTTTATACTGAAGAACTCTTCTATGGCGCCCAGGAGGCATTCTCTGCCCTCTGGCCGGGACAACGGACGCCCACTGACCCGGTTGACCTCGGCAATGACCTGCAGCTCGCCAAGGTTCGCCTCCGGGAATGGCGGGATTCCGGCGCGAGGGTTGGAGCTGACGAAGCTCTCAGCTACTTCCTGTCCTGGTATGAAAAAGCTGATCTGGAGACTTTGCGCATAGTGCGCGAAGGATCCATCTGGACCACAGATCCGGAACACATCCGGCGTCGGCGCGAACTGGCCCACAGCTATGTGGACTATGCCAATACTGATGCCTTCGTCCGGGACATCCGCGAGCCGGAGAAGACAGCGGATGATGCCAAGGAAGCTACTGATGCTGAGGGCTCCGACTCTAGCCAAGATGAAGACGAGACTGAAGAAGCCGACACTGAGGCTCCGGAACAGGCATCTGTCCCGGGCGGAGGTGATGCTTCCATTCCATCTGCTGGATCCGGCACTCCCGAAGCCGACACTTCCACCGCTACAGCTCCACCAGCCGGCGGCTCTGCTTTTGCCCCTGCTCCTTGACTTTGCCGCACAAAAACTTTAAGTTTTATCAGATCCCCGGTATGCCGGGTGCAGTTGTAAGATATACGTTTAATTTCCTTTGGTTTGCTACCTGAACAAGTTTTATCTCGGTTTGCTTGTTATTAATGCCGGATCATCTTTGGTTAATTCACCGAGTTTGTTTTCCTATTTCCTCAACTTCACAACCTTGGCTACTTGTCTACCTTATTTGGCTTTCGACGTATGAGTCTCAAGGTTGCTTTATTGAACATACAGTACTTTAACTTTGAAACTTAAGCTTCAAATCATCCGACATCTCAAGTTTTATCTTCTGGTTTTAACATAAATGTCGGTTCGCTTGCTATCCATTTCCTTAGCCGTTTTTCATGTGTAGACAATCGCCGGCATCTACTCTTGCTAGCCATGAAGCCGGGTTTCGGACAGCAGCTGAGTCGAAGAGTGGCCTTTGGTGCCGACACATTACTAGGCCGACATAGGAAACCTTCAAATCAAGCCAGCCGGCATATAAATGAAAACCGAACAAAAGAAAATCATATATACCGGAGGCAGTGCCCGGTCTCCTCGGGATGCCGACACTTTATTCATTAGTATTGCGCCGGCATAAAGTGCCGGCACGAAAAACAAAATGGAAATACATACATTATGTTGCTCAGGAGTAAAAAGGCCGGAGTAGAGCTATGTTCCACGGTCGCTTGGTTTCTTCTCCGGACCTATCCACCTTGTCCTTCTTGGGGGCCTGCGCATCTATAAGATAATAGGCATCATTGTGCAGAGCTCTGCTCACAATGAATGGCCCCTCCCATGGAGGAGTTAACTTATGCCGGCCCTCTGTTCCTTGCCTTAACCGGAGTACCAGATCTCCCTCTTGGAATCTCCTTGGATTTACCTTCTGCGCATGATAGCGTCTGAGGTTCTGCTGGTATACTGCTGTTCTTGACAGAGTTATTTCTCTTGCTTCTTCCAGCAGATCCACATCATTTTTCCCGGCTTCTTTAGCCTCTTCCTTAGTATATAGCACTACTCTTGGTGCATCATGTATTACATCTGTTGGAAGCACAGCTTCTGCTCCATACACCAGGAAAAATGGTGTGTAGCCTGTTGACCTATTCGGAGTTGTTCTTAAACTCCACAGCACTGCTGGCAGCTCATCTAGCCAACATCCCGGAGTTTTCTCCAGTGGCTCTATCAGCCGGGGTTTTATGCCGGACAATACTAGTCCATTTGATCTTTCTACTTGGCCATTGGCACAAGGATGGGCGACCGAGGTGACATCTAGCCGGATTCCCACTTCCTCACAGAATCTGGCAAAGGGCCCTTGGGCAAAGTTCGACCCATTGTCAGTGATGATGCTATGTGGCACTCCATATCTCAAAATAATGTCCTTTAAGAACTTCACTGCTGTGTGGCCATCACACTTGCTTATGGGCTTCACTTCGATCCATTTGGTGAACTTGTCCACCATGACCAGGATATGGGTCATTTTTCCTCTGGCCGGCTTAAAAGCCCCGACCATATCCAGGCCCCAAACAGCAAAGGGCCAGGTTATTGGGATTGTCTTTAATGCAGATGCCGGCTGATGAATTTGGTGGGCATATCTTTGACACCCATTACACTTGCGAACTAAATCTTCTGCTTCTTGCAGTGCCGTCGGCCAATAGAAGTCATGCCGGAATACCTTTGCCACTAATGCTCTGGATGAAGCGTGGTGACCACACTCCCCCTGATGAATTTCCCGGAGCATCTCTAGACCTTCCGCAGATTCGACACATCTCTGCAATACTCCGGTGACACTTCTCTTATATATCTCTTTGTTTATGATGGTATACCCTTTGGATCTCTTTGCAATCCGGCGTGCCTCGGTTTCATCCGCCGGCACTTGGCCATCCACCAAGAAGTTCATAATAGGACGTGCCCATGAGGGCACTTCCCTGACAGTGAATATTGCCTGATCTATCTCCATTATTTGGACCGACACATAATCGATTTCCATGGGCTGCGAAGTCCCCGGGACTGAGGAATCAGTCCCCGGGTATGCCGGAGCAGTCCCCGGGTATATCGGCACAACCTCTTGGTACATTTTACCCTTGCCCTTGTCTTTGCTCCGGAATACTGCACTTACAGCATATGTCGGCCCAGTCCCCGGGACTGAGGATACAGTCCCCGGGTTATCTGACCTGGCTCCGGCATCTAACTCCATTGGAACTGCTTCCTCCGGACTTGGCGGGACATAAATTGACGATGATTCTGGCGAGGGCTTGATTGATGGCTTCCTCAGATGCTCCAACGAAATGCCGGGCGGGATTGAATCTCTGGAAGATCCCAGTTTAGACAATGCATCGGCCGCGTCATTCTGAGCCCGGAGAACATGCCGGAACTCACAACCTTCAAAGTAACCACTTAGTTGCTGCACTAGGAATCGGTAAGATGCCATGTTTGCATCATGAGCATCCCATATGCCGGAACATTGCTGAATCACTAAGTCAGAATCACCGAAACACATAATCCGGCGAATTCCTATGTCCTTAGACACTTTCAGGCCATGCACAAGTGCCTCATATTCCGCCACATTATTTGATGCTGCAAAATGAATTTGCAGGACATATCTCAATTGGTCATTCTTTGGTGAACTGAGAACTATGCCGGCTCCCAGGCCATGGATTGTCTTGGACCCATCGAAGTGCATCCTCCAATAATTTGCATCTGGCAATGGCGGCTCATATTGTATCTCGGCCCAGTCGATAAAGAAGTCAGCCAACACCTGGGACTTGATTGTATCCCTCTTATCATACTGTGGTGTATAAGGTGAAAGCTCTATTGCCCACTTTGCTATCCGGCCGCTGGCATCTTTGTTACTTATAATTTCTGAGATAGGGGCCTCGGCCACTACCCGGATTGGATGCTCTTGGAAGTAATGCTTGAGCTTCTTGGCCGCCATATAGACGCCATAAGTCATCTTCTGATAGTGTGGGTAGTTTTGCTTTGAGGTGGAGAGGACTTCACTCAGATAATATACCGGCCGCTGCACGGTTTTGCCTCCTTCCTCTCGCTCTACTACCACCACAGCACTGACGACCCTGTTGGTTGCCGCTATATAGAGCAACATTGGCTCCCGGGGCATTGGAGACGCTAATACCGGCGCTGTTGACAACACCTGTTTTAGTTCCTTGAAAGCTGCATCTGCTTGCGTTGTCCAGACAAATGTGTCAGACTTCTTCATCAGCTGATATAACAGCAGAGCCTTCTCTCCTAGCCGGCTTATGAAACGGCTCAGGGATGCAAGGCACCCAGTGAACTTCTGCACTTCCCTCAAATCTGTCGGTGGCTTCATCTTTTCTATGGCGCGAATCTTGCCGGGATTCACCTCAATACCCCGGCTGGAAACAAGGAAGCCGAGCAACTTGCCCGCCGGCACACCGAAGGTACATTTGGCCGGATTCAACTTCATCCGGAATCTCCTTAGGTTTCCAAAGGTTTCCCGGAGATCATCTATGAGAGTCTTGCTCTCCTTGGTTTTTATGACGATATCATCGACATATACCTGCACATTTTTATCTATTTGATCATGCAAACATTTCTGCATACACCTTTGGTAAGTTGCACCGGCATTTCTTAAACCGAACGACATAGTGAGATAGCAATAAGCCCCGTACAGGGTAATAAAGGATGTCTTTATTTGATCCGGCTCATACAGAGGGATCTGGTGTAAACCAGAATAGGCATCTACAAATGATAACAGTTCACATCGGGCTGTGGAATCGATCACTTGATCGATCCGAGGGAGCGGGAATGGATCTTTAGGGCATGCCTTATTTAAGTTAGTGTAATCAACACACATCCGCCATACTTTCACTATCGCGGGCTCATCCTTTTTCTTTTCCACTAAAATCGGATTAGACACCCAATCCGGATGTAGTACTTCTTTGATAAAGCCAGAGGCTAAGAGTCTAGCCACCTCATCCCAGATAGCTTTCCTTCTATCGCCAGCATTCCGGCGGAGCGGCTGCTTCACCGGCTTAGCGTCCGGTCTCACATGCAATGCGTGCTCAGCCAGCTCCCTCGGCACACCTTGCAAGTCTGAAGTAGACCATGCAAAGATATCCCGATTCTCACGGAGGAAGCTGGTGAGCTCGCTTTCCTACTTGGGGTCCAAACTTGCCCCGATGAGGGCATGGCGCTCCGGGAAAACTTCATCCAGAGGCACCTTTTTGACTTCCTTCCCCACCTGAAAAGATGCACTGCCACCGGGATTTGACATGCCCGGCATAGATTTGCCGGCCACGACCGTCTCAGCAATCTCCACTGCTCGCTTGAGCCTCTTCCTTTCCTCTGCAATGATCAGAGTCTCGGCCAGGTTAGACCCGGCTGTGGCGCATGCCATCGAACGCTTGTAATCACCAACAATGGTGATTACCCCTTCGGGCCCCGGCATCTTCATCTTCAGGTACGCCACATGCGTACAGGCCATGAATTTTGCCAATGCCGGCCTCCCCAGCAAAGCATGGTAGGGGCTTTCCAAATCAACAACCTCGAACATGAGGTTTTCCACCCTGCAGTTATCCCGGCTGCCAAACATGACATCCATCCGGATCTTGCCCATCGGCGCACACGAAAGTCCCGGCACAATGCCGTGGAATGTGGTCTTTCTTGGTTCCAGCATGTTTTCCTTGATTCCCAGCTTCTGCATCGTATCCCGATACATGATGTTGATGCTGCTTCCATTGTCAATGAGGACCTTGCTGAATCTCACGTTATTAGCCGGCCTGACAAATGTCGGATCCAACACTAGAGCATACCCGCCGGGGTTTGGCATGATCCGGGGATGATCTGCCCTGTCCCAGCCAATGGCCTGGTTAGACCAATGCATCATCTTCGGAACTGCCGACATAACGGCGTTTACCTCCAAACAGCGCCGGTACAAGCTCTGCTTGTATGTTCTTTCGGTCTCAAAGACCATGTAGCTCTGATCATGCTCCTTGTACTCATTCCGGCCTGCTCCTGGGCCTCCGGCATTATATTCCGGATTATAGTTCTGGTCTATTTGATTTACGCTGGCATTTCCGGCATTACTCTGATTCCCGGGATTAACCGGCCTGGGCGGGATTGCAACTGTATTTGCACCTGTCAACGGCGATGGAGCTGCCGGGCCAGATGGTCTAGCCGGTCCCCAGGGACCTGCACGACCTGCTAATATGTCATCCAGCCATGAACAGTTTCTTGTCAAATGATTTGCCGGCTTACCCGGCTGAAATGTGTGAAACACACAAGGCTTGTCCATGGCCAGACCCACTGTATACTTTGGCCACTGCTTCTTTTGCCCGGCGGCTCCGTCGGCATTCTTGTTGATCCAGACATTCTTCTTCTGGAAGGGCTGCGCTTGCTGCTGCGGTGGTTGCTGCTGCTGCTGAGGCTGCTGGTAGCTCTCATATCTCGGACGCTGGCTGCTGCCGGCGCCCGCTTGCTCTTCCTCCACAGCCGCAACTTGCGCCGTGCCATACCGATAATCCGGCCGCTCATCTCTTCTTTTATTCCGGTTATCCGGGCGATAGAACTGCCCCGATCTCCCGGTGTTGCTATTGTTCCGCTGGGCCTGCCCCTGCTCTTGCGAATCAATAGTGGGCTGCATAGGGTCTCCCAGAGCATAACTGTCAGCAATCTTGATTGTCTCGGCCAACGTGGCCGGCATATCCCTCTAAAGCTTTTGCCACAACATGGTGCCATGTCGGCACCCATGAGCAAACCACATGATGGCCTGCTGCTCCACAACTCCTTCGCAGGAATTGCGCAAAGTGCACCACCTGGTCAGATAATCTCAGTCAGTCTCATTCGCTCCCTGCCGGCAGTAAGCCAGTTGCTGCGGCCGGTTAGGCCTCTTATATGTACTGGTGAAGTTTGACACAAACTGTTCTTCGAAATCAACCCAGCCGTTGATACTTTCGGCCGGCAGATTATTCAGCCATATCCTGGCTGGCCCTTCTAACATTTGCGGTACATATCGTACCGCCCATCTGAGGTTTCCTCCGGCAATGTTCACTGCGGTGGAGTAATCCTCCAACCAATCTTCCGGCTTTGTACTGCCATTGTATGTCCTCACGCCCCGCGCGAGCTGGAAGTAGTAAGGTACCGGCTCACCCATAATCCGGGGTCCAAAACACATAGGACCCGGAGCTCCTTGCCTTTCCACCAACTCTGATTGGTGAATCTTGTCCAGCTTGAATCGTGCATCATTTGCGGCCAAGGACCGAGGTCCAAGCCGGGACGCAATTGGGCCCGCGATCATTTTTTCCTGCTGCTGCTCCGGCTGATACTGCTCACTTTGCCGGCCTTGCTGATGCTACTGCTGATATCCCGCCCTAGCAAGGGCGGAATTCCCATCATCCTCTCGATGTCCCGGATGACCTGCACCTTGCTGCTGTGCTGCACCCCCGGTGCCGTGCTGCTGACGCCGGGCTGCACTATTATTCCGGCCACCACCGGCCGAAACTGCCCCTTGCCCGGCCGGCATATTCTGGCCAGCACTCTTGCGGCCGGCATACTTGTCTGCTTGGCCGACACTCTTCTGAACTACTGCCTGCTTTCCGGCGATTGCCGGATCATACACTTGGATCTGCTTGTCCCGGCGGCCAGAGGTTACACTTCCGGCACGCCGGGCACTTGGATGTGGGGACGAAGCCCCACCCCTCGACCTTGCGCCGGCACCTCCTACCGACGCAATGTACTGGGATGCCCCGGCACCTGGGTTTGCCTTCTTAAAGGCCTCCTGCTGCTTTGTAGCTTCAGACAAAAGATGGTTAAGCCGGGCTTGCTGCTCACGCAGTGCTTCGCCGGATAAATTAGATAAATCCTTAGCTACTTCTGCTGCTGCTCTAAGGTTCTTCACTGGTGAGCTATAAATTACCTTAGGCACAGTACTAGTTGCACTATGACTCTTAGCTCTAGCATCTTTACCTAGCTCAGCATTAAGATCTCTACCTCTGGTTCTAACCTCATCTATCCGGCTAGGCCGGGTTACCACAGGAGTAAAACCATGGGCTGCTTCATACTCACGGAGTTGCCGGTTAAACCGCTCGTGCTCCTGCTGCATGGCCAGGGCCTCATCGACGAGGGCCTGGCGAGATCCCTCCAGGACCTCCCTTGCCTGCTCTGGATCGTCGCCAGGTCGCACTGGCTCAAGAAGCCGATCGATGATGGGGAGAAGCACCTGACCCTTAGCCGGCACTGCGGAAGTGCCGGCCAGGTTCTCGACACGCTCCAACGGAGGACGTGCCGACCTCTTGGCCTTCGGCGGCTCCGGGGGAGTATCTCCTGCTGCTGCTGCTGATTTGCCGGCACCATCTGCCGGCGGCACGGATGTGCCGGCCATCATTACCTCGGCCGACTCTACTGGGCGAGCGCTACGCCCAGCGTGAGCCAGCCGATGCGACGGAGGATCCGCCGCCACCAGCACCTTTTCCCTGCAAATTCTCTCAGTCCCCGCGTACACCTCGTGGGAACCGAAAGACATGATCCGTCCATCCCTAGGGAACGGTCGGCCGCCGAGACATCCAGCGTTGTCAGTGACGAAGCTGAGCGAGCCTAGCCTCTGGACGAGGCCAGAGACCACGCGCACTCCTGAAACTGCTATCACAGACCCCGTCCGAATAAACACTCCGCCCAGCATATCTATCTGCCCCATGGTGGGCACCAAATGTCGTCGTGGTGAAACAACATATGCCATAGGATGGCTTAAATGGGGCCGAACTAGATGCTGGAGGATTCGGGAGAGGGGAACGGGCTAAAAAGCACGACAGAAAGGAACACAGATCTACCCAGGTTCGGGGCTCTCGTAAGGAGATAACACCCCTACTCCTGCTCTACTGGTTTTATATTTGGATCGATGGAGTACACAACAATGGTCCTTCCAAGCTCTCTGCTAGAGGAGGAAGAAGAACTACTAAGTATAGGAATACTGAGAGTCCAACCCTTTACCAGGGCTCCCTGTGCCACCTTATATAGTGGTGGCCAGGGTTACAACGGTCACCAGAGACCAGAAGACACACGCTACACTCCAAACAGGACTTGCTGTCGAAGGCAGAGACCCTTGACTTTCTCCCTGATTGCTCTCGATGGGACTTCATATCCCTGTACATTGTACTTCCTGCACTGTGAGCTTACCTCTGTGATGTCAGGGCTGTACTTGTGCACTGTGAGGGTAGGTAAACCCCCACTGTGCACCCTGTCATCCTGATCCCTCTCCATGCTTGGCAGAGCCTCTCCTTGATTGTCGGGACAAGACATCTTAGCTGACTTCTGTATCCCGGACATGACCGTTGGCAACATCCCGGACCTATATGCCAGACCAATGACCTATGAAGGTCGGGTAATCCGGCATATCCTGTTCCTGCACGATACAACATACAAGTTAGGCCGGCATATCCAAGTATATGCCGGCACTCCTCTGTTGGTATCCCGATTAATCCGGCATATCCACATATCGGCCGGGATACTTGTATAACCCGGCCTAGCCTATCTCCTTATATCCCGGCCAGACCCTTCCTTGGTCAGCCGGTATAAAGTCAATCATAGTCCTTGTATCTTTCTAGTCTCTTGACCCTACCGAGGGTCATCCCCCCGACAAATACTGGGAAGATTATAGTGAAGATTTAGAATATAGCAGAGAGAGGCGTGGAGACCCAACACACAATAGGGGGGCGGCAACATGCGGCAGAGAAGAAGGGTACTCAAGAAGCCCCAGCCCGCAGCTGGAAGAGGAGGAAGATGATTTGGTACAGAAAACACCAGAGGCAGCACTAGCAGCAGCACAAGCGTATTTGTTAGTTACAAGAACCAGAACATGGAGATCCGCGAGAAGATATGCACCGAGCCACAATACGAAGCCTCGAAATAGTAGAAGGTAAGATCAGGGAGCAAGGCCTAGAGAAGAAGTCGACAAGCTATAAGGAAAATCGAAAGGAGAAGTTCAGATACAATTGCGCAGACAGCAAGTATAGCGAGTCATCAGAAGAGAAAAAGCAACAAAAAAGGAAGGAGGACGCAAGAAGTTTTATAGCACAGGCTCGAGTAAATAAATCGCGACATGCTTGGAAGGAAGAGAATTATGAGGACGACGATAAAGATACGGGTGCGTTATGCTTTACCCGCAGGGTTCGCAAAATGCGGGTACCCAAAGGATTCAAATTACCACACGACCAGAATAAGTACGACGGGTCGCAAGAACCTACCTTATGGCTATCAGATTATCTACAGGCAGTGCAGATATTAGGGGGAACAAAGGCGACTGCAATGCAAAGTTTGCAGCTACACCTCATCGGCGCCACGCGGTCCTGGTTGAACACCCTACCCGACGAATCCATTGGAGGCTGGGGGGAACTCAAAAGTCAATTCACAAGAAATTTTTGTTCCACTTACAAGCGCCCAGCATCACTGGAGGAAGTTAAAGCATGTATGCAAAGGAAAGGCGAAACGCTACGCTCTTATATACAATGCTGGAGTATAATCAAAAACTCAGCAGAGGACGTCTCTGACGAACAAGCAATAGATGCCTTTTCGGAAGTTCTTCGTCGCTCAGATCTTGTGGAAGAAATAGGAAGAACAAGACCTACGATAGTAGCTGAGCTAATGGAACAAGCCAATAAATTCACTGATGGAGAGGACACGTATAACAACAAAAGAGGATGATCGCCAGAAGTCAATAGAATAAGTCGACAGAGGAGATGACACCGCAGCAGGGATAACCAAGGATGGCGAAATCAGATAGCCACGGGTTACATAATAGAAGAAGAGGAAGGGTATGAAAGTAGGAGGTTTCAGGCAAAAGGAGTAAAAAAATCGAGATACTCTGGCCCTTCGGCCGAGGATATGCTATACGGACCTTGTCGAATCCACTATGCGTATCTCGATGGGAAAAGGGTCTCAAATCACCAGATGAAAGATTGCAGAACATTCCTAAGGTTGCAAAATGCCATAGGCTCAAATCAAGAAGGGAGGCAAGGAGAGAGACGTAGAAGTCAAGGATATCAAATGCAAAGGCTAGCAAAGCACCTAGAATCAAAAGTGTACATATCAGCTACGATTCAGCCGGTGCCCAAGTCAAAAAGAGGGAAAGAGCATATCCAGGCAAGTAAACCTAGCAATATCATCACCACCAGCTACCACAGAGTACCTACGATGGTCGGAGCAACCAGTCAAGTTCAATAGAGCAGACCACCCAAGGAAAGTTCCCAGGCCGGGCCACTCGCCTATGGTTCTAAAAGCGCAAATAGGAGGGTACGACATCAGAAGAGTGTTCATGGATGCAGGGAGCGGCATAAACTTAATATATGCTAGAACACTAAAGGCAATGTGCATCTCGCTGACGAGCCTGAATTCAACAGATTGCTCTTTCCACAGAATAGTACCAGGAGCAGCAAACTACCCTTTGGGAAGGATTGAACTCGATGTCTGCTTGGCAGCAGCAAAAATTATAGAAGAGAGAAACTGGAGTTCGAAGTTATGGACTGGCCATCACAATATCATGCAATCCTGGGGCGCCCAGCATTTGCAAAATTCATGGCAGTACCACACTACGCGTATCTTACGTTAAAAATTCCAGGGCCCAAAGGAACAATTATAGTACAAGGGAGCTTTGAAGTAGCCAACACATGCGACAGAGAATTCAACAGGATGGCGCAAACCTTCGGCATGACAGCAGAGTATGAGAGGTTGAAAGGAGAAATGGATCATAATGTGCTACCCGACGTTGGACGATCCCTACCAGATAAGGCTTTCGACACAATGCAGGACTCGAAGAAAATTCAGGTCCATCCTACAGATCCAAACAAGATGACATCAATTGTGGTGAACTTAGATCCCGCATAGGAAGGTGCGCTCATCGAGTTCCTCCGTGAGCGCTGGGAAATCTTTGCCTGGTGTCCATCGGACATGCCAGGGGTTCCCAGGGAACTCGTCGAGCACGCACTTAATGTAGATCCCAAGGCAAAACCAGTCAAGCAACCATTGAGGCGATTTGATGAGCCTAAAAGAAAGGCGATAGCATCAGAATTGCACAGGCTAGAAAATGCCGGATTTATTAGAGAAATCAAAACTTCAAGTTGGGTGTCGAATCCAGTCATAGTACCCAAGAAGAATACAGACGTACAAAGAGTGTGTGTCGACTACACATCTCTCAATAAGCATTGTCCAAAGGATCCCTTCCCTCTACCCCGCATCGATCAGATAATCGATTCCACAGCAGGATGCACAAGGCTTTCATTTTTGGACGCATATTCTGGTTACAATCAGATCAAATTGAAGAAAGAGGATGAAGAAAAAATGGCCTTCATCACACCATATGGAGTGTTTTGCTACCAAGTAATGCCGTTCGGCCTAAAAAATGCAGGAGCAACTTATCAACAGATGATGCAAAATTGCCTCGGAAGCCAAATAGGACGCAATATCCAAGTTTACATTGATGATGCAGTCATCACAACAAGAGAAGAGAAATCTTTAATCAGCGACTTGGCAGAAACCTTCGACAACCTGAGCAAGTACAAGCTTAAGCTGAACCCGACAAAGTGTTCCTTCAGAGTATCAGCAGGGCAACTTTTGGGGTTCTTGGTATCAGCACGAGGAATAGAGGCAAATCCAGAGAAGATTCAAGCAATTCTAACAATGGGGAAACCCACGAAACTACACGACATATAGAAATTGGCAGGACGCGTCACGGCACTAAGTCGCTTCGTTGCTCGACTAGGGGAGAAGGCGCTTCTTTTTTATGCACTTATGAAGAAGTCAGACGATAAATTTGAGTGGACAGAAGAAGCAGACGCAGCGTTTGCACAGTTGAAAAAAGTGCTTTCCACGCCACCAATGTTGGTCGCACCAAGAGAAAAAGAGCCACTGCTATTATACATCACCGTAACCCATCAGGTGGTGAGTACAGTTCTAGTAGTCAAAAGAAGCGAAGAAGGAAAAGCCCATGGCGTCCAGAGGCCGGTATATTTCATCAGTGAAGTGCTATCACCAACCAAACAGAGGTGCCCACATTATCAAAAGTTGGCATACAGTGTCTTCACAACTGCACGTAAACTACGACAGTATTTTGCGGTGCACCCAATTATAGTGGTCAATGAAGCGCCACTATCGAACATATTGAACAACCCTCTAGCGACGGGGCGTGTCTCTTTGTAGGGAATTGAGTTATCTCCCATGGACATCACGTACGAAAAAAGAAAGGCGATCAAGTCGCAAGTATTGCCAGACTTTACAGCAGAGTGGCTCGAGCTGTAAAGCACGGGACCACCAGATTTATCGAGTACTTGGACAATGTACTTCGACGGTTCTAAGAGAGTCCAAGGCGCAGGCGCAGGAGTAGTGTTGATATCACCTCATGGCGACAAATTAAAGTATGTCTTAAGGATGAGCTTTTCGTAGGCTCCTAACAATGAAGCGGAATACGAGGCTTTGTTGCACGGAATGAAGATGGCTAAAGCATGTGGAGCAACTCACCTAAAAATATTTGGAGACTCCAACCTTGTTGTTCAGCAAGTTATGAACAGATGTGACACAATCAATGACAACATGATGGCCTACAAAAATTTGTACCATTATCTAGAAGGAACGTTCGATGGATGCGAAGTCTCGCACATAAGCAGGAACAGCAATGAAGAAGCCGACACTTTAGCAAATATCGGGTCACAGTGCTTACCTGTGCCGTCCGGAGTATTTTAGGAGGAAATAGTGGAAATATCAATAAAAAGTGAAAAAAGTTTGACTACTACAGTAGGCTCGGGGGCTACGTCAGAACCAGAGGAGGTCATGATGATAGAAGAAACATGAATGCAGCCATATCTCGCGTACATGATAAATAAAAAACTACCAGAAGATGCAGTGGAGGCCAAGAAGATAACTCGAAGATCAAAAGCATTTGTCATGTTGGAGGGGAAATTATACAAAAGAAGTATTACCGGTGTTTTACAGCGTTGTGTAACGCCCCAGGAAGGACAAGCAATACTGAAAGATATACACGGCGGAGTATGTGGCCATCATGCTAGCAGAAGAGCAATAGCGGCAAAAGCTTTCCAAGCAGGATTCTATTGGCTAACAGCCATCGAAGACGCAAAAGATATAGTTCGAAAGTGTGAAGAATGTCAAAGGTTTGCATCTAGACCGCATGCACCAGCAGCGGAGCTACAAACAATACCATTATCTTGGCCCTTCGCACAATGGGGCCTCGACATGGTGGGAAAGTTGCAAAAATCTTGGCCAGGAGGGCATGTCTACATGTTAGTGGCAGTCAATAAATTTACCAAGTGGGTGGAAGCGGCCCCAGTAACAACTCAAGATTCTACAGCAGCAATTAGCTTCATCAAGTCAATAGTTTTCCATTTTGGTGTACCATACAGCATCATCACAGACAACGGGACAAACTTCACTTCAAAGGAATTCAAGAGTTACTGCGAAGGATTGGGGATCAAGCTCAAATTCGCATCTGTGGTGCACCCGAAGACAAACGGGCAAGTCGAAAAAGCCAATGGCCTAATATGTAGTGGAATAAAAAAGAGGCTTTTAGCACCTCTTGAGAAAGCCAAGAGCACTTGGGTAGAAGAATTGCCCTCCGTTCTTTGGAGTCTAAGAACTACTCCTAATGCAGCGACTCAAGAAACTCCTTTCTTCCTGGTCCATGGCGCCGAAGCCATGCTTCCAGTCGAAGTTACACACGAGGCTCCAAGAGTGATAGCATATGACGAGACAACATCAACAGAAGCATTGCAAGATGATGTCGATGCATTAGATGAAGCAAGAGATAAAGCATTAGAAAGGGCTACGCAATATCAACAAAGCCTACGAAACTACCATAGCGGTCGAGTTCGCCCACGATCCTTCGTGGTGGGAGACCTTGTTTTGCGACTTAGGCAAGATAGCCACGGCAAATTAGAGTCCCCTTGGGTGGGACCTTACATCGTCACCGAAGTAATACCAGGAGGAGCGTATCGACTACAAGAAAAGAAGACTGGGAAGGATGAGAGTAACCCGTGGAATGCAGAGCAGCTACGGTGTTTTTGCGCGTAAAGCAAACATAAGTGGTATCAGTAAATTCGAGTTAGCCTTTTGAACCCAGAACATGAGGCCATAAGTCGGGTCCTTTGGGTGGAACTCGACAAAAATGTACAAGATCTTCTATCTTTCCGCTCGGGGGCTTCAACCCTCGGGTCGTACGAAATAAATTTTTATGACGACAAGGAGACCTGTTTTCCTATAAGGTTGTGCAGACAACCCGATAATATTTAAAGCACAATTGGTTCGAACGAACCCGATATATCTTAGGCATACCTCAAAACAACAAATTGTTTTCATGGTACTAACATCAAACGAAGTACAAATATTCATTACAGATAATACGGCAGCAAGGACATAGTCAAACAAAATTACAGGGAAAAGCAAATCCTAATGGAAATGCACTTCAGCTTTATACATCTTCTGACATTGGGTACCATCATAGATCGTCACGTCGAACTTCGACGTGCCGATATGGAAGTCGAAGACCATAAAAAAGCCTTGGTGGATGTGATGGTCTTCTGCAAACTCTGACCAGCCGCCCCTGAAGTATTGCTCGCCATCGCCATCATACCACACCTCCACCTTGTATGGGATGCCACTGCCAGATTGTTCACAGAGAACCGCCTCTCGCAGTTCACGGCCATCCATGAATTTGGTGAAATTCAGCGGCAGGCGCTGAATCTCACAGCACTGCACCATAGCAATGCAGAAGAAGGAGAAGATTCGGGGAGGGGAAGCAGGAGCAGCAGGAGCAGCAGGAGAAGGAGCGATTGGACCTGAGGCAGTGCCAGTCACCTTAGGCTTGTTCTTGCTACCAGGTGGACGGCCGGGACGACGCTTAGCCGGAGCGTCCGATGATGTTCCTGCGGTGGCTGAAGTGATGTTGCTCCTATTCTTACTTCCACGAGGGCGACCCCGACCTCGTGGCGCCACCGAGGAGCCAAGGTTCAGACGAGAACCTTCAGCATCTACCATGAGAACAAAGGAAAAACCTCAGAAAACCCTAGATGGAGAAAGAAGATGATGCGGTGGAAGGGGAATCTGATTAGGGTTTTTAACCTTTACCAGATGGTGCTTAATTTATAAGCACGTATTATTGGGCCCCTGTGCTATAGCATAGCCCGTTAACAAATTTTTTCAGCAGGAGTTAAATTCTGCGCACAGCTGACGATAATATCAAAGAAAAAAAAACAAGAAAAGGAGACTATGGGTGCACGACATGAAAACCTCGACTTGGACTCGGGGGCTCGACAACAGAAGAAAGAAGAGCTGAACTTTGAGCCTATGCCTGACTACGAGTAGCCAAACATAGCCTCGAGGGCTACTCCCATCAGGAGCGCTGAGCACGCACCCGATAGAGGATGAGATAATCACTATTGAAGATGCAGAAGGATTTGACTATGTAGTCGACAAAAAGAAAAGGAAAAGCTTACTCCCATCGGGAGTGAAGAAGATAAATTTAAAAATTTGAAATTCTTTGGTTTTATCAGTCAAAAACTTGGCTGCGAATATAAGATTCTCGAGTTACGTTATCGCAATGAAACTCGAATGCCGTGATTTATCGCGAAGGTAAGACCCCGGGATCCGTCCTGTGTGGCCTGCTATACGCACATGGATGCGCTGTGCTGGTATGTATCCGTGTCTACGACGCGAAGAAAATCCTGGTGGACGCACTGGGTACCCTGTGAACCACTGGGACTCATTCTTTGTAAGTCCTAAATGCGGCAAAAGAATGGGTTTGACCGGTATCCCGAATTCAAGTCCAAGGGGATTGAATTTGAAGTAGGTGGCAAGTATCTGTTCCGGCAGTTAACTGACCTCTTGATCCGTTAGAGTTGTCAGGCTTGTTCATCAAAACCCCTTGCGAGCAAATTATCATGAAACATAAGTCGATAGACCAAGTCGAAGATTTGAAGACATGAAGAAGACAAAGAATTGATCAAGTCGAAGATTTAAAGATTAGAGATTCAACCTGAATCTGCAATTCTGGTAGAATCTCAGGGGCTAATGACAAGGGTATAGCTAGTAGAGCCCATTAGTTGAGTACCCCTGAGGCCCGTTAAGCTAGGCCCAATTGTAATGATAGTCGAATACGAGTTCTTACCGTATGTCGATATTGTAATCTGTATCATGCCCTACCCAATCCTCGAGACCTGGCCACCTATATATAGGGGCCAGGAGGGGACGGTGTAGGGAAGATTGAAAGCAAGTCAGGTTAAACACCCAAGTTTACTTTCGATACATGTCTATTTCGACTAACTTTACCTTCGAGTTCATCCGACGCCCTATCTCCCCGATCCTAAGTCCTTCATTTAGGACATTTGCCGAGTTAACCCTCGTCAATGGGAGAATGACAAAAGTAGGATGTCAGGTATAAATTATGATTATGAATGCATTAAAACTTTTATGGGAACTGATGACTTTCATAATGTTAGCACTTTTTATGGTCTTGATTCTGAGATACTTGCTAACTGTTTAAGGCTTTTGCCTCTTATCTTGATGTTCCAAAGTAAGATTGGAACAAATATCATGTGCCTTATAAAGATTCTGTTAGTCATATTTCTGCTACAACTACTGAAGTTTGTACTGTTGATCGCATTTTGCCTGAACCTTATTTTGAGAAAACACCTTTCCCTGCTAAGGTAAAGGAGCATTCCACTTTGTTAAGTGTGCTTAATAAAAGTACCAAAGGAAGTTGTAGAACCTGATGAGCAAATTACTATTAAGTCTCCTATGGCCATAGTGAAGGACCTTGTTACTAAAAATGTAGGAGATGAACATATTGTCTTTTGTGAAGATGCTTCTAACATTGTTTCACATCCTAGTAGGCCTAGGAAAGCACGTGTTCCTATTATTTCTGTCAAGATTGGCGATCATTGCTATTATGGTTTAAGTGACATCGGTGCAAGTTCAAGTGTTATTCCTTTAGAGCTTACCGAGAAATTATGCATGAAATTGCCCCTTGTGAATTGGAGGAGATTGATGTGGTTATTCAACTTGCTAATAGACAAACTATCTTTCCACTTGGTATTGTTCGAGACGTGGAAGTTTTGTGTGGCAAGACTAAATACCCTAATGATTTTCTTATACTTGGTACTGAAGTTAGTGAAACTTGTCCTATTATTTTTGGTAGACCCTTTTTGAATACTTGTAGTGTTGTGATAGATTGTAAGAAGGAGAAAGTTGTGACTAAGTTTGACGGAGAGTCTTATGAGTTTAATTTTCCTAAGTTCGCTAAAGCTCCTTATGAAAATGAATTGCCTAATGAAATTTTTTGAGTTGAATAGCTTGCCTCTATTGCACTTGCTCCTAATAATGCTTTACAGCAATTTATGGAGGACCACGAAAGTGATGTTTTCAGGAAAGAAAGAGAAGATATTGACGATATTCTTGTTCGTCAACCTCCATTGATTAAGCACAATTTACCTGTGGAGGATCTTGGTACCACTTTGCCACCTAAGGAAGATCCTTTTTTGAATTAAAACCTTTACCTGATGATCTTAAGTATGCTTATATATATGATAAGGAAATATATCATGTTATTATCAGTTCTAAACTTTCAGGAAAGGAAGAAGAAAGGTTATTGGAAATTTCGAGGAAACACCGAGGAGCTATGGGATATACACTTGATGATTTAAAAGGGATTTCTCCTACTATATGTCAGCATGCTATTAACATGGAGGAAGATGCAAAGCCAGTTGTTGAACATCAATGCCGCTTAATTCCCAAGATGAAGGAAGTGGTAAGAAATGATGTATCGAAGCTCCTTGATGCTGGTATTATTTATCCTATTGCTGATAGTAGATGTGTTAGTCATGTTCATTGTGTTCCTAAGAAAGGAGGTATCACTGTTGTGCCTAGTGAGAATAACGAGCTTATTCCTCAAAGGGTAGTAGTTGGTTATAGGATGTGCATTGATTTTAGAAAGTTAAACAAAGTTACTAAGAAAGATCATTATCCTTTACCATTTATAGATCAAATGCTAGAGAGGTTATCTAAGAAGACTCATTTTGTTTTCTTGATGGTTATTCCAGTTTCTCTCAGATTGCTGTTAAAAAGCAAGATCAAGAGAAAACCACTTTTACTTGTTCTTATGGAACTTATGCTTATAGACGTATGCCGTTTGTTTTGTGCAATGCTGCTGCTACTTTTCAAAGATGCATGTCTGCTATTTTTCATGGGTTTTGTGAAGATATTGTGGAGGTTTTCATGGATGATTTTCCGTCTATGGAACTTCTTTTGATAATTGTTTGCACAATCTTGATAAAGTTTTGCAGAGGTGTGAAGAAACTAAATTGGGATAAATGCCACTTTATGGTGAATGAAGGACTTGTTCTCGGACATAAAATCTCCGAAAGAGGTACCGAAGTTGACAGAGCAAAGGTTGAAGCAGTTGGGAAAATGCCCTATCCCAGTGTTAAAGGTATTCGTAGTATTCTTGGTCATGCTGGTTTCTATAGGAGGTTTATTAAAGATTTCTCTAAGATTTCAAAGCCTCTTACTAATCTTCTTCAAAAAGATATATGATATGTCTCAAACGTATCTATAATTTTTGATGCTCCATGCTTGTTTTTACACCATTTTCCTTGTGTTTTGTTACACTTCGTGGCATTTTTATGCGATTTCTGGAACAAACCTATTGACAAGATGCTGAAAGATCATATCGAGCCCCATGTGTGGTTTTGGTAATTAATGACAATCCCTATGGACTAATGGTTATATTGAGTTATATGTGTAGGACTTGTCCATAGACAATGCTTGAACCATTTGTTGGATTCAAGGTTGTAAGAAGAAGATTATGTGTTGACCATGATGTTATTCAAGGAGTGATCCAAATATTGGTCTTAAGGGAGTTGAGCTTATGTCAAGTGTGTCTTCAAGAATAATATTGATCAATGCGCAAGTTCAAGATGAGCAACTAGAAGAGAACATATGCTTGAAGCTTGCCATCTATATTGTGATCATGGATTTGTGAAGATATTCTTAAAGAGAGTCTCTCCCATAGTGGAGTATGGGGGAGCAATCCGCAAGACTGCACCGAGCAAGCTCAATCAAGAAAGGTGGTCCAACTTGAGAAGATCAAGATCATCATTATCCATGTCAAGAGGAATGCTCGAGGCAAAGGTATGATATTGATAGGGTTTCTTTCTTACCGGTCACATGGTGTTAGTTGTGAGACCGGGTTATAGGATCGGTAGTCGTACTATCAAGAGGGGCTCTCGAGTGAGTAACTTAATTGTATCATTTGGAGAAAGCTCAAACCTTTGCATACTTGGCATCATCTTTCTTAGTTCTTATTTGGATTATATCCATGTTAGGTTCTAGAGCTTGTGGTTATTTCCATGACAAGCTCTAGCTCATCAAAAATAGATTTCGCATGAAACTCTTATTGCATTTTTGGTATTTGGAGGTTTTACCAGTTTGTCTTTTATAGATAGGTTAAACCTTTATTCATTTGGTTTTATCTTCCTTTGCTGTACTATGATGTTTCTCTGCATAAAGTAATAGAGCTTTATGTTAGATTTAAAACGAGCCCAAGATCATCGAAAATGGAGTCCGGATGCTCAAGTTATTGCCATTTTCATTTTGGTGTTTCTGTCAGTTTCGGAGGGCCAGAAAAAGCTGGTCCCTGGCACATTCGAGTGGTGCTACCTGCCAGTAGGGGGCCGGATTTTTGGCAGGAAAAACCTGTTCGGGCCATAAAAAGCCGGTTTGAGGCCGGAAAAAGCCGGTCTAAGTTGTCCCAATAGTCACACTTTCAGAGGGGGTATAAATACCCCTTCTTCCTCCTTAGGCTGTGCACAAAATGGGCTTCTCTCTCCTCCATTGTTGACTTTGCAAGCTTGGCCTCCCTTCTCCATTCCTCCCATGATTCTTGCATATTTTTGAGGGAAAAGAGAGAGGAGATCTAGATCTATATTTCCACCAATCCATCTCTCCTCTAAGTGAGGGGAACATAGAGGATCTAGATCTTGGAGTTCTTTGTGGATTTCCTTTGTTCTTCCTCTCATATCTCTCTGTAGCATTAGTTGCTTTGGTGAGATTTGGGTGAGAAGGATTTGAGCACTTTGTGTGCCCTTGCCATTGCATAGGTTGCATTGGTTTGAGTTCTCCCCGGAGATTTGAGTAATTGAAAGTTTGTGAGCTTATTACTCTTGGGTTCTTGGAACCTGTCGTGGGTATTTAGTGACAGTAGCCATGGGGTGGCTTATCGGAGGGGCTCGACGTTGGTGACGATGGGTCCGGCTCGGGATTGTGCCAATAGAGACACCTCGGTTTACCCAGGTTCAGGGCCCTCCCGGTTGGAGGTAAACCCCTACTTCCTGCCTGCTTCGTATTGATTGCTATGTAACGATTACAGTGCTCCTCGAGCTGTTCGGCTGGAGGAGGAAGAAGAAGATCGGATCCCCTATGCTAAGGGTCTAGGCCCCCTTATATAGACGGGGGCCTGGTTACAGGGTTAGGTGGCATTTCGGCCGGCTGCCGGCTCCCCGGCGGCGGTGTCCTTGGCGTGATGCCCTGGTCCTGCTCTGACAAAGGCACTTTATAAAGTGCCTTTCCCCGGGGCCGGCATCTGGAGAGCATATCCTTCGCCTTTTTGCCTTGGATCCCATCGTGGGGAAGGGTCTTTGATCTCTCATTGGTCGGACGGGGTCGTGGCACTCGTTACTCCTGTCCTGCGCCCCTGACAATCTTGTCGGGGCCGTTCCACTTTTGGCTAGATAGCCATTGGGGAGTTCTGTTCCCATCGCCTGGCTCCAATCCTCCTCGGTGGAGTCGCCAGCCGGCTGCTGGCATAGCCGGCCCTTCGGGCGGAGCCGGTCCTCTTGAGTGGAAGCCATGGGGACTCCCGGGACGCTAGCCGGCTTATTGCCTGGCCTGTGGTGCGCCCCCTAAGTCATCCCCACGACACTAGCCCCCAAAACTGGCGAAGCCTCATGGGCTAGCATGGGGCTTCGGCGGGTTCTTCTTTTCGCCGAAGTCTTGCTCGTCCTCGTCGGAGTCCCAGGATCTCCGGTCCGGCTCGGTCGCTCTGGTCGTCGAGGCCGGGCATCGGGGCGAGCCGGCTCCGGTGGCGGCCCGGCTGGCGACTGCGATCATGGGAACTTATTCCCTCGAGGGCTGAACCGAGGCGCCACTTGTACATACGCCACCGTGTCATGTCCAATCAACCCTGGCCCATGATCTTTTGCGGCAACCGCGGCGGTTGCCCGATCTTTACACGGTCGTGGTTCGTGACAGATGGGGTCAGTTGCCGACCCGTCGTGGCTGAAATGAGTAAGTGACCCACCCCTTCACTTTTAAACCAGGGACCGTTCTGGAGACAGAGCATCGGTTGCCTGCTTCCCTTCTTCCTTCCGCACTTGCTCCACTTAAAATCCTCCACTCCCGAGCTTCGCCTTCAAGGGATTAGGGTTCCTCGCTTGCTCCGCCGCCATTCCGTTCATCCAGATCCGCGTCTGAATGGCTCCCAAAGCTTCCCGGCCAAAAGGGAAGGGCTCAGCGGCAGGTAAGGACGCCGCTCTGCCCGCCTTGCCGAAGGGATCTTGGGAAGGCTCCTGGGTGAAAGACAAGCAGATCGAGCTGCTGCACCGAGGCCGGGTGCTTCCCCCCGCGGACCTCGTGGGCTGCCGTCCTGCCGGCGGTGAACTGGTCCCCACTCCCGCGCCCGGGGAGATGGTGGTCTTCTATGACCATTTCCCCCGGGGCTTCGCGCTGCCCGCCAGCAGCTTCATGCGCCGATTCCTGGACCATTTTCACTTGCAACCACATCACATCGGGGCGAATGCGATAATGGTTCTGTCCGCGTTCGCCACCCTCTACGAGGCATATTTGGGCATCTAGCCCAACGTCGAGCTGTTCCGCCAGCTGATCTTCTTCAAGACCCAGACAGCGGACACCGTTCTGGTGATATGCGGCACCGCCTCTTTCTACGCCCGCAAGTCCGCTGACTTCCCCGGCATAAAGGGGAAGGAGTCTTGCAAGAAGTGGTAGCGCTCCTTCTTCTACGTGAAGAACCTGAAGGCGGGCGAAGACCATATCAACTTGCCGCCCTTTGAAGCGGGTGGGCCCAAGCGGGAGAACTAGAGTACCGCTCCTCCTCGTCCATCGCCGGACATGGAGAAGATTCTTCAGCGGGTCACCACGCTGCAGGTGGAGGGTGGCCTGGAGCCGACTGACCTTCTCCTCGCCTTCCTGGTCGCCCGCGTATCTCCGCTCCAGCGCCGCTCGCACAAGATGTGCTTCCTGGGATCTGCCAAGGATCCCACTCGTCATTCCTCCAAGGCGCTGTCAGCATTGGAGGTGGCTCGGAAGGCGAACCGCATTGCCGACGTCAAGCTTCAGCCCTCATGGATGTGGGGACTGGAACCTCATGACCGGGTCAACCCAATCGCTGAGGTGAGCTTGACGGTCCTGACTTCAGGCCTTTTCTTCCCTTGCTACTCTGGTCTACTGACCTATATTCACTTGGTGCGGGTAGAACTTTTTTGCTCTGCAGGCGGCGGAGAATTTGACTCAGTGTCAAGCTGGCTTCGCCACTGACAGAGCCGAATCGGATGATAAAGTCATCTAGGACGAAGCCGAGGAGGTGGAGGACGCCAATTCTCAGGCCGCCGCCGAGAGCTCGAGCGCCACTCAAGGCGATGAGGGAAACGATGAGCTCGAAGACTCAGGCGAACCCCTTGACCACTCCAGTAAGTTCCCTAGTCCTTCTCTCCTAAGAGATCGGTCCAAAGATGACGACGGCGGCGCAGGATCAACTGCCACCCTCGGGGGTGTAGCTCTCCACGTAGCCACTGCTGCCGCTGCTGGGGCTCAGGCTCCCCTGACCGTGGAACTACCAGAGTCCCCCGGGCGATGTTCTGCCGCCCTAGAGCCGGCGGACCCAGAAGAGGCTGGAGGCGTTCTGGCCGGTACCAAGAGAAAGGCCCAGCCGGCCTTCTCCGAGCCGGCTGACAAGCGCACAAAACCTGAGCCAGCAGCGCGGGACCTGCGGCGTCCCAAGGTGAAGAAGGTGGCCAAACAGTGGGCTATTGCTGTAGCCGGGTGAGCTCCTCGCTTCCTTGCTTCTCGTCCTCATTTTACCGACGCTGCCTCGATTGACTCAGTCGTGGGACGCCCTCTTTGCAGGTCACCTCTTTCTGCCGAGCCGGCTGTTCAGCCTCCTCCCGCCGTCGCTTCCAAGGGACTCGTGCCCCCGGCTCCTGCTACTATGTGGTGGCACCCAGAAAATTAGCTACTGGTTTCTAGTTGATGTGTAGCAGACAGTCCTTGTGCTTGGTGGATAACCAGCCCGTTGGGAACCCCAAGAGGAAGTTATGATGAGTATAGCAGCTAGTTTTCCCTCAGTTAAGAAACCAAGGTTTTAATATCGATCAGGAGAGGAGAGACAATGACAGCTAAAGGTGATGCTTGCTAGTTTGCGATAGCAGCGGACAATTTATATATGGCGCCTCGTCCAAGCTTTGCTTGCTAGATGCAACATGGAACCTGCACACACACAAACAAATACTTTGTTTCCAACTTGCGATGAGGTTGTCAATCTCACCGGTTTGCTTGAAACAAAGGTTATGAGTGTATCGAGTGGAAAACAGTAATAGTATGCGAGTAAAGTAAACAGTGCGTGAAAGTAAACAGGTAATGGCAATATGATGGAACTAGGACCGGGGTCCACAGTTCACTAGTGGTGTCTCTCCATAGATAAAATAACATGCTGGGTAAACAAATTACAGTTGGGCAATTGATAGAATAAAGATAACGTGATATGTCAAGAAGATCACTATGAGATTTACTCTGGGCATTACAACAAAATACATAGACCACCATCCAACTGCATCTATGACTAATAATCCACCCCCGGGGATATCAATCTGAACACCCCAAAAGTATTAAGTTGCGAACAATAGATAATTGCATTAAGCAAAGTGTGTAATGTAAACAAAGCATATGCCCTTGAGCATATGAATGTTGTTTTCTCCCTAGTAGCAACAGCACATCTACCACCTTAGAGGTTTCTGTCACTCCCCCAGGTGAAATAGAGACATGAACCCACTATCGAGCATAAATACCCCCTCTTGGAGTCACTAGCAAGTACTCGGCCAAGATAGCTACTAACAACGGAGAGCATGCAAGATCATAAACAACATAGAGATAACATAAGATAAATTTCAGTACAACAACTTAATCATAAACACCAATATTCATCGGATCCAACAAACCAACATCATAGAATTACATAGCAGTGATCTCAATCATGTAAGGCAGCTCATGAGATCTAAACATGAAGCACAAAGTGGAGAAGACAACCATCTAGCTACTGCTATGGACCCATATTCCAAGGTAGACTACTCACTCATCGCTCCGAAGGCAAGCATGGTGATGAAGAAGGCCTCCAGTGGTGATTCCCCTCTCCGGCAGGGTGCCGAGAAGAGCTTTTGGACCCTCCCGATCTTCGGGTCAACGGTGACGGTGGATCGCGATGTGTTCTGGAAATCTGATTGGGTCCTTAGGTTTTTTCTGTCGGGGGGGTATTTATAGGCAAAGGGGCGGCGTCAGAGAAGGGGCCAGGCGCCCTCACATAGGCCCCGCACGGCCAGACCCCTGGCCGCGCCGGCCCTGTGTGTGGGGCCCTGGTGGCCCCCCTCCAGCTCCCCTTCGGATCTCTAGAAGCTTCCGGGAAAAATAAGACTTTAGGAACTTGTTTCGTCCAATTCCAAGAATATTTCCTGTGTATCACTTCTGAAACACAAAAACAGCAGAAAATAGGAAACTGGCACTGTGGCAACTTGTTAATAGGTTAGTTCTAGAAAATGCATAAAAGTGCCACGAAGTGTAACGAAACAATAGGCAAATGGTGTAAAAACAAGCATGGGGCATCAAAAATTATAGATATGTTGGAGACGTATCAAGCATCCCCAAGCTTAACTCCTGCTCGTCCTCGAGTAGGTAAGTGATAACAAAGGAATAATTTTTGAGGTGACATGCACCTACACAATCTTGATCATATATGTAAGCATTGGTGAGCTGGGTTCATAGAACTTAAACATGGGCATGAAGATATAATTATGACAATAAGAACTTAGCAACCATGTTGTAAACATGTAAATGAACATAAACAAAATATCATGATAATGAAACAATGAAAGTCAAACGTGTGTTCAAATCATAAAGAAAACATACAAGTGGTTTTCAGCTTGTCCTTCAAAGAGAGCAAAACATAAATGCATAGAACACCTTCAAGTTTAAGAGGGCGACTAGATACAAATAATTTGAGACAAGTGAAACCAATCATCATGAATCAATCAATGAACTTTGGGACAATGCATATCACACTAAGAATGACAACTATGCTCTCTTAATGGTGCATAAAGAAAGAAGGTGGTGACTCAATATAAAAGTAGAAGAAAGGCCCTTCGCAGAGGGAAGCAGTAATTGCGCATGTGCTAGAGCTTTTCATTTGTAAAACAGAGATAAAAATTGGTTTTGGGAGGTGGTTGTCTTTGTCAACGACTGGCAATGGGGTTCTTACTATCTTCCATACAAAAATTGAAGCAAGTTTTTGAGAGAGAGATTGGCACTTTTTGTGCTCTTTTATAAAACTTGGCACTCCTCCCCACCTTTTTTCCTTTCACAAACCATGGCTAACCGATTCCATCGGGTGCCCACCATCATTCACATTCCTTGGAGGAGTGCCTTTTTTATTTTTTTTTGGAATAAGAAATATGGAAGATAGCAAATCCGACCACTACGTCCCCATGAGCTAAAAATAGTGTCACAAAACAGGAAGTATTTTGAAGGTTTTTGAAAGGTAGCACATGGAAATTTTACTTTGGAATGGCTTACAAATACTGTCACATCCCAAAAGTTTGGAATGTGAAAAATAAATAAAATAAGAACAATGTATGTTTGAATTGATTGAAATTCACAAAGAATTAAAACTTTTTGTTTTAAAAAGCTTTATTAGGAAAACCCTTTCAAACTATCAATTATTATTCCTTGAAGAACTTATTTGAGAAAGTATTATTACAATTATTCAAATACTATGCAAGTTTGTTTGCAAAAGAATTATTTACAAAAGAATTTATATAAAATAAAGTAAGCATTACTCACAATGTGTTTGAAAATAAATTTCAAAATATTATAAATACTTCCCTAACTTCACAAGAATTATGTTGAAACCCTATTTCCAATTTCATTACGAAAGTAAGCCCCATGGGCCGTTTCATAAAGTTTTTATGAAAACAAGGTTTATCTCTGAAAAATGTATGTCTTAATATTTTAAAACATTATGTTGAATTTTAGAAAATTTCAGAAACTGGTTTGAATTAATTTGGATCCAAAATGCAAAAGTTATAAATAAATCAAGAAATAGAAAAAAAAGGAAAAAGAAGAAAGAAGAAAGATTAAAAAAATATAAAATGGCCCCGGGGAACCAATCTGGCCCGGCCGAGTTTCGGCCCATGGCCCAACTTCCAATCCCGAACCGGTACACAGTTATTCTCCCTCACCCTCACTGACTTGCGGGCCCCACCTACCAGGACACCTCCTTCTTCCTCCGGCCGGAAGTTTCGCCCGAGACAGCGCACTCTTCCCCTCTTAATTCCCCCTTAATCCCTTGCCCCTTTTCATCACCAGCAGTGGCTATAAAAGGCCCCGTCCCTCCTCTCTGTTTCCCCCTTGGTCCCGCTCCCGATTGTTTTGCCTAGCCCCTGAAATCGCTCGCCGAAGAAGCATAAACCAGCCACAGTAAAACGACGATTCCGGCGGAACAAGGTGATCCCGCCGCTCCTACTTGATACCCTAGCCTCCCCTTGATCTGGCACACATGCCCATGTTTTTAATTGCCCCTATCATGCAGTACATGATGCACATCAGTGACGACTGGAGCTCGTCGGTGCTTGGTTTCGCTTCGATCGGCTTCTACCATTGCTGCAAAGACGGAGACGCAAAGGAGAGGACGCCAGAGGACCCGCCGCAACACCCTGCCCCTCGTCGACCATGTCTGCGACGCCGGAGATCTTTGGAGAGCCTCCGTCGTCCGTTCTCGAGCCGTGGGACTTCGCCGTCGGTGACCTCGGTGAGCCTCCCCCTTCCTTTATTTTTCTGACCCTTGGATCTAGATCTAATGGATTAGATTAGAATTTTACTGAACGGGTACCGTTAGATTTGAGCCGTCCAGGACACTTTAGATCGAACGCACCAAATTGCAGATCCAGTCGAAACAGTATAGACCAATCAGAACAGAGCACGTGGCAGATCTCTGTTAACTCAGAAATTCGAATTAGAATTTAAAAACAGAAAGAGCTGTAAACTTTGAAAATCAATATCTTCTGTTCTGTATATCCAAAAATTGCAAATAATATGTCCCTGGAATCCTAAAAATGTTTAGAACACTATTCTGTAATAAAAATTGACTTTTGGAACAGTTAAAATCATTCAAATTCAAACATGTGAATTTGAGCAATTTTGATATAATTCAAATTCTATAAATCCTTTTCAGATGATTCTTTTTGCAAATGGATCATATTGTTATCCTCTATCTATTAGAACTACTGCAGAAATTAATTGGACAAAGTTTATCAAATATTCAAATTCAAATATAGATTTGAGTATTTTCTTCCTAGATTTAATTCTATAATTAATTTAGGCATAATACCTTTTGTAAAATGTAATATCTTGATAATATAAAATCACCAGAAAACTCCACACACCTTTTTCACACTTTTCCAAGATCAAATCCACTAGTTCATCTTTTTGCAAGAATTGTGTTATTTGAAACACTTAGCAAATATCAAATCCCTAAAATCCTATCATGCACTTTTGTGCTATTTGTTTTGTCCCACTAAACCAAAGAAGTGTGAAATATACTAAGTCCTAAAGACCAAATAAAATCTACCATAACTTAGTAAAAATCTATTCTCTATTCTTGCCTAAGTGCAAAACTATCAATTCCCTCTTACCCAAAATTCTTCTAAGTATTTTACCCTTCCAACACTATGGCGTGGAAGTTTTCCCATGACAATACCATGAAGAAGAAGTTGAAGAGAAGACATAAAGTTGAAGGCCAAGCCAGAAGTTGAAGAGAAGACAAGGAGTTGAAGTCAAAGAAGAAGATCTAAGAGAAGAGAGCCTCGAGTCAAAGAAGATAATAGTATTAGACCTCCTGACTTAGAATTTATTCATCCATCTTCTCCAACCAAGCCTAGAAATCTCATTGAGGCTAATTTTTACTAAGTGTTGACAACTCCTAACAATCTAGAAAACTGCCCAACAATCTTAAGTCCTTGACTTAGCCAAAGTCCTCCATCCCTAACACACCAACTCCATGTCCAATCTTTTGCCCAAATATCACTAAGACAATTCAAGACTTAACTAAAACCAATAAACACTTTTGTCTTGTTTGATTATGTTGCTTGGATGGTATGTTTATGTTGTGTTCCTTTTTATCTTATAGTTGTATGGAGAGCTACGTGTATTGACTAAGAGAAGTACAATCTTCAGAATTTCTAAGGCAAGTGTCATCATCTTCTTGTCCTACTAAAGTATTGTCACTAGTAGTTTTCTTATAGATGATGCATGTGTAGGTGTTTTATAAACTTATGATTTTATGCTAAGTCTTTTGTCTAGCTTATGTCTAGCTTTTGCATCTCCTAGTAGAACTGCTACTGCTATAGGTTGCCTTACACCTATTGTGGGAAGGGATATAACATGATTTGGCTAAGTGTTGAAAACCTTGTTTTACAAAAAAACTAAGAAAACAACTAAGTTAATGAAACACCTGGGTGGAAAGTGGTAAGAATGGATTTGTGTTGAGTGTTTCCCTGGGGTCATGTCATCGAGCCTCTGAACCACCAGGTGTATCTCACTTGTGGACGGCCACCCAGGAACAAAGAGATTGGAGACGTTCAATGTTGTGAAGCTTCTAGTGCAACCACAAGACAATATGGGCTCTGTCTTGGTCAATTAAGTTGCAAGAACTCAAGCCAGGCGGACAGAGGGTGGTTTTCGGGAGCGCGTCCATTTGGTCTGAGGGAATGCTTATGAAAGGCCTCATCTTAGTTTTCACTTGGCCGTTTGAGGCAAAATGAGTCTCACGGCAAAATGGGTTAACTAAGTCCTGTGGGAAAAGTGCACCACCTCTGCAGAGGGATAAAACTAAGTACTTAGCCGTGTCCCCGGTTACGGACAATTTTGAGCGACATGATATTGAAGCTGTTCAAGGATCTCATCATGCCAACTTCTTAAAGATTAAAAGTTGTGGGTTGAACTGGGAATATGGCAATTGGTGCAAGTGTCTATTGGCTAGCAGTTCCCGTGCCATGTCTATGTGCCAGTGTCTGCAGGAATGGTTCACCCAAACCAAGTTGTCCATATTTAGTAATTGAGGTTTTGACATTGATGTAAGTGTCTATCGACCAGTGTGTTCTGTACGATAACTACGGCCTGTGGCTACAGGGGTAGATCACCCAAGTCAAGTTGTCCAGCTAAAAGTTTTGCTCAAAGAATGATAGTATAAAATTGCTTAGTGCAAATAGGCCTGCAGCTCCACCTAGCCAAATATTCATTTAAGTGTTAGGTTCCATTGGTGTCCACCAAACAATGACATCTTGCCAATACAATTCAAGTGTATTGACCCCTTTGTGGCTGCAACGTTTCATGTTGCAGGTTCTGACGATGAGAAAGGTACAACAGGGTTACGAGTCTATCCGCAGCATGTTCGCCTATGGCACATGAAGAGGAAGGACTCCATGCTACTTATGTTTTCATTGTAAACTCTGAAAGCTCTATGTTATGAGCATTGTAAGTTCTCTATGTAATTGCTGGATCATGCGATGTAATAAAATGACCTTTTTTTCTTGATATTACATCTTCAACTATGTGTGCTAGCATTTGATCCAGGGACTAGCACTGAAAAGCACAGGGATCGTCATCTTTAAAAGGTGAGGTCACTACAGATGGTATCAGAGCAAAGTGTTGCCCTTAGGTTCATAACCCTAGGATTGGACAAAGACCCCTTAGAAAAATAGGAGTTGCTCTTATCTCTAAGTTAAAATTTACACACTCATTACCTCATAAACTCTTTCCTTAGTCATTTTCGTCTCTACTTCCCTTCATTTCAACTAAAATATGAAGAGCATCAACTTCAACACCTCAAAGGACTTCAAGACCCACCCACCGCTATCATCAAAGGAAGCAAATTGAAGAAGTTTAGAAGACAAAGTCTATGCATCAATAGTTCTAGGACTTAGAAATTCTTATGAAGGATCATGATAGCAATAGGACCAACAAACTACTTAGCAAATGATGAGCTACTTGCCCAACTGAAGTATACAATGTTCTAGGAGCAAGAAGACAAGTTCATGTTCAAGAGAAGCACAAGAAGATGAGAGAGATTAGGAAGGACCCCGAAGATGAAAAGAGTAGACTACTACCTGGAAGACATCCAAGAAGCTCTAGTTGGACCCCCATTTAAGATCTATGTAAGAATGACATCGTAATATGTTATGATCGTATCAAATTGTGATATGATCATATTAGTTTGTTTGCGGTAGAATGATATTGTTTGATGTGACAAATGCTTGTTAGATCTTGATTGTAAGATGAATTACCTTGAGATGCTATGTTGGGTAGGATTTTCTTTAGATCCCTTCTGTCTGTTCTCATCTTATTCAAACCCAAACAAGTGTTTTTGACAAGCCTCCATGAAGACAATAACATTGACAGATCCAACTAAGATGCTAAGTACAAGAAGAAGCATAGAACAAGAGATGGAAAACTGAAGGATCTACAAGCTAAGAGATTTTGCCATATGAGAGTTTACGCAAACCATTAGCTAAAGATCGATAGATTTGTTTTCTGAAAATTCTCAACAAAAAAATGAGACATGGATTCAATATCCATAGAACTTTTGAGGAGACCAAGAGTTAGAATGCGAGATGCACCAAACCAAATGCAAGGTAACGATTGGGTGCATTATGGATTGGCCCCCATGAAGACTACTCAAATTGTTCGCTCTTGATATGAGGAATGGTAAATCTAGAGAGACATACCTACAAGAGAGACGACATTGTTAAACCTGAACCCTAGGAGGATAAAAATTGTACCCCTTATAATAGGCAAGTGTTGCCAAAACATAGGAATACGGTGAGGATGAACCAACGAGCTTACCGTTGAAGATGACTTGCAAGTCTATGAAGATCCAACAAGGATATGAAGTGAAGCTATGAGAACACTCAACTTGGTCTTCTGATTGACCCAAAGAGTGACTCTTCAGTGTCCAAAGTAGGTCAAACAACTACCATGATGGACGAAAGCTCTACAAACAAAGGAAGCTATACTCAATGCCATCTTGAGGAAGATTTGATTCTATGGTGTGAGAATAGACACCCATCTATTGGAAATGAAGGAAGAAGCTACATATGGTACAAAAGATGACCTAGTGCTAAGTCATATCCAAGGTGTGCCCCATCTGAACCCAAAAACCTAGACTACCCAAAAAAGTATCTTTTAAGGGTGGTAGCCCACCCAGCATCCCAAACCCATCTTTCTTTCTAGCCTCTCCAAATCTCGGGACGAGATTTCTTTTAAGGGTGGTAGTCTGTCACATCCCAAAAGTTTGGAATGTGAAAAATAAATAAAATAAGAACAATATATGTTTGAATTGATTGAAATTCACAAAGAATTAAAACTTTTTGTTTTAAAAAGCTTTATTAGGAAAACCCTTTCAAACTATCAATTTTTATTCCTTGAAGAACTTATTTGAGAAAGTATTATTGCAATTATTCAAATACTATGCAAGTTTGTTTGCAAAAGAATTATTTACAAAAGAATTTATATAAAATAAAGTAAGCATTACTCACAATGTGTTTGAAAATAAATTTCAAAATATTATAAATACTTCCCTAACTTCACAAGAATTATGTTGAAACCCTATTTCCAATTTCATTACGAAAGTAAGCCCCATGGGCCATTTCATAAAGTTTTTATGAAAGCAAGGTTTATCTCTAAAAAATGTATGTCTTAATATTTTAAAACATTATGTTGAATTTTAGAAAATTTCAAAAACTGGTTTGAATTAATTTGGATCCAAAATGCAAAAGTTATAAATAAATCAAGAAATAAAAAAAGGAAAAAGAAGGAAGAAGAAAGAATAAAAAATATATAATGGCCCCGGGGAACCAATCTGGCCTGGCCGAGTTTCGGCCCATGGCCCAACTTCCAATCCTGAACCGGTACCCAGTTATTCTCCCTCACCCTCGCTGACTTGCGGGCCCCACCTGCCAGGACACCTCCTTCTTCCTCCTCCGGCTAGAAGTTTCGCCCGAGACAGCGCACTCTTCCCCTCTTAATTTCCCCTTAATCCCTTGCCCCTTTTCATCACCAGTGGCGGCTATAAAAGGCCCCGTCCCTCCTCTCTGTTTCCCCCTTGGTCCCGCTCCCGATTGTTTCGCCTAGCCCCTAAAATCGCTCGCCGAAGAAGCACAAACCAGCCGCAGTAAAACGGCGATTCTGGCGGAACAAGGTGATCCCGCTGCTCCTACTTGATACCCTAGCCACCCCTTGATCTGGCGCACACGCCCATGTTTTTAATTGCCCCTATCATGCAGTACACGATGCACATCGGTGATGACTGGAGCTCGTCGGCGCTTGGTTCCGCTCCGATCGGCTTCTACCATTGCTGCAGAGACGGAGACGCAAAGGAGAGGACGCCAGAGGACCCGCCGCAACACCCCGCCCCGCGTCGACCACATCTGCGACGCCGGAGATCTTTGGAGAGCCTCCATCATCCGTTCCCGAGCCGCGGGACTTCGCCGTCAGTGACCTCGATGAGCCTCCCCCTTCCTTTATTTTTCTGACCCTTGGATCTAGATCTAATGGATTAGATTAGAATTTTTACTGAACGGGTACCGTTAGATCTGAGCCATCCAGGACACTTTAGATCGAATGCACCAAATTGTAGATCCAGTCAAAATGGTATAGACCAATCAGAACAGAGCACGTGGCAGATCTCTGTTAAGTCAGAAATTCGAATTAGAATTTAAAAACAGAAAGAGCTGTAAACTTTGAAAATCAATATCTTCTGTTCAGTATATCCAAAAATTGCAAATAATATGTCCCTGGAATCCTAAAAATGTTTAGAACACTATTTTGTAATAAAAATTGACTTTTGGAACAATTAAAATCATTCAAATTCAAACATGTGAATTTGAGCAATTTTGATATAATTCAAATTCTATAAATCCTTTTCAGATGATTCTTTTTGCAAATGGATCATATTGTTATCCTCTATCTATTAGAACTACTGCAGAAATTAATTGGACAAAGTTTATCAAATATTCAAATTCAAATGTAGATTTGAGTATTTTCTTCCTAGATTTAATTCTATAATTAATTTAGGCATAATACCTTTTGTAAAATTTAATATCTTGATAATATAAAATCACCAGAAAACTCCACACACCTTTTTCACACTTTTCCAAGATCAAATCCACTAGTTCATCTTTTTGCAAGAATTGTGTTATTTGAAACACTTAGCAAATATCAAATCCCTAAAATCCTATCATGCACTTTTGTGCTATTTGTTTTGTCCCACTAAACCAAAGAAGTGTGAAATATACTAAGTCCTAAAGACCAAATAAAATATACCATAACTTAGTAAAAATCTACTCTCTATTCTTGCCTAAGTGCAAAACTATCAATTCCCTCTTACCCAAAATTCTTCTAAGTATTTTACCCCTCCAACACTATGGCGTGGAAGTTTTCCCATGACAATACCATGAAGAAGAAGTTGAAGAGAAGACATAAAGTTGAAGGCCAAGCCAGAAGTTGAAGAGAAGACAAGGAGTTGAAGTCAAAGAAGAAGATCTAAGAGAAGAGAGCCTCGAGTCAAAGAAGATAATAGTATTAGACCTCCTGACTTAGAATTTATTCATCCATCTTCTCCAACCAAGCCTAGAAATCTCATTGAGGCTAATTTTTACTAAGTGTTGACAACTCCTAACAATCTAGAAAACCGCCCAACAATCTTAAGTCCTTGACATAGCAAAAGTCCTCCATCCCTAACACACCAACTCCATGTCCAATCTTTTGCCCAAATATCTCTAAGACAATTCAAGACTTAACTAAAACCAATAAACACTTTTGTCTTGTTTGATTATGTTGCTTGGATGGTATGTTTATGTTGTGTTCCTTTTTATCTTATAGTTGTACGGAGAGCTACGTGTATTGACTAAGAGAAGTACAATCTTCAGAATTTCTAAGGCAAGTGTCATCATCTTCTTGTCCTACTAAAGTATTGTCACTAGTAGTTTTCTTATAGATGATGCATGTGTAGGTGTTTTATAAACTTATGATTTTATGCTAAGTCTTTTGTCTAGCTTATGTCTAGCTTTTGCATCTCCTAGTAGAACTGCTACTGCTATAGGTTGCCTTACACCTGTTGTGGGAAGGGATATAACATGATTTGGCTAAGTGTTGAAAACCTTGTTTTACAAAAAAACTAAGAAAACAACTAATTTAATGAAACACCTGGGTGGAAAGTGGTAAGAATGGATTTGTGTTGAGTGGTTCCCTGGGGTCATGTCATCGAGCCTCTGAACCACCAGGTGTATCTCACTTGTGGACGGCCACCCAGGAACAAAGAGATTGGAGACGTTCAATGTCGTGAAGCTTCTAGTGCAACCACAAGACAATATGGGCTCTGTCTTGGTCAATTAAGCTGCAAGAACTCAAGCCAGGTGGACAGAGGGTGGTTTTCGGGAGCGCGTCCATTTGGTCTGAGGGAATGCTTCTGAAAGGCATCGTCTTAGTTTTCACTTGGCCGTTTGAGGCAAAATGAGTCTCACGGCAAAACGGGTTAACTAAGTCCTGTGGGAAAAGTGCACCACCTCTGTAGAGGGTTAAAACTAAGTACTTAGCGGTGTCCCCGGTTACGGACAATTTTGAGCGACATGATATTGAAGCTGTTCAAGGATCTCATCATGCCAACTTCTTAAAGATTAAAACTTGTGGGTTGAACTGGGAATATGGCAATTGGTGCAAGTGTCTATTGGCTAGTAGTTCCCATGCCATGTCTATGTGCCAGTGTCTGCAGGAATGGTTCACCCAAACCAAGTTGTCCATATTTAGTAATTGAGGTTTTGACATTGACGTAAGTGTCTATCGACCAGTGTGTTCCGTACGATAACTACGGCCTGTGGCTACAGGGGTAGATCACCCAAGTCAAGTTGTCCAGCTAAAAGTTTTGCTCAAAGAATGATAGTATAAAATTGCTTAGTGCAAATAGGTCTGCAGATCCACCTAGCCAAATATTCATTTAAGTGTTAGGTTCCATTGGTGTCCACCAAACAATGACATCTTGCCAATACAATTCAAGTGTATTGACCCCTTTGTGGCTACAACATTTCATGTTGCAGGTTCTGACGATGAGAAAGGTACGACAGGGTTACGAGTCTATCCGCAGCATGTTCGCCTGTGGCACATGAAGAGGAAGGACTCCATGCTACTTATGTTTTCGTTGTAAACTCTGAAAGCTCTATGTTATGAGCATTGTAAGTTCTCTATGTAATTGCTGGATCATGTGATGTAATAAAATGACCTTTGTTTCTTGATATTACATCTTCAACTGTGTGTGCTAGCGTTTGATCCAGGAACTAGCACTGAAAAGCACAGGGATCATCATCTTTAAAAGGTGAGGTCACTACAAATACCATGCATAGGAATTTATAGTGGACACAATGGAAAACTTTGGCTTTTGGGAGTTGGATGCACGAGTAGAGCTCATACTCAGTACAAGGCGAGGGCTAGCAAAAGACTGGGAGCGACCAACTAAGAGAGCAATAATGGCCATAATCATGCAAAGCGATAAAGTGACATTAAAAGAAGCATAAGATGGCATCAAAAGTCAAAAACTAAATGATCATGAAGGCTATTGGCGACTTTGTATGAGTCTAACATGTGTGAGCATGCGCCAAGTCAACCCAAATAAAGCATAAAGGAGAAAACCAAAATAATGCTTCTATACAATAAGAACAACGCATGATTTTTTCAGAGGCTCATTAAGCAATCTCAGTTATTTGAGACAAGTCATGCTACAGCAAAACCACTAAGCATACTACCAAAAAGACATCAAGCATGACATAAAAAAGCCTAAGCCGCAGTCTACACAAGCTCCTTCTTGTACCACTATTTTGCATAAAGCTTTTTCTCTTTTCCAACACCATTTGAAATTTTTATAACTACCTCTTTTGATGAAAAACAATAAAGATAAGAGGCAAAAATACACCTTGATGAAAATATATGACAAGATCTGAATGCATATCAAGGTGAAAATGAAAGCCAAAAGCAGTAGCAGAAAAAGTAGAACGCTCGATGAACGATAAGAGTGAAAACTAGAGCGTTCTTTGCAAGTGAAAACGAGTACATCTCCTCCAAAGGAAAATTTGTTGGGGTCCAACCATTTATTGCAGCAAACAAACTAAACTAACAAACTAAGAAAACTAAAATAACTGACACTCCAAGAAAAACACATAGTGCATGAAGCAATAAAAATATAGTGTTTTGAAAGGTGACCTGATTTTTGCCGATGAAGAAGGGGTGCCTCGGGGGCATCCCCAAGCTTTGACGCTTGTACTTCTTGGATATTTCTTGGGGTGATGCATGGGTATCCCCAAGCTTGAGCTTTTGTCCATTCTTCAACTCATCTCATCATTCTCCAATCCCTACACTTGAAAACTTCCTTCATACAAAACTAAACACAATTCTATTAGCAACATTAGTATAAGCATAAAATATATTCAACCTCTTTTAGCTTCACGTTTCAACTCAAAACCACCACATATAAAGCATATACTACTGTATCAACTTCCCAAAAGGTTCCATGATCAAAAAGAACTCCAAAGAAAGCGATAAAGTGGCAAACACAAATATTGGCAGAAATCTGTCAGAACTGAACAGCTGACAAAGGACGAATTTTTGAAAGATTTTATGTTGCTCAAATCAAAAAGTGTTCAACTAACGAAAGTTTGGATATAACCTGGGGCATATGCACAACAAATCGCAGGTCCAAAAGATATACAGAGAATTTATGCGAATTTTTACGGTGCAGTACCGAAAACAGTTTCAGGACAGCAACATCCCCAAATCATTACCTTGCTCAAATTAGAGGCTTCTCTTGGCACAAAAATGAAATAAACAAGATAAGGAGCGGTCATTACAGCAGCAATGACTTCCAAGACTCAAATAAAAGAAAAATTACTAAAAGTAAAACATTGGGTTATCTCCCAAGAGTGCTTTTCTTTAACGCCTTTGAGCTAGGCGCAAAAAATTGCGAATCAAGTAATATCAGAAGATGAAGCATCAAGCTCATAGTTTGCTCTAAGAATAGAGTCAAAAAGTAATTTCTTCCTTTTCCTAGGGAAGTGTTCCATACCTTTCTTAAGTAGAAATTGATATTTGATGGTGCCTTCCCTCATATCAATGATGGCACCTACAGTTCGAAGAAAAGGTCTTCCCAAAATAATAGGACATGAAGCATGGCATTTAACGTCCATAACAAGAAAATCTACAGGAACAAGGTTATTTGTTAACCACAATAAGAATATCATTAATCCTTCCCAAAGGTTTCTTCTTAGCAACATCAGCAATGGGAACATCAAAATAACATTTTTCAAGCGGTGGCAAATCAAGCATGTCATAAATCTTTCTAGGCATGATAGAAATACTAGCACCTAGATCACATAAAGCATGGCAATCATATCCATTAACATACATATCAATGATGGGTTCTCAACCATCTTCTAACTTCTTGGGAACAGAGGCTTTCTGCTTCAATTTTCATCCCTAATTTTTATGAGAGCATTGGTAATATGCTTAGTAAAAGCAATATTTAAAGAACTAGCATTGGGAGTCAAAGCAAGCTTTTGCAAGAACAAAATTACTTCAGATATATTGCAGCCATCAACATCAGAATCATTAAAAGAAGTAGAGCTATCATCTCCCACACTCCGAAAAATTTCAGCACTCTTTTGAGAAAAAGTTTTGGCAGTTTTAGGCTTTTTAGCACAAGGAGTGGGAGTTTTCTCTACACCAATCAAAGTAGGAGGATTGCTAGCATTAGGAATAACATTATCAGAGGTAGTAATAGTACAAACTTTCAAATTCCTAGCAATCTCATCCTCTCTTTCCCATCTAGCATGTAATTCTGCTAACAATCTAAGATTTTCATCAATTCCAACTTAAATAGTATTAGCAGTAGCAAAAACATTCTCTTCCACATTATTAGGCAACACTTTTAATTTCAGAATTTCAACATCATGAGCAAGGCTATCAACCTTAGAAGCAAGAATATCAATTTTGCCTAACTTTTCCTCAACAGACTTATTAAAAGCAGTTTGTTTTACCATGAAGCCTTTGAGCATGACTTCAAGTTCAGAGGGCGCGGCCCTAGTGTTGTTGTAGGAATTACCATAAGAATTACCATAACCATTACCATTGGTAGAAGGATATGGCCTATAATTGTTACTAGCAAAATTGTTCCTATAAGCATTGTTGTTAAAGTTATTGTTTCTAATGAAATTCACATCAGCATGCTCTTCTTGAGCAACCAAAGAGGCCAAAGGAACATTATTAGGATCAACATGGGTCCTATCATTAGCAAGCATAGCCATAATGGTATCAATCTTATCACTCAAGGAAGAGGTTTCCTCAACAGAATTTACCTTCTTACCTTGTGGAGCTCTCTCGGTGTGCCATTCAGAATAATTTACCATCATGTTGTCAAGTAGCTTCATTGCGGCGCCCAAGGTAAGGGACATAAAAGTGCCTCCAGTAGCTGAATCAAGTAGGTTCCTTGAAGAAAAATTCAGTCCTGCATAAAAAGTTTGGATAATCATCCAAGTAGTCAGTCCATGAGTGGGGCAATTCTTTACCATAGATTTCATTCTTTCCCAAGCCTGAGCAACATGTTCATTATCAAACTAAGTAAACTACATAATATTGCTATGCATAGATATAATCTTAGCAGGAGGATAGTATCTACCAATAAAAGCATCCTTACACTTAGCCCATGAATCAATACTATTCTTAGTCAAAGACAGCAACCAATCTTTAGCTTTTCCTCTCAAAGAAAAAGGAAACAACTTGAGCTTAATAATATCACTTTCAACATCCTTATATTTCTGCATCTCACATAGCTCAACAAAATTGTTGAGATGAGCTGCAACATCTTCAGTACTAGCACCAGAAAATTGCTCTTTCATAACAAGGTTCAATAAAGCAGGCTTAATCTCATAAAAGTTTGCAGCAGGAGCAGGTGGTGCAATAGGAGTGCAGATAAAATCACTATTGTTGGTGCTAGTAAAGTCACACAACTTGGTATTTTCAAGAGTAGCCATTTCAGCAAAACTAAAGTAAACAAGTAAAAACAACTACCATGGATTCTAATTTTTTTTTATTTTTGATATAAAGCGATGCAGGTAAAATAAATAAAGTAAAGCAAAACAATAACAAAGTAAAGTATGTGTGTGCGAAAACTCCCCTCGCAGAAGTCTTCTTTCCTCCCCGGCAATGGCGCCAGAAAAAGAGCTGATACTATGTGGTGGCGCCTAGAAAATTAGCTGCTGGTGCCTAGTTGATGTGTAGCAGACAGTCCTTGTGCTTGGTGGATAACCAGCCCGTTGGGAACCCCAAGAGGAAGGTATGATGAGTATAGCAGCTAGTTTTCCCTCAGTTAAGAAACCAAGGTTTTAATATCGATCAGGAGAGGAGAGACAATGACAGCTGAAGGTGATGCTTGCTAGTTTGTGACATCAGTGGACAATTTATATATGGCGCCTCGTCCAAGCTTTGCTTGCTAGCTGCAACATGGAACCTGCACACACACAAACAAATACTTTGTTCCCAACTTGTGATGAGGTTGTCAATCTCACCAGTTTGCTTTAAACAAAGGTTATGAGTGTATCGAGTGGAAAACAGTAATAGTATGCGAGTAAAGTAAACAGTGTGTGAAAGTAAACATGTGATGGCAATATGATGGAAATAGGACCGGGGTCCACAGTTCACTAGTGGTGTCTCTCCATAGATAAAATAACATGCTGAGTAAACAAATTACAGTTGGGCAATTGATAGAATAAAGATAACGTGATATGTCAAGAAGATCACTATGAGATTTACTCTAGGCATTACAACAAAATACATAGACCGCCATCCAACTGCATCTATGACTAATAATCCACCCCCGGGGATATCAATCCGAACACCCCAAAAGTATTAAGTTGCGAACAACAGATAATTGCATTAAGCAAAGTGTGTAATGTAAACAAAGCATATGCCCTTGAGCATATGAATGTTGTTTTCTCCCTAGTAGCAACAACACATCTACCACCTTAGAGGTTTCTGTCACTCCCCCAGGTGAAATAGAGACATGAACCCACTATCGAGCATAAATACCCCCTCTTGGAGTCACTAGCAACTACTCGGCCAAGATAGCTACTAACAACGGAGAGCATGCAAGATCATAAACAACATAGAGATAACATAAGATAAATTTTAGTACAGCAACTTAATCATAAACACCAATATTCATCGGATCCCAACAAACCAACATCATAGAATTACATAGCAGTGATCTCAATCATGTAAGGCAGCTCATGAGATCTAAACATGAAGCACAAAGTGGAGAAGACAACCATCTAGCTACTGCTATGGACCCATAGTCCAAGGTAGACTACTCACTCATCGCTCCGGAGGCAAGGATGGTGATGAAGAAGGCCTCCGGTGGCGATTCCCCTCTCCGGCAGGGTGCCAGGAAGAGCTTCTGGACCCTCCCGATCTTCGGGCCGACGGCGGCGGCGGATCGCGATGTGTTCTGGAAATCTGATCGGGTTCTTAGGTTTTTTCCATTGGGGGGGTATTTATAGGCGAAGGGGCGGTGTCAGAGGAGGGGCCAGGCGCCCTCACACAGGCCCCGCGCGGCCAGACCCCTGGCCGCGCCGGCCCTGTGTGTGGGGCCCTGGTGGCCCCCCTCCGGCTCCCCTTCGGATCTCTGGAAGCTTCCGGGAAAAATAAGACTTTAGGAACTTGTTTCGTCCAATTCCGAGAATATTTCCTGTGTATCACTTCTGAAACACAAAAACAGCAGAAAACAGGAAACTTGCACTGTGGCAACTTGTTAATAGGTTAGTTTCGGAAAATGCATAAAAGTGCCACGAAGTGTAACGAAACAATAGGTAAATGGTGTAAAAACAAGCATGGAGCATCAAAAATTATAGATACGTTGGAGGCGTATCAGCTCCCGAGCCCTCCTGCCACAAGAGGGCGCGTGCGGAAGACGTGGGCGGCGACTCGGGTCGCGTTGAGGACGTTCGCTGCTCCCCACGGTTGAAGCTTGCGGCGGGTGACACTGGGGCAGTGGACCCTGTGCGTCCGGAGGTGCCCGTGGGCACTGTTCCCCACCCAGTCACCTTTCCTGAGGCTGGTTCCATGCCCGTTGAGGAAGCTGCGCCAGTCGGGGCTGACCCATCCTCATCTCCTGCTATCGACGACGCCGCAGCGGGGAACGATGCTGCCACATGCGCCTTCCCCGACTCGCCCAGTCAAGAAGGCACGCGCGAGACCGCGGCTGGGGAAGCGGGAAAGGTCCCGATGCCAGCCGTTGGGGCTTTTTCCAATCTTGAGCTTGTGCCAAGCGTGCAAGCTACGGTGCCTGCGACCGGATCAAGAGCCGGCGTGACTGCTAATTCCCTGCTCCTTGGGTTAGCCTCCAGTTCTGGCGGAGCTTCGCAAGGGCCCCTCGCCACTCGAGTGGCGTGGAGCGAATGCGGTGACTGCTTGCCTGCCGTTGAGGTAGTGTCCAAAGGCACCTCCAGCGGGAAAGCTCTTGTCGCCGCGACTGAGTCCAGCATTGGGAGTTTGAGCTCCGCCAGCCGGCTTCAACAGGAATGGGCAGACACCACCTCGAGTGCTGATGACGGAGGGAAACTCAAGGTGCAGGGCGGTAAACCAACTCTGGTGGAATTGGACGAGCAGTTTACTGCTGCTAAGGAGTCGCTTCAGAATGCAGGCTCCCAGCTCCTTGACGCTATACAGACGACCAATGTGAGTACTGCGCCTTTAGCCTCTGGTTTCCTCTGCTAACTGGGAGACATGATCGGCGGTTTCGCGGTCCATTTTGCCATACATCCTAGCCCCCGAGTTTCAGGGTAGCTGTAGGGACAGCTGGCTCAAAAATGAACTTTGCTAAGAATCGTTGCCTTTCCATTTTTTCGCAGGAACTGAACGCACTTTGAGCCAATGTCTTCCAGAAGCTGCTGGCGAAGTACCGTGCCGGCAAGATTCAGTACCAGGAGCTGAAGAAGAAGCTGGAGAGCTGTTAGGTAAGCTTGATGCCTCTTGCTTCGTAGGCTTTGCTGTTGTCCTTTCTGCTCTTACACCTCCACTTTCAGACTCTGCCTCGCTCATAGCTTCGCTTGAGTCCCAGTTGGCTGACTCGGTGTTGGCCGATGCTGTTGAATTGCTCAAGCGGAAGCACGCAGAGGAGCTTTAGGACCTGCAAGCCCAGGCCATCCGAACTCAAGAGTTGGAGACTGCGCTGGCGAAGGCTCGAGAGGCGGAGCCATCGTTGCGGTTGGAGTTTGATCACCGGCTGGCTGAAGAGAGGAAACTCCTCTCTGCGGAGTACGACGGCAAAGTGAGCAAGCTTCGCGCGACCTTGGGGAGCAAGGTCAAGAGTCACGGCGCCCAAATTGATGATCTGCAGACTCTTTGGGGGCTCGACAACGAGCGTTACGACAAGGAGATCGGTGTTTGGCGCGCCCGCGACCGCAAGGTTTAATCCGGCCTGCTGGGACTGGAGGAAGCTCTTCGCGGTATACTTCCTTTCCTATTTCTCTGCTCTTGCTCTTTTGTGCTGTCCCCTCACTCTCTGATTGCCCTTGCAGGAGCCTTCCCTGACTCCAACGAGACTGCTGCGGCGGCGCTGAAGGAATACAGGGTGGAACAGAAGATCGTCCCCAGTAGTGACCCCAAGGCCGAGCTTTCCTCAGGGGAGTTGGTGGCGTTGGCCAAAGGCATACTCCATCCGGCTACCAAGCTGGGTAAGGATCTGCATGAAGCCCTTGTCTCCATCTTTAAAACCTTGTGGCCGGGAAGGGCGGTGCCTGGCGAGGTCCAAACCCTTCTCAAGTGGGTTCTTCTCGTGCCCAACCGGCTTGATGTCTGGAGGGAGTCCACGGCTCGGGCTGGTGCTCAGTAGGCTCTGGAGTTCATGCTCTCCTGGTATCCAGGTGTCAACCTGGACCAGCTAGAGAATCTTCATGAAGGCGGATTAGCTAGCCTTGACGAAGCCAAGCTCCGCCAGCGCGCCTGTGCCATTGCTGAGTGTGCCGAGACCGATGCACTTTTCGACGCTGGGGATAGTAACGAGTCTTTGGATGACGTGGACTTCGAAGAGCCCGACTCTCCAGAAGGACCTCGGAAAACCCCCGAAGATCTCGCTGGTAACTCCATTCCGCCATCCCCCAGCGGCGATGACTTCGTCCTGGCGTCTCGAGCTGGCTGCATTACTTCACTGGAGCTGGTTTCCTTATTTGTTTTTATGTACGCGGAAATCATGTCGTGCCCAACAACACTTCGTTCATTTGTACTGATGATGCTTCACCCCGAGTTCCTCACGTATTGATTTCTGGCTGTTTATGGACCGGATTTGACCTGACCCCTCTCAGCCTTTTCCTTTATCTCCCCATCCTTCGGCCCTTCTACCCCCAGCCGGCAGCCTGGTGTCGGCTGGTCTCCCTTGGACCGATAGCCGAATGCCGGTCTAGGGCGGGAGCGTGCCGCGGGATGAGGAGTAGTACTTTGGCATATAAGAGATCTGGCTTGGTCCAGCCCACGCACAACTATTGACCAATGCGCTCAGTTTTTTGGGTGAGCGTTCGTTAACGGCTCCGCGTTTTGTCCTCTTAGCGATTTCCCAGTGCGAGTGACCTGCCGGCTCCATTGCCCTCGACTTGGGTTGGAGGTTTGGCTCGGGGTCCGGCTCGCACACGGTACTTACTCGTCTGACAAGGGATTTGATTCGTTGGGTCACAGGTGTTTCCTCTCAATGACTTTCCTAGGTGGGTGACCTACCGGCTCCATCCCACGCGGTGTAGGGTAGAGGTTGGGGTCGGGGTCTGGTCCGCACACAGTACTCGTTCGGCTAACGAGAGGGTCGTTTCGTCGAGTTGGGGCTGCCGGCTCCCGTTCTGAGCCGGTCTCCAGCCCCCATGAATAATGCTTAGAAAGGTAAAAGGTACTTTGGAGCACTTTTCTAGGGATCAGCCATATGCCGCCCAACTTTCTTTTATTCAACATCACTTGTTCGAGATACAAGGTTTTTGCCTTGGCTTAACCGAAGGTCTTAAGCGATCTTGGACTTGTCCCAGGCAAAGCTGCGGAATGCCTCCCCCTACCTCGAGGAGGGGCCAGCCCCCGAGACAAGAGCTTTTGACTCCTTGCCCGCTTCGAGCGGTGTCGTCGTGGTGAAACAACATATGCCATAGGATGGCTTAAATGGGGGCCGAACTAGATGCTGGAGGATTCGGGAGAGGGGAACGAGCTAAAAAGCACGACAGAAAGAGGCACTGATCTACCCAGGTTCGGGGCTCTCGTAAGGAGATAACACCCCTACTCCTGCTCTACTGATTGTATATTTGGGTCGATGTAGTACACAACAATGGTGCTTCCAAGCTCTCTGCTAGAGAAGGAAGATGAACTGCTAAGTGTAGGAACACAGAGAGACCAACCCTTTACCAGGGCTCCCTATGCCACCTTATATAGTGGTGGCCAGGGTTACAGCGGTCATACAAGACCACAAGACACGGGCTACACTCCAAACAGGAGCTGGTGACGATGGCAGAGACCCTTGACTTCGCCCCTGATTGCTCTCGATGGGACGCCATATCCCTGTACCTTGTACCTCTTGAACTGTGGCCTTACCTCTGTGCGGTAAGCTCGTACTTGTGCACAGTGAGGGTAGGTAACCTCCACTGTGCACCCTGCCATCTTACTCTCCTACCATGCTTGGATGTTTTCTTCCTTGATTGTAGGGATGTGACACCTTGGTTGACTTAAGTATCCCGGATATGACCGTTGGCCATACCCAGGACTTATATACCGGACCAACGACCTATGAGGGTCGGGTAATCCGGCCTCCCCTGCTCCTGCACAACACACCAAATGGTTAGGCCGGCATATCTAAGTATATGCCGGCACACATATACCAGTATTCCGGCTATACCGGCATATCCAGACACCAGCCGGGATATACATATATGCCGGCCTGGCCGATGCTCCTATATTCCGGCCAGGCCTTTTCTTGGTCAACGGGCATAAAGTCAACCATAGACCTTGTGTCTTTCTAGTCTCTTGACCCTACCGGGGGTTATCCCCCCGACACTAGTCCCCGAAGCTGCCGAGGTTCCCCAGTCATAGCTGTGGAGCCTCGACAGGTTCAACATACCTTTCTTCATTATGTCCCGGTGATCAGATTATATCCCGGCCTCTGTTCCTGTTCCAAAACTTATTTCGGCCGGTCCCGAGGGTATTCCGGACGGAACATATACATCGGGCAGTTAATCCGACATATAGACGAGTCTTCCTCGAGAAGCCATGCCTGACAGCTTTGCATCAAAACTTGTAACTGTCCTGCCACCTCGAACGGTCACCCACGATGTGACGGTTCACAGTGCAGTTACTCCTTGCCATCATTGCGTCATGGCACGGTTACCGGAACCGCCGCCCCACTCCGTGCCGCCACGTGGCGACTCTCTGCAGGAACGGTCGGGGGAGTGGAACACTCCCACGATCCCCACGACCCTGACCTGGCAGCATATAAATAGGGCGGCGGGGGTAAACTTATCTTTTTACCCCCCACCATCGTCTTCCTCGCCTGCTCCTTTGCCTCCTGCGCTCCACCGCCGGTCCGAAGAACAGCATCTCCGCCGCAGCCGTCCTGCTCCCCGCTGACGCCGACGCTCGACGGCGCCCGGCATCTCCGTCGACGACGCCGCCGCTGCCGCACCGTTCCTCCGCGACATTGCAGGGAGATTGGATCTTCTTCTGCATGCTCGCCGCCGCTCCATCGTCGCCGGCCAAGCTCCGGTGAGTTCCTCTCTCCCTCTGTTCTTCCTCTTTGATGCTTCTTCATAGCTTCTCATTAGTAGCCATATCCGCATAGATCTAGTGCAGTTCCTCTCTGGATTCGACTAGCATTGCTAACAGCGCTCACAGGTGTTCTTCCTTGGAATTTTTACCCTTATTTGTTTCCTGTTTTAACTGGCTCGGTAGATCTTTGATTTCTGCTAACCTTGGGGAGAGTGGTATGCCGGAGAGACTAACCTCCCTCTTTTCTCCGGCCTTGATAGGAATATCATCACGGGACTCCGGCTCTCACGCCTTGTCCCGGCCACTAAGATGGCATCTTCAAGCATGACGGGCACCTCGGCCTCTGAGGAAAATACCTCGGCCCGAGCCCAAGGACGCTCCGGCTGGGAGGGGTCGAAGGTTACTCCGGCCGACATATCCTGGGTCACCTCCACCAGGAGAGTCCCGGAGGGCGTAGCATGCCGGCTACCAGCAGGAGAAACTGTGCCGGCACCTGAGCCTGGCGAACGCGTCGTCTTCCTCGCCCACTTCGAGCGTGGCTTCGGCCTGCCGGCATCGGACTTCTTCTGGGACTTCCTCAACACCTACGACCTACAACCTCATCATATCCCGGCCAATGCCGTGATGATCCTCTCCGCCTTCGCTGCTTTTTGCGAGGGCTATGCCGGCATAGTGCCCCTTACTCAAGGCTGGGCGAAGTACTTCCAACTGCGGAAGCAAGTCGTCCAAGAGCCGCCCCGGAGCAAGGACGACCCGCCGGAGACAGCCCAGGAAAAGAAGGACCGCCCCATGACCCTCTGCGGCGCGGCCACCATCATGTCCCGAAAGGGCTCGGACTTCCCCAAGGTGGAACTCCTGGAATCTTGCAAGAAGTGGCAGAAAAGCTTCTTCTACGTCAAGAACACCACCGACGAGGATCTGCTCAACCTGCCGCCATTTGTGGACGAGCCGCCCTTGGCTATGACGAACTGGACCTACAACCCGAAGAACTCGGTGATGCCGGTGAATGCGCTTCACCGGGTTAAGGGCGAGCTCCTGGATGCCGGTCTTACTCCTCAAGACCTGGTGGCCTGCTATATAAGCCGGCGCGTCTCCCCTCTGCAGCGCCGGCCGCACAAGATCTGCCAGATGAGCGGGCCAATGGACCCCACCCGGCACTCCACACACGAACTGACTCCGGCCGATATTCTGCGCCGGATTAAGGATGTCTGCAAGTCCTCTCAGGCCACTTTTGCCTGGGGGCTAGAACCATACAGCCGGGATAGGCCCGCCCCAACGGTAAACCATCTTATCCGATACATAAAGTCCATGTCCGGCACATAGATACTTAAGCCGACACATGTCTGTTTGCCGACACATATCATATTGATCCGACATACCTCTTCCACCGGCATATTTCCTTGTCTGAATACTTGACTTTGCTGTTTATACAGAAATTCAGCTTCCAAGCCATGGAAAACTCCCGGATCAAGATCGCGGCGGACCGCACTGTTGTGGATGTTGAAGATCCGGATCATTGGGATAAGCTTCCCAGGAGCACCCGTGCTGCAGCTGCCATGGGTAAGGGCTCTTCATCCCGGCATTATACTCAAGACCGGAGTGAGATTGATTCTGATGAGGAGATCCTGCTGTACTATGACCCGATGCCACTTGCGTACGCCTTTCCAGAAACACCTATTGCTTACGAGTTTCCAATGCCGTCCTCAGCTATCCCGGACGATATGGTTATCGACGCCGCCCCTCTGAACCAGGGACCTCCTTCCACCGGCGGACGTGCCGGCCGGAAGCGAGGGGTGAAGCCCCAGTCCGACACACCTCAGAAGTCGAAGAGGCAGAAGGTCTGCGTTCCCATACCGAAGAAACCGAGACCTGTCGCCGCGGGGTAAGTTCCTTCTGCTTGTTTCATTTCCGACATATCTCTTGCTTGCATTATTGACTTGGCGTTTTTTCTCTTTCAGAGCTCCTCTTGCGCCGGAACAAGCTTCTGGCTCGAGTGGCGACCCGAAAGTTACCAAGCCCGCGGCCACTGCTACCTCCGACATACCCTCTGCCAGCCACACGACCTCCCCGGCGCCGGCATCCTCGCCTGCGCCCGACAAGACCTCCTCCCCGGCGAAGGACGTTCCTCCGCCGGAACAAGACACCTCTGCCCCCGACGTCCACATGGACTCGGGGGCTCAACAGGAACCTCCGGCTCCTGATGTCCACATGGACACAGGAGCCCACCAAGAAGCACCAGACTCCGGCGCGCCCACCAGCGACGCCGGCACAACTGAAGACGCCGGAGCAGACATCAAGGGTAAAGGCCCTTTAGTGCCAGAAGTCCGGACTATTCCGGATCCTGCCTCTGCTGGCCAAGATGCACCGGCCGCACCGGAACAGCCCGTGCCCAAAACTCCTTCTGCTGAAACGACTCCTGCACCGGCCAAGACCACGGCGCCGGCCAAGACCTCTGCCCCGGCCAAGTCCGGCACATTGAAGATCCAGCCGACCAAGTCCGGCACTCCATCCGCCGCCACTGCTCCTCCTAAGGCAACGCCTCAGACCAGCTCTGCTCTGGCCCTGCATCTTGGCAGGGCAGCAGCCCGGCCTGGCTACCGGCGCAACTTCTTCGACACGCCAGAACTTGAGGGCATCATCCCCCTGGTGACAAAGAGTAACCAAAGCCTCGGGTCTCTCAAGGAGCATTGCACCAAGTGGAACGACGCCGGCAGCATGGACACCGTGGACTCCAGCAGCAAGAAGAAGGCCGAAGCCGCGGCTACTGGCAGCCCAGCAGATATCCTGGCCGTGAAGCCCCTACCGATCGCCTGCGAGCTCCTCAGCCTCCAGCAGACACTTCAGCGATTGGCCGATGCCACCAACGTAAGTCCTTTCTACCTATACACATATCCCCAGTCCCCGAAAATGTCGGCTGTCCGGGATACGGACATCCAGGATTTTCTCATAGTCTTTTAGCTAGCTTCTTTTGAATTAACTGCCGACATATGAGCTCGATCCGAGCTTCAAATCCTAGTCACCGAGGGCCGGGATAGGTGCGCAGCACCTGTGTCGGGTCTTTAGCAATTTCACATCTCAATTATCTTTCAAATCCTCTCGACCGAGATATAAGCTCGTTTCGAGCTTCAAATCCTAGTCACCGAGGGCCGGGATAGGTGCGCAGCACCTGTGCCGGGTCTTCAGTAGAATGATCACTTGATAGAATTTTCAACTTAATTTCCATGCCGAATTTCTCTGCTGATATTTTAAATCCGGGCACTTTTGCAGCGCATGAACAACACCCGGGCCGACCTATATCATGACTTGGTATGCGAGCATCGGAAGTTATCCGACGAGCATAGCAAGCTTCAGCTGGAGCTGTCCCAGAAAGGTAATTTCAGCCGACATACCTTGCCCCTTCTCAATAGACCTCTGGCCGACATATCTTAATATGCCGACACCTAATCTTTGTCCGACATTTCGCAGCTGGTGCCGAAGCCCAAGTCACCGAGCTTACCAAGAGAGTGAAGGAACTGACAGGTATGCCGGATCCCCTTAATCTTCAACTAATCCTTCTGTACTTCAAATCCTTTAATGTTTTCACTGTTTTCTTTCTTCAAATCCTTGTTTTGACTTCAAATCTTTTCAGACGAGAAAGCTGCACTGGAGGCACGCCACCAGGACTGTGTGTCCTCAGTGGATGTAGCCAAGCAACTGGACGACCGGGATGCTGGTCACAAGGCCGAGGTTGAGCAGCTGAAGGGCCGGATCACCGAGCTTCTGGACGAAAAGGAACAGAGGGAGGGCCTACTGAAGAAAACCCAGTCCCTGCTTGTCATCTCCGAGACTGATGCCTCCAACGCCCACGCTGAACTGGATAGCCTGAAGGAGCAGGCCACCAAATGGGAGGTTACAGTTTCACAGCTGAATGCCGACCTTGCCAGTAAGCTTCAAATCCTTTCCCTTTATCCTTCCCGACATAGTGTAATTCTCTCCGGCATATTCTCCTTTTGCTAACATTGTTTCTATTCCTCAGACATGTTTCCCGCTTCCGTCGGAGACGTTGAGAGGGCTTTGCAGTTGGATCGAGAAAACCGAGGTGTTCCGGTTGACTCGCCCAACTGGGACATGTCGGAGCAGCTGCTGGCTCTGCAGTCCCGGAAAAACGCCATGACGCTCTACACTGAAGAACTCTTCTATGGCGCCCAGGAGGCATTCTCTGCCCTCTGGCCGGGACAAAGGACTCCCACTGATCCCGTCGACCTCGGCAACGATCTGCAGCTGGCCAAGGTTCGCCTCCGGGAGTGGCGAGATTCCGGCGCGAGGGTTGGAGCTGACGAAGCTCTCAGCTACTTCTTGTCCTGGTATGAAAAGGCTGACTTGGAGACTTTGCGCACTGTGCGCGAAGGATCCATCTGGACCACGGATCCGGAACATATCCGGCGCCGGCGAGAGTTGGCCCACAGCTATGTGGACTATGCCGACACCGACGCCTTCGTCCGGGACATCCGCGAGCCGGAGAAGAAGGGCGATGCCGGGACATCCGCCGCTGCTGAGGGCTCCGACTCCAGCCAGGATGATGAGGAAGCTGAAGAGGCCGGCACTGATGCTCCGGAACAGGCATCTGCCCCGGGCGGAGGTGATGGCTCCATTCCATCTGCTGGGTCCGGCACTCCTGAAGCCGACATTTCCACCGCCACTGCTCCACCAGCCGGCGCCTCTGCTTCTGCCGCTGCTCCTTGACTTTGCAGCACAAACACTTTAAGTTTTATCAGATCCCCGGTATGCCGGGTGCAGATGTAATATACACGTTTAATTTCCTTTGGTTTGCTTCCTGAACAAGTTTTATCTTGGTTTGCTTGTTACTAATGCCGGATCATCTTTTGGCTAAGTCACCGAGTTGTTTTCCTGTTTCCTCAATTTCACAACCTTGGCTGCTTGTCTACCTCAATTGGCTTTCGACGTATGAGTCTCAAGGTTGCTTCCTCGAACATACAGTACTTTAACTTTGAGACTTAGACTTCAAATCATCCGACACTTTAAATTTTAACTTTAGCTTTAACGAAAATGTCGGTTCGCTTGCTTTGTATTTCCTTAGCCGTTTTCCATGTGTAGACAATCTCCGGCATCTACTCTTGCTAGCCATGAAGCCGGGTTTCGGACAGCAGCTGAGTCGAAGAGTGGCCTTTGGTGCCGACACATTACTAGGCCGACATAGGAAACATTCAAATAAAGCCAGCCGGCATATAGCAAAAAACTGTAAATAAACAACAAATATACCTCGGAGCTAGTTACCCGGCTTCTTCGGGATGCCGGTATTTCATTCATTAGTCTTGTGCCGGCACAACACGCCGGCATACAAAGGAAAATATGGAAATACATACATTGTGTTGCTCAGGAGTAAAAGGGGCGCAGTAGAGCTATGTTCCATGGCCTCTTGGTTTCTTCTCCGGACCTGTCCGCCTTATTCTTCTTGGGGTCCTGCGCATCTATAAGATAATAGGCATCATTGTGCAGAGCTCTGCTCACAATGAATGGCCCCTCCCATGGAGGAGTTAACTTATGCCGGCCTTCTGTTCCTTGCTTTAGCCGGAGTACTAGATCTCCCTCTTGAAATCTCCTTGGATTTACCTTCTGCGCATGATAGCGTCTGAGGTTCTGCTGATATACTGCTGTTCTTGACAGAGTTATTTCCCTTGCTTCCTCTAGCAGATCAACATCATTTTCTCTGGCTTCTTTAGCCTCTTCCTCAGTATATAGCACTATTCTTGGTGCATCATGTATTACATCTGTTGGAAGCACAGCTTCTGCTCCATACACCAGGAAAAATGGTGTGTAGCCTGTTGATCTATTCGGAGTTGTTCTTAAACTCCACAGCACTGCTGGCAGCTCATCTAGCCAACATCCCGGAGTTTTCTCCAGGGGCTCTATCAGCCGGGGTTTTATGCCGGATAATACTAGCCCATTCGATCTCTCTACTTGGCCATTGGCACAAGGGTGGGCAACCGACGCAACGTCCAGCCGGATTCCCACTTCCTCACAAAATCTGGCAAATGGCCCTTGGGCAAAGTTTGACCCATTGTCAGTGATGATGCTATGAGGAACACCATATCTCAAGATTATATCCTTTAAGAATTTCACTGCTGTGTGACCATCACACTTGCTTATGGGCTTCACTTCAATCCACTTGGTGAACTTGTCCACCATGACCAGGATATGGGTCATTTTCCCTCTGGCCGGCTTAAAAGCCCCGACCATATCCAGGCCCCAAACAGCAAAGGGCCAGGTTATTGGGATAGTTTTCAGGGCAGATGCCGGCTGATGAATCTGGTTGGCATATCTTTGACACCCATTACATTTCCGGACCAAGTTTTCTGCCTCTTGCAGTGCCGTTGGCCAATAGAAGCCATGCCGGAATACCTTTGCCACCAATGCCCTGGACGAAGCATGGTGACCACACTCCCCCTGGTGAATTTCCCGGAGCATCTCCAGACCCTCCGCAGATTCGACACATCTCTGCAATACTCCGGTGGTACTTCTCTTGTATATTTCTTTGTTGATGATGGTATACGCTTTGGATCTCCTTATAACCCGGCGGGCCTCGGTTTCATCCGCCGGCACTTGACCATCCACCATGAAGTTCATGATAGGACGTGCCCATGAGGGCACTTCCCTGACAGTGAACACTGCCTGATCTATTTCCATCATTTCGACCGACACATAATCGATCTCCATGGGCTGCGAAGTTCCCGGGACTGAAGAATCAGTCCCCGGGTATGCCGGAGCAGTCCCCGGGTATACCGGCACAACCTCTTGGCACATTTTACCCTTGCCTTTAGTTTTGCTCCGGAATACTGTACTAACAGCATATGCCGGCCCAGTCCCCGGGACTGAGGAAACAGTCCCCGGGTTATCCGTCCTGGCTCCGGTATCTATCTCCATTGGAACTGCTTCGTCTGGACCTGGCGGGACATAAATGGAGGATGACTCCGGCGAGGGTTTGATCGATGGCTTCCTCAGATGCTCCAGCGAAATGCCGGGCGGGATTGAATCTCGGGAAGACCCCAGCTTGGATAATGCATCGGCTGCATCGTTCTGAGCCCGGAGAACGTGCCGGAACTCACAACCTTCAAAGTAACCACTTAACTGCTGCACTAGGAAACGGTATGATGCCATGTTAGCATCATGCGCGTCCCATATGCCGGAACACTGCTGAATCACTAAGTCAGAATCACCGAAGCACATAATCCGGCGAATTCCTATGTCCTTAGACACCTTCAGGCCATGCACAAGTGCCTCATATTCCGCCACATTATTTGATGCTGCAAAGTGAATCTGCAGGACGTATCTCAGCTGGTCATTCTTTGGTGAACTGAGAACTATGCCGGCACCCAAGCCATGGATTGTCTTGGACCCATCGAAATGCATCCTCCAATAATTGGCATCTGGCAATGGTGGCTCATACTGTATCTCGGCCCAGTCAATAAAGAAATCAGCCAAGACCTGGGACTTGATTGTATCCCTCTTATCGTACTGCGGTGTATATGGTGAAAGCTCTATTGCCCACTTTGCTATCCGGCCGCTGGCATCTTTGTTGCCTATAATTTCCGAGATAGGGGCCTCGGCCACTACCCGGATTGGATGCTCTTGGAAGTAATGCTTGAGCTTCTTGGCCGCCATATAGACACCATAGGTCATCTTCTGATAGTGGGGGTAATTTTGCTTTGAGGTGGAGAGGACTTCACTCAGATAATATACCGGCCGCTGCACGGTTTTGCCTCCTTCCTCTCGCTCTACTACCACCACAGCACTGACAACTCGGTTGGTTGCCGCTATATAGAGCAACATTGGCTCCCGGGGCATCGGAGACGCTAATACCGGCGCTGTTGACAACAACTGTTTCAATTCTTTGAAAGCTGCATCTGCTTGCGTTGTCCAGACAAATGTGTCGGACTTTTTCATCAACTGATATAACGGCAGAGCTTTCTCTCCCAGCCGGCTTATGAAGCGGCTCAGGGATGCGAGGCACCCAGTGAACTTCTGTACTTCCCTCAAATCTGTCGGCGGCTTCATCCTTTCTATGGCACGAATCTTGCCGGGATTCACCTCAATACCCCGGCTGGAAACAAGGAAACCGAGCAACTTGCCCGCCGGCACACCAAAGGTGCACTTAGCCGGATTCAACTTCATCCGGAATCTCCTCAGGTTCCCAAAGGTTTCCCGGAGATCATCTATGAGAGTCTTGCTCTCCTTGGTTTTTATGACGATATCATCGACATATACCTGCACATTTTTATCTATCTGATCGTGCAAACACTTTTGCATACACCTTTGGTAAGTTGCGCCGGCATTTCTTAAACCGAACGGCATAGTGAGATAGCAATAAGCCCCGTACGGGGTAATAAAGGATGTCTTTATTTGATCTGGCTCAAACAAGGGGATCTGGTGGAAACCAGAATAGGCATCTACGAAATGATAACAGTTCACATCCGGCTGTGGAATCAATCACTTGATCGATCCGAGGGCAGCGGGAATGGATCTTTAGGACATGCCTTATTCAAGTTGGTGTAATCAACACACATCCGCCATACTTTCACTATGGCGGGCTCGTCTTTCTTCTTTTCCACCAAAACCGGATTAGACACCCAATCCGGATGAAGTACTTCCTTGATAAAGCCAGAGGCTAAGAGCCTGGCCACTTCCTCCCATATGGCTTTCCTTCTATCGCCGGCATTCCGCCGGAGCGGCTGCTTCACTGGCTTAGCATCGGGTCTCACGTGCAATGCGTGCTCAGCCAGCTCCCTCGGCACACCTTGCAGGTCCGAAGTAGACCATGCAAAGATATCCCGATTCTCACGGAGGAAGCTGATGAGCTCGCTTTCCTATTTGGGATCCAAACTTGCCCCAACCAGGGCATGGCGCTCCGGGAAAGCTTCATCCAGAGGCACCTTTTTGACTTCCTTACTCACTTGAAAAGAAACGCTGCCACCGGGATTCGACATGCCCGGCATAAATTTGCCGGCCACGACCGTCTCAGCAATCTCTACTGCTCGCTTGAGCCTCTTCCTTTCCTCTGCAATGATCAGAGTCTCGGCCAGATTGGATCCGGCGGTGGCACATGCCATCGAACGCTTGTAATCACCAATGATGGTGATCACTCCTTTGGGTCCCGGCATCTTCATCTTCAGATACGCCACATGCGTAGAGGCCATGAATTTTGCCAGTGCCGGTCTACCCAGCAAAGCATGGTAGGGGCTCTCCAGATCAACCACCTCGAACATGAGGTTTTCCACCCTGCAGTTATCCCGGCTGCCAAACATCACATCCATCCGGATCTTGCCCATCGGCGCACACGAAAGTCCCGGCACAATGCCGTGGAACGTGGTCTTGCTCGGTTCCAGCATATTTTCCTTGATTCCCAGCTTCTCCATCGTATCCCGATACATGATGTTGATGCTGCTTCCATTATCAATGAGGACCTTGCTGAATCTTACGTTATTAGCCGGCCCGACGAATGTCGGATCCATCACCAGAGCATATCCGCCGGGATTTGGCATGATCCGGGGATGATCTGCCCTGTCCCAACCAACAGCCTGGTCAGACCAGTACATCAGCTTTGGCACAGCCGACATAACGGCATTCACCTCTAGACACCGCCGGTACAAGCTCTGCTTGTCTGTTCTCTCGGTCTCAAAGACCATATAGCTCTAATCATACTCCTTGTACTCATTCCGGCCCGCTCCTGGGCCTCCGGCGTTATATTCCGGATTATAGCTCTGGTCAACTTGATTTACGCCGGCATTTCCGGCGTTGCTCTGATTCCCAGGGTTAACCGGCCTAGGTGGGACTGCAATCATATTGGCCCCTGTCAACGGCGATGGAGCTGCCGGGACAGAGGGTCTAGCCGGTCCCCAGGGACCTGCACGACCTGCTAATATGTCGTCCAGCCACGAACAGTTCCTTGTCAAATGGTTTGCCGGCTTTCCCGGCTGGAATGTGTGGAACACACAAGGCTTGTCCATGGCAAGACCCACAGTATACTTCGGCCACTGCTTCTTCTGGCCGGCGGCTCCGCCGGCATTCTTGTTGGTCCAGACATTCTTCTTCTGGAACGGCTGTGCTTGCTGCTGCGGCTGCTGCTGAGGCTGCTGATAGTCCTCATATCTCGGACGCTGGCTACTGCCGGCGCCCCCTTGCTCTTCCTCCACAGCTGCAACTTGTGCTGCCCCATACCGGTGATCCGGCCTTTCATCTCTTCTCTTGTTCCGGTTATCAGTGCGATAATATTGCCCTGATCTCCCGGCATTGCTGGTGTTCCCCTGGGTTTGCCCCTGTCCTTGTGAATCGAGACTGGGCTGCATGGGATCTCCCAGAGCATAACTATCAGCGATCTTGATTGTTTCGGCCAGCGTGGCCGGCATTTGCCTCTGAAGCTTTTGCCACATCATGGTGCCATGCCGGCACCCATGAGCGAACCACATGATGGCCTGCTGCTCATTGATTCCTTCGCAGGAATTGCGCAACGTGCACCACCTGGTCAGATAGTCACGGTCAGTCTCATTCACTCCTTGCCGGCAGTTAGCCAGCTGCTGCGGACGGTTGGGCCTCTTGTATGTACTGGTAAAGTTCGACACAAACTGCTCTTCGAAATCAATCCAGCCGTTGATACTCCCGGCCGGCAAATTATTCAGCCATATCCTGGCTGGACCTTCCAACATCTGCGGCACATATCGTACCGCCCATCTGAGGTTTCCTCCGGCGATGTTCACCGCTGTGGAGTAATCCTCCAACCAATCTTCCGGCTTCGTACTGCCATTATATGTCCTCGCGCCACGCGCGAGCTGGAAGAAGTAAGGCACCGGCTCCCCCATAATCCGGGGTCCGAAACACATAGGGCCCGGAGCTCCTTGTCTCTCCACCAACTCTGATTGGTGGATCTTGTCCAGCTTGAAACGTGCATCATTGGCTTCCAAGGACCGAGGTCCAAGCCGGGATGCTATTGGGCCTGCGATCATCTGCTGCTGCTGCTCCGGCTGATGCTGCTCACTATGCCGGCCTTGCTGGTGCTGCTGCTGATATCCCGCCCTGGCAAGGGCGGAATTGCCGTCATCCTCTCGATGTCCTGGATGGCCTGCACCCTGCTGCTGCGCTGCACCTCCGCCGCCCTGTTGCTGACGCCGGGCTGCACTGTTACTCCGGCCACCACCGGCCGCGCCTGCTTCATGCCCGGCCGGCACACTCTGGCCGGGCTTCTTGCTGCCGACATACTTGTCAGCTTGGCCGACATTCTTCTGCACCATCGCCTGCTTTCCGGCGACAGCCGGTTCGTACACCTGGATCTGCTTGTCCTGGCGGCCAGAGGTCACACTTCCGGCACGCCGGGCGCTAGGATGCAGGGACGAGGCTTGGCCCCTCGACCTCGCGCCGGCACCTCCCGCCGACACAATGTACTGAGACGCCCCGGCACCCGGGTTTGCCTTCTTAAAGGCCTCCTGCTGCTTTGTAGCTTCAGACAAAAGTTGGTTAAGCCGGGCTTGCTGCTCACGCAGTGCTTCGCCGGATAAACAAGATAAATCCTTAGCTACCTCGGCCGCCGCTCTAAGGTTCTTTACTGGCGAACTATAGACTACCTTAGGCACAGTACTAGTTGCGGTATGACTCTTATCTCTAGCATCTTTTCCTATCTCAGCATTAAGATTTCTGCCTCTAGTTCTAACCTCTTCTATCCGGCTAGGCCGGATTACTACAGGAGTAAAACCATGGGCTGCCTCATACTCACGGAGTTGCCGGTTAAACCGTTCGCGCTCCTGGTTCATGGCCAGGGCCTCGTCGACGAGGGCCTGACGAGATCCCTCCAGGACCTCCCTTGTCTGCTCCGGATCAACGCCGGATCGCACCGGCTCGAGAAGCCTGTCGATGATGGGAAGAAGAACCTGGCCCCTAGCCGGCACACCGGAAGTGCCGGCCAGGTTCTCCGCACGCTCCAACGAAGGACGCGCCGACCTCTTGACCTTCGGCGGCTCCAGAGGAGAAGCTCCGGCCGCTGCTGCTTTGCCGGCATCTTCCGCCGGCGGCACGGATGTGTCGGCCATCATCACCTCAGCCGGCTCTACTGAGCGAGCGCTACGCCCAGCGTGAGCCAGCCGATGTGACGGAGGATCCGACGCCACCAGCACCTCCTTCCTCCAAATTCTCTCAGTCCCCACGTACACCTCGTGGGAACCGAAAGACATAATCCGGCCATCCTTGGGGAACGGCCGGCCACCGAGACAACCGGCGTTGTCACTGACGAAACTGAGCGAGCCTAGCCTCTGGACGAGGCCAGAGACCACGCGCACTCCCGGAGCTGCTATCACAGACCCCGTCCGAATGAACACTCCGCCCAGCATATCGATCTGCCCCACGGTGGGCGCCAAATGTCGTCGTGGTGAAACAACATATGCCATAGGATGGCTTAAATGGGGGCCGAACTAGATGCTGGAGGATTCGGGAGAGGGGAACGAGCTAAAAAGCACGACAGAAAGAGGCACTGATCTACCCAGGTTCGGGGCTCTCGTAAGGAGATAACACCCCTACTCCTGCTCTACTGATTGTATATTTGGGTCGATGTAGTACACAACAATGGTGCTTCCAAGCTCTCTGCTAGAGAAGGAAGATGAACTGCTAAGTGTAGGAACACAGAGAGACCAACCCTTTACCAGGGCTCCCTATGCCACCTTATATAGTGGTGGCCAGGGTTACAACGGTCATACAAGACCACAAGACATGGGCTACACTCCAAACAGGAGCTGGTGACGATGGCAGAGACCCTTGACTTCGCCCCTGATTGCTCTCGATGGGACGCCATATCCCTGTACCTTGTACCTCTTGAACTGTGGCCTTACCTCTATGCGGTAAGCTCGTACTTGTGCACAGTGAGGGTAGGTAACCTCCACTGTGCACCCTGCCATCTTACTCTCCTACCATGCTTGGATGTTTTCTTCCTTGATTGTAGGGATGTGACACCTTGGTTGACTTAAGTATCCCGGATATGACCGTTGGCCATACCCAGGACTTATATACCGGACCAACGACCTACGAGGGTCGGGTAATCCGGCCTCCCCTGCTCCTGCACAACACACCAAATGGTTAGGCCGGCATATCTAAGTATATGCCGGCACACATATACCAGTATTCCGGCTATACCGGCATATCCAGACACCAGCCGGGATATACATATATGCCGGCCTGGCCGATGCTCCTATATTCCGGCCAGGCCTTTTCTTGGTCAACGGGCATAAAGTCAACCATAGACCTTGTGTCTTTCTATTCTCTTGACCCTACCGGGGGTTATCCCCCCAACAAGCGGGACTTCCTTGGACAGGCTCGCCGGCTTGAGGTGTAGAGCCGGCAGTCCCAGCGCCGGGCGGTCCGGCTGGACTATCGCCACCCTCTGCAGCAGTTGACACTTCTCTTCAGCAATGACCAAGGCCTCCGCTAGTTTGGAGCTAGCTCTTGCACACTCTATTGACTTCTTGTAGCATCCCGTGACAGTGATCACCCCGCGAGGGCCTGGGAGCTTCATCTTCAAGTAGGCGTAGTGCGGGACCGCCATGAACTTGGCCAAGGCTAGTCGGCCAAGCAGCGCGTGGTAGGGGCTGTTGAGGTCTACCACCTCAAACCAGATCGGCTCGCGATGATGATTGTCCTTCTTGCCGAACAGCACCTCCAACTCGATCCTTCCCATCGATGTACAGGAGTGCCCAGGGACGATCCCATGGAAGGTGAGCTTAGTTGGCTTCAGTTGGATCTCTGGGATCCCGAGCTTCTCCATCGAAGTGCGGTAAAGAAGGTTGATGCTGCTGCCTCCGTCAATGAGTACTCGTGAGAACCGGCAAGTATGCATCTCAGAGAACACGATTGGGTTCAAGACCAGCGCGTAGCCCTCGGGCCTCGGCATGAGCTACGGGTGATCTTCGCGTCCCCGGGTAATCGACGCGTCAGACCAATGCATGTACTGAGGTCCGACTTGCACGATAGCATTTACCTCGACACCAAACCACGGTTCATCCCTTGGCTCCTCCTCCTGGGAAGTAAACACATGGTATTGCTCCACGTTCACCTCCTCGGGGTAGTCCCCTGCTGCCTTGGCTGGCTGTCGATTCTTGTTTCCATGCGCTTCAGCCGGCTGGCCCGGTGGCGGTCCAGGAAGCTGGTGGTTTCCTTGCTCTAGATCTCTGGTGAAGCTGCACTGGCGAGTGGTATGCACTGCCGGCTTGCCTGAAACGCTATGGAACTTGCAGGGTTGGTCCAGCATCACCTCGATGGTGTACTTATCCTTGCTGAATTTATCCCCTTTGCGCTTCTGGCTTCCACCCGCAGCCCCCGGGCTTCCTTGAACGGCAGCCACTTGCTGAGAGCCATACTTGTTGTCGTGGCGCTCATCTTTTCTCTTGCCGTGTCGATCACGGTGGTGGTGTCCTCCTGGGCCGGTGACCGGCTGAGATTGGCCTCCGGTTGGCGCTGGTTTGACGCACTGCACCCTCGCAGCGGAGTCGGCAGAAGCGTACTTGTCCGCTATCTCCATGAAGCCCGCCATTGACTTCAGCTCGGCCCTGTGGAACTTGTGCTTCAGTAGGGTTCCTTCCCTGCATCCATCCATGAAGTAGCTGATGGCTTGTTCCTCGCCCACTCCTTCGCACGAGTTGCGCAGCTCGAACCATCTCGTGAGGTAATCACGATCTGGCTCATCAGGGCCTTGCTTGCAGAGGGCCAGCTGTCGCGGGCGGGCGATTGCTTGTAGGTTCCCGTGAATTTCTTGATGAATGCCTCTTGGAAATCATGCCAGGAATTGATCTGCAGAGCCGACAGGCTGTTGAGCCACGTCCGGGTAGATCCCGGCAGCATGAGCGGTGCGTAGCGCACCGCTGTCCTCTTATTGCCGCCCGCGATGTCGATGGCTGTGACGTAGTCCGACAGCCAGTCTTCCGGCTTCACCGCCCCAGTGTATTTGGGCATGTCTCGTGGGAGTGCAAACTTGGCCGGGAAAGGCTCGTTGCGGATGCGAGGGCCAAAGCAAACCGGCCCTGCCGAGGATTCCTCTTCGTCGAACTTGGAGTCTGCCAGCAGGTTGAGCCGATGGTGTGCGTCATCCTTCTGTGGATCGACATGTTCCCCGACCCTCTGGCTCATGTGCGAGCGAGCCGGATGATGACCTTGAGCGCCCTGGCCTGCTCCCTGAGCGGCTGGGCTGGCGCCACAGACTTGCCACGTGCCGGCTCCACCACGTCCACCCGAGGAGGGTGGCGCGGCCTGCTGGTGACCGCGGCGGGATCTCACGGCTGTCGGTTGTGGTGGCCGGAGTGCTGGGTATGGTGGTTTCCACCGCTTCTGCCTGGAGCTCAATTGCTCCGGCTGTGCTCCGCCGGGCCGTGGTTTGGCGATGAGGCTTCTCCATGTGACTTGTCCTGGCCGGCCACGATGATACGGTTCTCGCCTCGAGTGCCGCTCGCCTCTCCGCGTGGATCCATCGCCTGCTGATGTAGATCGGCAGCGTCCAGGAGTTCCTAGATCCGGGCTTGCTTCTCTCGCAGGCCCTCGCCTTGCAGTCCATCCAACTCGGAGGTGATGTAGCACGCGGCGCGGAGATTCTTCATAGGCATGCTGTAGGTCAGGTTGCTAATGACTAGAGGTAGCTTCACCGAGGGCGCCGCCTGGTTCAGCTCTGCTCCCAGCTCACGGCCTTGCTGACGAACTTGCCCTGCCCGGCTTGGGCCGTCTCCAGCTGGGGTGAAGCTGTGGGCGATGTTGTACTCATTGATCGTGGAGAGGACACACTAGTAGGTGTTGTCCACGTCGACCGCTTCCTTGAGGAGGTTGAGGCGCGTCTATTCCAGATCCTCAGAGGCCTTGGCCGGATCCGCGAAGATGTCGAGCGGAGCGTGCAGGTCCGTGATGGCCGCGTCCAGCATGTCCCACTCTGGAGGCGGAAGATCTTGTTCCGGTGGAGGTGGGCGTTCGAGTGGCGGGCGCGCGGCGTGCGGTATGCCACCGCCACCATCCTCCTCCAGGGGCCGCACCTTGACCATGTTGCAAAGTTGCTGCTTTCACCGTCGTCCGAGTCTGCGTCACAGAGTGGGTCAGACACATCGGTTACCTCTTTCGGGAAGGGCTTGGCGATGTAGAAGCGGTGGCTGCCAACATCGAGGAAGGAGCCGCTATTGCCGAAGCCGTTCTTGAAGTGGGCCAAGTTGTCGTCGACGCAGTCGAAGGCGCCGAACCTCCAGACGAGGCCAGAGGCGACCTTCTCGCTGAAGGGTCCCGGCCGAAACTTGATTCCGCTCGCCACCGTGCTTTTCCCCACAGTGGGCGCCAACTGTCGTGGGTATTTAGTGACAGTAGCCATGGGGTGGCTTATCGGAGGGGCTCGACGTTGGTGACGATGGGTCCGGCTCGGGATTGTGCCAACAGAGACACCTCGGTTTACCCAGGTTCAGGGCCCTCCCGGTTGGAGGTAAACCCCTACTTCCTGCCTGCTTTGTATTGATTGCTATGTAACGATTACAGTGCTCCTCGAGCTATTCGGCTGGAGGAGGAAGAAGAAGATCGGATCCCCTATGCTAAGGGTCCAGGCCCCCTTATATAGACGGGGGCCTGGTTATAGGGTTAGGTGGCGTTTCGGCCGGCTGCCGGCTCCCCGGTGGCGGTGTCCTTGGCGTGATGCCCTGGCCCTGCTCTGACAAAGGCACTTTATAAAGTGCCTTTCCCCGGGGCCGGCATCTGGAGAGCATATCCTTCACCTTTTGCCTCGGATCCCATCATGGGGAAGGGTCTTCGATCTCTCATTGGTCGGACGGGGTCGTGGCGCTCGTCACTCCTGTCTTGCGCCCCTGACGATCTTGTCAGGGCCGTTCCACTTTTGGCTAGACAGCCGTTGGGGAGTTCTGTTCCTGTCACCTGGCTCCAATCCTCCTCAGTGGAGTCGCCAGCCGGCTGCTGGCGCAGCCGGCCCTTCGGGCGGAGCCGGTCCTCTTGCGTGGAAGCCGTGGGGACTCCCCGGACACCAGCCGGCTTATTGCCTGGCCCATGGTGCGCCCCCTAAGTCATCCCCACGACAGAACCCTAGACAGCTTTGTGGCTTTGTGGAGCCTTGGTGGCTATCCTTGGGAGCCTCCAATTAAGTTGTGGATGCGTGCCCCAAGATTTGTGTAAAGGCCCGGTTCTGCCTTGAGGAACCCCTTAGTGGAAGAGTGAGCTAGGCCTTTGTGGCGCAAGCTCACACCGGAGAATAGGGTGAGGCCTTTGTGGCATTGGTTAGGCCTTTCTGGCGATACCACACCCCTCCAACAAGACGTACTCCCTTTCAAGGGAGGAACTCTGGAATACATCATCGTCTCAGTGTACCTCGGTTATTCCTATACCCGAGCTCTTTACTTATGCACTTTACATTGTGATAGCCTTCGTGTTTGAAGTCATATATCTTGCTATCACCTTGTTACTTGTATTGCTTAGCATAAGTTGTTGGTGCACATAGGTGAGCCTAGTTTATTTAGGTTTTGTGTGTTTGACAAAATAAATTCTAGTTTAATTCCGCTTTTGTTCAAGCCATTCATAAAATTTGATATCACCTATTCACCCCCCCCTCTAGGCGACATCTGTGTCCTTTGAATTGGTATCAGAGCCCAGTCTCTCATTTTAGGCTTCACTGCCTTGAGAGCAAAGATGTCGGCTAGGGGATTAGTGCAGAATAACACTTTTATATTCAATGGCACAAACTATGATACTTGGAAAATTCACATTCTTAATTATTTTTGGGTCATGGACCCAACTATGGAGCAAATTGTGGATATGGGTTTTTCTCCTCCAAAGGATTCTCAAAATCTATCTTTAGAGGACGAGAAGAACTTGTATCTCAATGCTCAAGCTACTCATGTGATTGTTAATGCTTTGAGCAATGTAGTTACCTTCTCTATCACGCCTTTTTGGAGCACTCATGAGATATGGACAAAGCTTCAAGAAAAATATGGTGTGTCCAAGATTATTGAGGATGATTGTATTCCTTCCACTTCTGGCCGTGATGAACTTTCATCCACTTCACCAAAGTGTGGCAAGACAGAAGGTAATGATATGGTGAGTGGTGATGAAACTTGCAATGGTGATAGTATGCTTACTTTTGATGATCCTTCATCTCTATCTCATTGCAATGCTTCATCTTTGGACTTAAACACTTGTAGCCCCATAAATGTTTTACATGCTTGCATTGATAGTCCTTGCATATCATGTGTAAATTTCTTGAATAAATCTCATAATGATATGCTTGCTTTGTCTTGTTGCCATGATACAAATGCTTCTATTTCCTCTAGTATTTGTGATGCTAACCATATAGAGGAAATCGAAGAGTCTTTGGGCCAAGATAAGGTCTTGAATGGAGCTTCAAGTATTTCTTCATCTTATTCTTCTCACGGTTCCCACATATGCTGTGATGCCCCGCCTTTTGCTAAAGGCAGAACTCCTGTGTTATTGTGCCATTCCGTGGATTCAGTAGATAGCACCACAGCACAAATGAATAATCATTGCAATAGCATCAATATTACAATGTAAATCCAGTTACGAAGGTCTTCAACCTTACGAGTATACAGCATAAAGCATAGTTGCAGTGAGCTTCCATCTTCATCAAGTGCCACAGGCAGACATGTTGGAATGTAAGCTCGAGATCCTACACCTGGTTCCTTACGCGAAATAAAACCTGCACGTTTGAATATGCAGCCCCAGAGGGGTCAGTACAATGATGTACTGGCAAATGACACATATTTGGTGGCATTTTTGTGGAAGGACTATACTACATGATATTTGGCTGGTGGATCTCAAAGGCTGATTTGCATAAAGCTAATTTTATCCTATAATCATTTTTAATACTTTCTTTCCAAAATTTTATTTTTCAAGGGTCAAGACAACCCCCATACACTACATACTGGCCGGTATGTAGTTCTGGGCGCAACTCAACAAAGTTGGAACCTCAGGTACCATCACCCCTCGGAGTGTATGGTCCTTAGTTCCTGCCTAAGGGTTTCTAGACAAATTTTAATCATTCAAAATTGGTGATGAGATTCTTCTATACATTCCATGTCTAGAGACTCAATTGTCCATAACCGAGGACACGGCTAATCGATTAGTTTAAACACCTTGCAAGGGTTGTGCACTTTCACCTTATGATTCATTTTATGCCCATACATAAAATGAAACGAGACCTTTTAGAAGAAGAGGGCAACTAACTTGGCAAGCTCCGTTCCCAACCTACAATTCAACTACCACCACTTCTTGCCGACAAGTTGCACTCCCACATTCTAATCAGTCAAGACAGAGCCCATAATGACATAAGGCTGCACTAGAAGTACACTAAGCATGGAAGACATAGCCATCTCTTTGTTTCTGGGTCGCAACCACAAGTGTATGCCCAGGCAGCAACTACACAATGTGTAGCCCTAGGACGCCACTCAACATCGCCTCCATCATCAAACCAATCCACCCAGGTGTTTCATTTTAGTTGAAGTTCTTAATTTGTTCGCAAAACACTTTTAACAAGTGATCAAGGCATGGCATCAATATTTTTCAAAGTATTTAGCATCCTAACAGGAGGGGATTGAAGGATAGCTACACACTACTAGGATCTAAGCATTTGGTAAAACAGTTGAATAAATCACCTATCATGCCTACTACAAGAGGGGAATACACTAATGCATAAGTAAAATGGGTAAGGGGGCATGTGTGTCACTTGCCTTTTTTTGAAGAATACAATCTTTCCACTTCTCTCGACTAAGCACGTAGCTCTTTGCACAAACTATAGCACAAAATAACATAACATAAACATTTCATACCAACACAATCAAACAAATCAAACAATTGAAAAGTATTTGTTTAACGTTTTAGATTTATCGATATGTTATGACAAGAAAGATATGGTAAAGGATCATGATTTGTGAGATATGAATCGGAGAGCTAAGTGGGAAAGATCAATATGATTGGAGAGATAATTGGTCTAGGCAATATATAACTGATGAAGTTTTTATGCTTTATCAAGCATAAATCATACTTGGAATATCTCATGTGAACTACATCACACGAGTGTCAAATAGTGCACAACCATACTATTGAGTAAATGTGACAACAATTACTCTTAAATAGTATGCATAACACTTAGAAATTGGGTAAAGATTCATAAGGTATTGAGTTACTCAATCAACTCATTTGCAATTTGAATAGTTCAATACACAGAGACAAGATTAAGTAGGTATTGGATTGGGTATGAATGATTGATATTTGAGGACATGGCTCAAAGGGTTCATTGATCAACATGGTGTATAACACATACTATGGTACGGGTTATAACAATACCACATTAATAGAATCTAGGTTTGAGATGAATTCATATTCTACTCAAGTAGCACAATTGCAATTTGAATATATATATGAATTAGACAAAATAAAATGAGTGAGATCTTTATGCTTTATTAAAGCATATTGAATCTTGGAATACCTCATGTGGGTAAATCACATAAGAGAAAAAATAGTGCAATAGAAATACTATTGAATAAGTGTGACAACAATTATTCTTAAATAGTATATATTACACTTAGGCTTAGGCTAGAATTCTTATAACATTGAAGTACTCAATTAACTCAATGCAAATTGAATAGTTCAATGCAAGGCTAAGATTGAGTAGACATGAATAAATGGCTATAGGTAATGGATATGGTTTAGGGATGACTTATGTGAATAGATTCACAAAAGTATAGAATAGTGCAACAAAAAATTACTGAATAAAGTGTGACAACACTTATTCATAATAGTATAGGTTACACATGGGCTTGGGTAGGAGTTTGTGATATATTGAATAACTCAGTTAACTCATTTGTAAATTGAGTAGTTCAATATAGGCTACTTGGATTATGTTGGCTTGGGGTTGAATAAGATTGGATGTTGTTTAGTATGATGGTGATGGGTAGGTATGATCATGAGCTATGGTAGTAGAATTGAATCAACACACAATAGCATAATAGAATTCGATGATTGAGATGTATCACACTTTACTCAAATGACACATTTGTAATTTGAATATGTGTGAACTAGACAAGATAGGTCTAAGTAGATATGATCTTGATCAAGACGTTGTTTAGACAATATTGATGACTAGGTTTGATCATAGGATTTTCTAAAGTAGAAGGAATCATTGATTAAAATAGAAGTAGAATTAATCTATATAGGAATACTCAAATTCTCATATTAGAATTTGAATAATTGTGGAGTGGTTCAAGAAACTATGGGAGTGATGCTACTGGATAGCTTGCAGTAATACAAAGTCACTACAATTGGAATCATTCTAAATAAATTTTAGAACTCAAGATATGGTCAAATTAGTGATTTGGATAGATTTGAATGCACAAGGTGTGTGCACGTATCAACTTTGGAATTTCTTGATTCTATGATGTTCTACATGATCAGAGGATTCCATAGATTACCAATTTGTAATTTTTGGATTAATATAAAAAAGATATGAATTAATTAGGTTAACAGAAGGTTTGATTCCAATTTAAAAAAATGGTTTCAAATTGAGCCCATAAAATATAAGGTTTTATTGTTCTACTGGATTCTAGACTTCCTAAGGATTCCAACGGTATATTATTTTTTATTTTTGGACTTATAGATCGGAAGATATGATTTTTCAAAGTTTTAGCCCAAATCTGATTCAAAATCTATTTCGAATTTCTGTTTGATTTAGAGGAGGCCACATGGCGTGATATGACTGGAAGGTACCGGTTCATCTGGAACTAGGTTCTGGGCAGTTAGATTTAAAGTGGAGCGGATGGGCCAGATGCACCCGTACCGGTTGGTTTAAGTGGATCTGTCCGATCCACTGGATCCCGATCGGACGATTCTAATTCAAGGAGGAGGAGCTCACCTAGGTTTCCGGTGAGGTTCGCCGACGAGGCGGCCAGGTAGGTGACTCCGACGGTGCTGCGGTGGTTCCCTGCGATGACTGAGTCGGTGACGATGTGGGGAAGAAGACGGTGAGCTCGGGTGCTTGATCGAAGATGACGAATTTGTCTAGGAACGATGGGGAACGACGACTGGAGGTGGCGAGGACGAAGGTGACCTTCGGGTCACAGTGAGGCGTTGATCTCTCTGCAAAATCGAATAGCAAAAGGGGCATGGGGTCATGCACCAGAGGGAGGAGATGAAGGGAAAGGTCAGAGGGAGGGCACGGGCTCACTGGATCGACGGTGAATGCTCGAATTCGCCGTGGTACTGGATGTTTTTCAGCGAGGAATTTTGTCAGCCTTGCGGCGATTTGAGTGAGGGAAAGGAGGGGGAAGGCAGAGGGGGTCATGGGCTATTTATAGGCACAGGCTATCGTCGAAACGGCAGGGGATTAAAGGGGAATTAAGGGGAGGAGTAACAGCGGAGAGGAAACGGTCTCTGGCGGGATTTCGGGCTGGAGGTGGAAGAAGGCGTCGGTGCTGACACGCGGGCCCCTGCTGTCAGTGAGATGAGAGAAGGATAAGGGTACCGATTCAGGTTTTAATCCCTGGTGGGCCATGGGCCGCTTCAACTTCTGGGCCGAAAGGTTTCCCCCGAGGCCCTTCTCTATTTTTTCTTCTTTTCTCTTTTCTATATTCCTGTTTTCTTATTTCTTTTATACCTTTTGCAAAAATGCTTCAAATCAAGCCAAACTATTTTCATAGATTTTGCAGAATTCACAGCAAGGTTTGAAACCAACCTCAAACATTTTTTCAGAACCAAAACAAGATTTTTAATAAAAGATCTTTATTGAGCCTAATGGTTTTGCTTGCATAAAATAATAGAAATAGAGTTTGAACTCGATTCTTTCTAATAAAATAGTAAAATAATAATTTACAAAATAATGATTGAGAAACACACTCAATTATGGTTTGAAAAAGCAACCCATATTGAATAAAGCAAATTTTTGTAAAACAAACTTTTGCAAGCAGGCTTGCATAAAGTTGTATAGAAATAAGAAAATAATATTTTGGTTTTTGGTTTTTCTCTTAGGAGTTCCATGAAAGATAGGGAGTTTGAAAAGGTTTTTGAAATAAAACTTATAAATAAACTCAAAAGTTTTAAATCCTTGTGAATTTCCAATCATCTCAAGCAAAACAAAAACAAAAAATTTCCCCCAAAATTTGATAAAATCTTGGGATGTTACAGACTACCACCCTTCAAAGAAATCTCGTCCTTGAGATTGGAGAGGCTAGAAGGGTAGAAGAGTTTTGGGATACTTAGGTGGCTACCACCCTTAAAAGAAAATTCCTCTTGGTGGTATGTTGATGCTTCCTTAGGCACTTGCATTTTGTTCCCAGCTTGCATTCACTGTTGTGCGATTTTCTCTGAATCGCCCTTCTCAGAAATTCTGATGTTCACAACTATGTTCAAAAGTGGGCACACCAAGGGTTACATCCAATTCTGGTGATAAGCAGATATCATCCATCACGTTGTCATCAACAAGGTAATCCACATCTTCCAAGAAAGTGTATCTATCCTTTTTTTGGTCGGTCCTTACCAAGGCCAAGAAATCATATATATCATCGTCAAACTCTTTGTTGCTTTTTAGCTGATTTTTGTTCCAAGAATCTCAAAAGATGAATCAGTGCCAAGTACTGCATGCTTTCCCCACAAACATGATGAGACCACACATCCCAATGAATTAGGATGGCATCTCTCTGCAGGCTTCTCATGCATTTCATAGGGGTAAACAAGGTGGACTCTGTAAGAGGTACTTGCACCTTTAAGGGACGGAAGGTCACCTTATAAACTACAGTGTTGAATCTTTTCTTGATACCAGTGCTCATCATGCTATCTCTCACTAGTACCAGATGGTCCTTAAGAATTCCTTTTGCAACCATCTTCACGATCATTGGAAAATGCTGGACAACTTGATCACATCTCGAAGATGAATTCCTTTGCAAGAAAAAGGGATCTAACAAAGCTCTCATGGGCAGGAAGGTAGTTTCAGGGATTCAGAGAGTTGCATCATAACGTCACAGGTCAGGATGGGGTAGACTTCGGTGGCGTAAAGCTTTGAAATCAGGAGGAAATCTCATAGGTAGTGGTGGTTGTCTCTGTTGTGTCTCTCTGGAGAGGAGTGACTTCTCTTTTATGGACTCAGTAAGGTAGATGAACAGGCTACATAGGGAGTCGGAACGAAGGGTTGGGAAGGTGAACCAAACAGGCAGCAGTTGAAGTTGAACAGTCTTCGTATTCAAAGCCCACTGAGCAAAACGTTTCTGATTCGTGTAGTCATTCAATACCAAAACATCGTCACCGTAGTCCTATGTTTTGGCCACACTGGCTCACTATAAGGGTTGTAACATATTATCTTCCTAGGGTTATGGTTTAACGACGTCGTCTCTCATGTAGGTATGTCTCTCTAGATTTATCATTCCTCAAAACAAGAGCGAACAATATGAGTAGTCATCATGGGGGGCCAATCCATGTCGCACCCAATCATTACCTTGTATTTGGTTTGGTGCATCTCGCATTCTAACTCTTGGTTAACCTCACTAGATTTTTTAACAAAAGTTTTGTTGAGATTGGAACCAAGTTCCCAAATCTTATTTTGAATTTTGAAAACAAAATCTATCATTCCTAGCTAGAGGTTTTCAACAAAGCTCATGGCAATAATCTTTAAGTTTGTAGATCCTTAAGTTTGCCATTTAAGTGGAAATAAAATCCTTTCCATTGCTCTGTTTGCTCTTTCCATTGCTCTATTTATCCTTTCCACCATTCTTGCCTGAGGTGGTCGAATAGTATTACTTCCACTTTAGCTACACCTTGGGGTGTCTTCTTATTGTTAGCATGGTATCCTTCAGTTATCCTAGCTTACTGGAGTCTTGGGGTATCATCTGTTGCGCACTCTCTTGCGTATTGTTCCAGTCTTTTACACTTGAAACACTATCTCTTGTTGTTGTACTATGTATCCTTATCTCCAAATGAGGGTCATTGTAGTTGTTCCGTCATTGAGAATATTTTGGTTTGGGTTTTGGGACAAGTTTAGGTCTTAGCATAGATGAGAATTAGATAGAAGAGATCTAAAGAAGAAAAATCTTACCCAAACATAATAGGTCAAAACAATTTCCAACAAACATTCATCATATCAAGCAAACTAGTTCAAACACACACGAAAGGTACAATCATCCACAAGTTGGTATGACCATAACGTTTATTACACGTCGTTGCTTATTAAAATTTCCTAAATGGTGGTCCAACTAAGGCTTCTTGGTACTCTTCTAAGCAGATCCATTGTTCTAGTCCAGCTGCTTCAGTAGATTGGTAATTTGCTCGTCTTTGGTTTTGATGAGGTCTCCTTGAACTCTAAGTTCAGATACCAACTTTTCCATGTCACCTTGAAGTTGGTTTATGGTTTCCTTCAATGTAGTAGTGTCTTCCTTTTCTTGATGGTTTCCAGAGTTGGATAATCTAAGGTAATAGAAAATTATTTGAAGACAAAGTAGGGGAGAATACAAGAAGTTTCAAGATGCAAACTTTTTTTTTCAATGAATAGAAGTAAGATGAGATAGAAAATTTTATCCTAGGGTCTTCTTATTTCTAATCCAAACCTAGGGTCTCGATCCTACAGGCAACACTATGCTCTGATACCATTCTGTGACACCCCGGCTTTTGCTAAAGGCAGAACTCCTGTGTTATTGTGCCATTCCCTGGATTCAGTAGATAGCACCACAGTACAAAATGAATAATCATTGCAATAGCATCAATATTACAACGTAAATCCAGTTACAAAGGTCTTCAACCTTACGAGTACACAGCATAAAGCATAGTTGCAGTGAGCTTCCATCTTCATCAAGTGCCACAGGCAGACATGTTGGAATGTAAGATCGAGATCCTACTCCTGGTTCCTTACTTGAAATAAAACCTGCACGTTTGAATATGCAGCCCTAGAGGGGTCAGTACAATGATGTACTAGCAAATGACACATATTTGCTGGCATTTTTGTGGAAGGACTATACTACATGACATTTGGCTGGTGGATCTCAAAGGCTGATTTGCATAAAGCCAATTTTATCCTATAATCATTTTTTATACTTTCTTTCCAAAATTTTATTTTTCAAGGGTTGTCGGGGATATAACCCCGGGTATACCAAAGTACCCCTTTGTTATGACTAATATATATATTGTATATGTTGTACTATGTGTGCAGGATATTGGAAAGCATTTAACAGCAGCCTGGGCCGGATTAACCAAAGCCCAGGCCGGAATAAACTGCTCCCAAGCCGGAATATACTTAACCAGGCCGGCATATCCCTTGCCAGGCCGGGATAAAGGTCTTAAACCGGCTGGGCCGGCGCTGCTATAACCCGGCTGGGCCGGATTACAGTGTTCCGGCCGGGCCAGGCTGGGATCCCTGGCCCAGGCCGGATTATCTCTTTAGTAGGCCGGATTATCCCCTTGGTAGGCCGGGATATTCACTCCCAGACCGGATTATTCCTCTCCAGGTCGGGATTTACTACCTCCGGGACATATTCCTCGTCTAGCATCAACTCCAGCGCATCGTGCCAGTCCTGGGACGCCTCCAGGCTCGGACTGGCACATCCTCCACCATCGTATGCTGGTCTTGGGACGCCCCTTGGCTCAGACTAGCATATCCCTCCTCTCCTAGTCAGTCTTATCCTCAGGAGGAGGATAAGACTGATGACATGGTGATCCTGAAGACAGACGCTAGAAGACGAAGCCAAGTACTCCCAGTACAGACATCGATGGGGCTAGCCCATGACCGTGACGCATCGCACAGTACTAAGGGCGGTACTGTGCTGATGCAGGCTATAGTGTGACAAGACCCCAGTAGTCATCTCAGCTACAGTGCATGTATAGTGTATTGTGGGGCATCCCTTGTCCCCTGGGCTCCCTATATAAGGGGCACCAGGGGGATCGATCACGCCAAGCCTCCAGAGGAGGCTCATTCTCTCTCGCTCCATGGGAGCTCTCTAGCACTAGCTCTTTAGCTCCTGCCCAGTGCAGCCTTAGATAGGCAAGATACACAGCTCAAGGAGCACCATTGTAGCTCTCATGTGAAGCTCATATAGATCAGACATGCAGGAGTAGGGGTGTTACCTCCTCACGAGGGCCCCGAACCTGGGTAGCTCGATGTGTTAGCAGTGACTTCTGTGCTCGGTCTCTACCGAGTCATCCCTCTCCCGGATCCACCAGCGTACAGTCGGCCCCCATTTAAGCCATCCTATGGCATATGTTGTTTCACCACGACGACATTTGGCGCCCACCGTGGGGCAGATCAAGGCGCTGGTAGGAGTACATCCGGACGGGATCTTCTTCATCTGCTCGGGGGCTCGACATCAGCAACGCCTCCGAGCACAGCAGGTCTTCTTCAACTCCCGGGCTGACCTCAACTCGCCCGGGCCAGCGTACGGCTGTCCCGGATCTACATCGGCATCTCCGGACCGGCACTCGGCTTCCTCCGGCCAGCATATCCTGAGTCCCCGGCCAGCATATCCTGTGTTCTGGCCAGCATATCCTGTGTCCCGGCCAGCATATCCTGTGTCCCGGCCAGCATATCCTGAGTCCCGGCCAGCATATCCTGTGTCCCGGCCAGCATATCCTGAGTCCCGGCCAGCATATCCTGTGTTCTGGCCAGCATATCCTGTGTCCCGGCCAGCATATCCTGTGTCCCGGCCAGCATATCCTGTGTCCCGGCCAGCATATCCTGAGTCCCGGCCAGCATATCCTGAGTCCCGGCCAGCATATCCTGTGTTCCGGCCAGCATATCCTGTGTCCCGGCCAGCATATCCTGTGTCCCGGCCAGCATATCCTGTGTCCTGGCCAGCATATCCTGTGTTCTGGCCAGCATATCTGGTGTCCCGGCCGGCATATTCTATGTTTGTTGTACCAGGGGACAGTTCCGCCTTCGCCTCGAGCATCTGCTGGTATTTCAAACTTCTTCAACGGTGCAAGTAAGTATTTATGCTGGTTCACTCCATATCCTGGTCAGCTTAATAGAAAAAATAGCTCAGGAGCTAGGTTAAAGCCCAGCAAGTTGCTTCTTAAGTATTGTTTCAGTATATATTAGTTTGCATGCCAGCATATCAGCTTCTCAGTTTCCTCCTGTATGTCTATCTATATGCCAAATTGCTACATATGCCTGCTGCAAATAGTATCCTTAGTATCAGTTTGTGTCTCCAAGTCTTGGGCAGAGTTTTATCTGGGCATGTTATATGCCGGTTTTATATGCCGACAACAAGTTGTTATGTCAAGTTATATGTCTTTGCATGTGTCAACCAGTATATCTGCTGCAGTGCTATAGTCAGTATGCCAGTTAACATGTCAAGTTCAGTATATGCTATATGCCAAATGCTTTATCTCATATGCTATATGCCGGCTGTCGTATGCCAAGGCTCGTATGCCAGTTTTTTATATGTTGAATGCCATGTGCTAGTTGTTACATGTTTACAGTCAGATCAGTTATATGCCTATCTCAGTACCAGTTTCTGCATGCTACGTGCTATATGCTAGATCTCATATGCCAGTTACAGTATACTAGCATTTATATACCGGCACATGAGTGCCAAATATCTGTTGTAAGAGGCCAAGTTTGCTTATATGCCAGTTACAGTATGTCTACATTTATATGCCGGCACATGAGTGCCTAGTTCTTCCTTGTGAGTTGCCAAGTTAGCATATATGTCAAATTGCTATATCTCAGTCTGTATGTCAAGTGCTATGTACCGAATGATATGGGCTATATGCCAAACTCCATATGCTAGATTGCAAATATGCCAAATGCTATGACCATTGCTATGTCTTTTAGAATGACTACAGAACAGGTTGGATGTCTCATTATATATATATGTCTATTACCCGGCTATGACTCTCCATATTGCCGTTACAGAGGAGAAATTACTATTATATCACCAGGGTTTCAGTTTATATCTCAAAGTCTCAGGTATTTCAGAGTATGCCAGCATATCATGGCAAACAGCAAAATTTCAGTATACCGGCATATGTTATATTTTTTATCCTGGCCGGCATATTTTATGTCCCAGCCAGCATATCTTTACATCTTGGCCAGCATATCTCAAAGTCTCAGTTCTCAGGTAAGTCAGTTTGTTAGCACATCATGTTATTAAGTGATATCTTGAGTCATATGTGTTTCAGTATGCCGGCATATCATGGCAAGAGTAAAGTTACAGTATGCCGGCATATCGTGGCATGAGCAAAATGCCAGTGTGCCAGCATATCATGGCAAAGAGCAAAATGCCAGTATGCCAGCATATCATGGCAAAGAGCAAAATGCCAGTATGCCAGCATATCATGGCAAAGAGCAAGGTTTCAGTATGCCGGCATATCAATGCAAAGGTAAGATTTCAGTATGCCGGCATATCAATGCAAAGGTAAGATTTCGGTATGCCGGCATATCATAGCAAGAGTAAGATTTCAGTATGCCAGCATATCATGGCATCGACCAAAATCCCCAATCACCGTTTATTTCGGTTTGCCAGCATATCAAGGCATCTATCAATAACTCATATCGTCGTTTATTTCGGCATGCCAGCATATCACGGCATTCTATAATCCTTTCAGTTATCGCCAATTCTGGCACAGTAATATATCGAGACATCGATCTCAAAGTTAACAAGCATCATATCTTTTATCGTATCCGGTTTCATAGAGTATCCCGGTTTAGCATATTAACATGTCTTATCATTTTTTGCATACTAACAAGTGCCCAAGAGGCAAAAGAAGCCCAAGAGGCAAAGTAGCCCAAGAGGCATAGCAGTATACCGGCATTGTCAAAGCAGACAATGTCGATGAGACATAGCCTGAGAGGCTAAGTGTCGATATAAAGCCCAAAGAGGCAAATAGCTCAAAAGGCAAAAGCAGCCTAAGAGGCATATCAGTATACCGGCATTGTCAAAGCGGACAATGTCGATGAGACATAGCCTGAGAGGCAAAGTGTCGATATAAAGCCCAAGAGGCAAAGTAGCCCAAGAGGCAAAAGTAGCCCAAGAGGCAAAAGTAGCCCAAGAGGCAAATAGCTCAAGAGGTAAAGTATCGATATGGCCAAAGAAGGCAAAGCAGTATGCCGGCATTGTCGAAGTAGACGATGTCGATGAGACATAGCCCAAGAGGCAAAGTGTCGATATAGCCAAAGAAGGCACAATAGTATTTTGAGATAGCCCGCGAAGGCTAGCATATCACGTATATGAGTATATGTCAAACGGGAGATTGCCTATGATGGCATGAGATAGAATCAGGCCTATGCAGGCCAGCATATCAGTTTTTTGTGAATATGTGAGTTTGGGACTTTGGTATATTTTGTTGAAGCCTGTGCGCGACTCCGCGAGTCCCCCACAGCCTCGGGGGCTAATGTCGGGGATATAACCCCGGGTATACCAAAGTACCCCTTTGTTATGACTAATATATATATTGTATATGTTGTACTATGTGTGCAGGATATTGGAAAGCATTTAACAGCAGCCTGGGCCGGATTAACCAAAGCCCAGGCCGGAATAAACTGCTCCCAAGCCGGAATATACTTAACCAGGCCGGCATATCCCTTGCCAGGCCGGGATAAAGGTCTTAAACCGGCTGGGCCGGCGCTGCTATAACCCGGCTGGGCCGGATTACAGTGTTCCGGCCGGGCCAGGCTGGGATCCCTGGCCCAGGCCGGATTATCTCTTTAGTAGGCCGGATTATCCCCTTGGTAGGCCGGGATATTCACTCCCAGACCGGATTATTCCTCTCCAGGTCGGGATTTACTACCTCCGGGACATATTCCTCGTCTAGCATCAACTCCAGCGCATCGTGCCAGTCCTGGGACGCCTCCAGGCTCGGACTGGCACATCCTCCACCATCGTATGCTGGTCTTGGGACGCCCCTTGGCTCAGACTAGCATATCCCTCCTCTCCTAGTCAGTCTTATCCTCAGGAGGAGGATAAGACTGATGACATGGTGATCCTGAAGACAGACGCTAGAAGACGAAGCCAAGTACTCCCAGTACAGACATCGATGGGGCTAGCCCATGACCGTGACGCATCGCACAGTACTAAGGGCGGTACTGTGCTGATGCAGGCTATAGTGTGACAAGACCCCAGTAGTCATCTCAGCTACAGTGCATGTATAGTGTATTGTGGGGCATCCCTTGTCCCCTGGGCTCCCTATATAAGGGGCACCAGGGGGATCGATCACGCCAAGCCTCCAGAGGAGGCTCATTCTCTCTCGCTCCATGGGAGCTCTCTAGCACTAGCTCTTTAGCTCCTGCCCAGTGCAGCCTTAGATAGGCAAGATACACAGCTCAAGGAGCACCATTGTAGCTCTCATGTGAAGCTCATATAGATCAGACATGCAGGAGTAGGGGTGTTACCTCCTCACGAGGGCCCCGAACCTGGGTAGCTCGATGTGTTAGCAGTGACTTCTGTGCTCGGTCTCTACCGAGTCATCCCTCTCCCGGATCCACCAGCGTACAGTCGGCCCCCATTTAAGCCATCCTATGGCATATGTTGTTTCACCACGACGACAAGGGTCAAGACAACCCCCATACACTACATACTGGCCAGTATGTAGTTCTGGGCGCAACTCAACAAAGTTGGAACCTCAGGTACCATCACCCCTCGGAGTGTATGGTCCTTAGTTCCTGCCTAAGGGTTTCTAGACAAATTTTAATCATTCAGAATCGGTGATGAGATTCTTCCGTACATTCCATGTCTAGAGACTCAATTATCCAGAACTGAGGACACGGCTAATCGATTAGTTTAAACACCTTGCAAGGGTTGTGCACTTTCACCTTACGATTCATTTTATGCCCATACATAAAATGAAACAAGACCTTTTAGAAGAAGAGGGCAACTAACTTGGCAAGCTCCATTCCCAACCTACAATTCAACTACCACCACTTCTTGCCGACAAGTTGCACTTCCACATTCTAATCAGTCAAGACAGAGCCCATAATGTCATAAGGCTGCACTGGAAGTACACTAAGCATGGAAGACATAGCCATCTCTTTGTTCCTTGGTGGCAACCACAAGTGTATGCCCAGGCAGCAACTACACAACGTGTAGCCCCAGGTCGCCACTCAACATTGCCTCCATTATCAAACCAATCCACCCAGGTGTTTCATTTTAGTTGAAGTTCTTAATTTGTTCGCAAAACACTTTTAACAAGTGATCAAGCATGGCATCAATATTTTTCAAAGTATTTAGCATCCTAACAGGAGGGGTTTGAAGGATAGCTACACACTACTAGGATCTAAGCATTTGGTAAAATAGTTGAATAAATCACCTATCATGCCTACTACAAGAGGTGAATACACTAATGCATAAGTAAAATGGGTAAGGGGGCGTGTGTGTCACTTGCCTTTTTTGAAGAATACAATCTTTTCACTTCTCTGGACTAAGCACATAGCTCTTTGCACAAACTATAGCACAAAATAACATAACATAAACATTCCATACCAACACAATCAAACAAATCAAATAACTGAAAAGTATTTGTTTAATGATTTAGATTTATCGATATGTTATGATAAGAAAGATATGGTAAAGGATCATGATTTGTGAGATATGAATCAGAGAGCTAAGTGGGAAAGATCAATATGATTAGAGAGATAATTGGTCTAGGCAATATATAACTGATGAAGTTTTTATGCTTTATCAAGCATAAATCATACTTGGAATATCTCATGTGAACTACATCACACGAGTGTCAAATAGTGCACAACCATACTATTGAGTAAATGTGACAACAATTACTCTTAAATAGTATGCATAACACTTAGACATTGGGTAAAGATTCATAATGTATTGAGTTACTCGATCAAGTCATTTGCAATTTGAATAGTTCAATACACAGAGACAAGATTAAGTAGGTATTGGATTGGGTATGAATGATTGATATTTGAGGACATGGCTCAAAGGGTTCATTGATCAATATGGTTTATAACACATACTATGGTACGGGTTATAACAATACCACATTAATAGAATCTAGGTTTGAGATGAATTCATATTCTACTCAAGTAGCACAATTGCAATTTGAATATATTTATGAATTAGACAAAATAAAATGAGTGAGATCTTTATGCTTTATTAAAGCATATTGAATCTTGGAATACCTCATGTGGGTAAATCATATAAGAGACAAAATAGTGCAATAGAAATACTATTGAATAAGTGTGACAACAATTATTCTTAAATAGTATATATTACACTTAGGCTTAGGCTAGGATTCTTATAACATTGAAGTACTCAATTAACTCAATGCGAATTGAATAGTTCAATGCAAGGCTAAGATTGAGTAGACATGAATAAATGGCTATAGGTAATGGATATGGTTTAGGGATGACTTATGTGAATAGATTCACAAAAGTATAGAATAGTGCAACAAAACATTACTGAATAAAGTGTGACAACACTTATTCATAATAGTATAGGTTACACATGGGCTTGGGTAGGAGTTTGTGATATATTGAATTACTCAATTAACTCATTTGTAAATTGAGTAGTTAAATATAGGCTACTTGGATTAGGTTGGCTTGGGGTTGAATAAGATTGGATGTTGTTTAGTATGATGGTGATGGGTAGGTATGATCATGAGCTATGGTAGTAGAATTGAATCAACACACAATAGCATAATAGAATTCTATGATTGAGATGTATCACACTTTACTCAAATGACACATTTGTAATTTGAATATGTGTGAACTAGACAAGATGGTCTAAGTAGATATGATCTTGATCAAGATGTTGTTTAGACAATATTGATGACTAGGTGTGATCATAGGATTTTTTAAAGTAGAAGGAATCATTGATTAAAGGGATTTCTATTTTCGTGCCCCTGGTTCGTTAGTTGTACTCAGTTTTCCCCAGCTCGTTAGTTTTTCCTCAGTTTTCCCCAAGCCGTTGTCTGAAACCGTCACCAGTGCTGGAACGGCCGGTTGCCCGACGGTTGAACACCTTTGACCGTTAACTGCTGACTAGTGGGGCCATGTAGAGCCCGCAAAGACACGTCAGAGCATCCATCGTTGTTTGACCGTAAGCATCGCCGTATCCCTGACCAAAACGCGGACGAGTGGGGCTTCGGTATATCGAATGACAAGTGGGGCCATGACGCTGATACAAGGGGCAATACACGAGTAGGATTAGATTTTTAAACGGAGCTCTACAGCGATGGCACGGAGGAGGTGGCCTGCGGGGTGCCGAAATGAGATCGATGTCCACAAAGAACTGCATGAGGCGAGACCAGACGCATTAGATAGATATGATCTGGACGCGTTTAACCATGCAAAGAAGAGAAGAAATGGTCGAGGACATCGACGACAACCTCAACACTTTGACTGACGGTGTCGGACACGAATGCGAGCAGTGTAGAGAAAACTAGTGTCTCTCCTTTCTGGCGTGTATAGATAGGTGCTAGGGGAGTGTGGTGGCGAAGGGAAAGACCTCGCGGTGGTCTGTGGCGTCCAGCAGAGTGGGGCGGCGTGGCCGTGCCCACAGCGGCGTGCATGTTCGGCATTGGCATCAGCATGTACGTTCGTCATTGGCCTCGGCGGTATCTCTGGTGTGTCAGTGATCGAATGAGGGGACGGGATTGAGGGTGCATCCCGACGGTGACCTAGCAGTGGCGGCGAGCATGCATACCCATTCTGACCATGCCGATATCGGCATCGGCATCGTTTGGAGGCTGTGGTGCTCAAATCATAGTGGAAATTGCGATTTCCTATTATTTTTACATGCATAATATATAGAAAATAGCTAGATCTATAAATCGATGCATATGAAGCTACATATATATTCTTGGTCATAATCCCCTTAGATGCATGGCTTCACGTCGTCATCGCTTTCATCGTGAGTATCTTCGTCGTCCGTGTAGTAGTACTTCCTGCACATTGTTCCGTCGAACACCTTCACTGTGAGCACATAATCGCCTTCATATTTGAAGTGTAGGAAGCAGCCGAAATCCACACCGTGCGCGATGGCGAAATTCTCCCAGCCCTTGTCGAGGTACATCCGGCCTTGTCCGTCAAATAGGACCTCCACAGTCCAGAGACGAGGACCGCAGTCAGCTGCTCGCAGATACACCTTTGCGGGCTCCTGGCCGTCAAGATAGTCCGCAAACTTTTGTGGGAGTGCCTGCAAAGAAATTAAAGGTTTTTTAGAACATGCACATAATTAATCACATGCATCATATATGTGGGAACGCGTACGTACCTTCTTGGCCAAAGGGTCTTCATAGATGGTGATGAAGAACTCCTCTATGATCAATGGCAGTGTTGACGGTGGTGGTGGCAATGATGATGATCCACCACCCCGGCCGCCCCTTCCCCTTCCCCTTCCGGTCGGCGTCCGAGACGTGGAAGCCATGGCAATGGATCAAGTGTATGTGAACGAAGAAGAGAGAGGCAGAAACGAAGAAGAGAGAGGCAGAACCTATTGACATGAGGGATGGCCGTTGTGGGGGTTTATAAGGGAGAGATGACCGTTGTGGGGTTTACACCATAAATTAAGGTAGAGATGACCGTTGTGGGGTTTACACAATAAATTAAGGAGGAGATGACCGTTGTGGGGGTGGTTTATATTTCAACAAAAAAAGTAATGCCTAAAAGAAATGGAAATTCGTGAAAGTTCATCATTTTACCGTGAAAAGTAAAGCCTACAAGAAATGGAAATTCGTGATAGTTTATCATTTTAGCGTGAAAAGTAATGCCTACAAGAAATGGAAATTCGTGATAGTTTATCATTTTACCGTGAAAAGTAATGCGTAAAAGAAATGGAAATTCGTGATAGTTCATCATTTTACCGTGAAAAGTAAAGCCTACAAGCAATGGAAATTCGTGATAGTTTATCATTTCAACGTGAAAAGTAATGCCTACAAGAAATGGAAATTCGTGATAGTTTATCATTTTACCGTGAAAAGTAATGCCTAAAAGAAATTCGTGATTACCCAACTTGTTGAATCCGGTGGCAAACTCGTCATTTAGCATACATAGAGGGGTAGTAGTTTGCCACCGATAGATAGAGAGAGGGTGGCACGATCCTGCCCGTTGGATCATAGGATCGACGGTAGGTGGGCACGATCCGTGTGACAACAGCTCGACCAATCAGGCCAAGTTTGGGCTTCTGAGAGAAGGGAGAGGGTAAAACTGAGTAGTATCAAGGATACAAGGGCAAGTAAATAGTAAACAGGCTAAGGAATTCAAATAAGAGATTTAGAAAAAGAAAAACACATGTTTTGTACAATGAAACCCATGTTGGCCTACCTCAAAGTATTAATAATTCAAATATACATGAGTGTAAAAATTATGGCCTCATTCAGACAAACTATGTTTTGGGTATAGATGTTTTGAGAAGGGGTTTGAGTGGAAAGCCATGAACCTTCATAGCTACTAGTGATTTCAGAAGTGGCCATTTGTGTAAAAACTTGATTTATATATGTTTGTTATGATTTTATTTTGCGCATGAGTTGGAGGCACTATGATTTTATTTTTTTGATTTTTTTTGCGCATGAAATGACTCAATTAGATGGCTTAATCCCATCTGTTGACTCTCTGTTGACCAGCCACTTGAGGGTAAAACTGAGTATATTGCACTAGGCAGTATTAGTACTCGAGGGGAAAACTGAGTACAGATATTTTTCCAGTGTAAGATTCGAGGGTAGAACTGAGTACACGTAACGGTGCTGACGTGTAGTCCCACGGACGCGTGTCGCGGTGAGCAGCGGCTAGCCGCGCGGTGCGCGTGTTGAGACCAAAACGTCAACTGCTGAGACGAACCGTCACTTTGCCAGTACAGAGCCCCTCTCCCTCCCTCTGCACACAGTCTCATCATAACTCACTCACGCAACCATGCCTCTCACGTCCCATCACCTTCTCAAAAAACCCCAGCCGCCCTACGCGCGCTCCCCTGCCGGCGATGGAGAAGAAGAATGCGCCGGCGGCCGTCGCCCTCGAGCCCGTCGCCTCCGAGCCCATCGCCTCCGAGCCCATCGCATCCGAGGGCGGCGCATCCAAGCGCGGCGCCTCCGTGAACTGGGCCTCTCTTAAGGGTGACGGACCACTTCACAAGATCGGCGACTGCTTACTGGCGAACGAGGAGTACGTGGACACCTACGCTGCTTTGAGGCAAGTTTGTACAAATTGGCACTCAGATCTACCTGAGCCCGACATGCACCTGCACGAATGGATCCTGGTAGAACACGCCCTTCCACGCGCCGCTGAGTTCTCCTTCCTCAACCTCCGCACATCCCGCTACGTCACCATCGATCTAACGGAAGTTCATGCAAGGTTCAAATTCCTCCATATCTATAGAGTTAATCTATTTTTATTTTCAATCGTAAACATCTTAGTGCTGAATGTTATCTTCATCAACTCCCTTTTAGATACTACTTCGTCGGATTTTACCGTGGCATCATCGTGCTTGCCTAGAGGAACCAGCCGCACAAGATACGGCTTCTGAACCCACTCACAAAGACATTGAACGCTACATTTGAGGCGCAGATGTCATCTATGATTGTGGAGTCAGTCGCTGTAATGAAGTCCCTGACTATGGTCTTCATTTGCACAGGTTACCCCAATGAAATTGCTTGGGTCGATGAGAGCTCTCCTACTAAGGATATAGATGTAGAAGATTGGGGAGAAGGAAGATTTTCGATCGAGGAAGATTCTCTCAGTTGCCTTACCCCGTTCAATGGTGAATTGTATGCAATAGCTATGAACAATTTTGATGTCGGAACATTAGTGTGCACCAACAATGTCCAGTTGGAGAAGCGCGCGAGCACTATCAACATGGAGACACTATTTTCATTTCCAGAACTTGGAACTGACAGGTTCTACCTTATGGAGTCTGATGGTGATCTGCTGCTTGTGTTGTTCGGCGGCAGCCCTGGCAACAGGTATTTGGAGGAAGGTCAACCATTGGTGTACCGTGTGGACACTGAGAGCCGCTCTCTCCATGCCGTCAACATTGGCAGTCGTGCCTTCTTCGTCAGTTATAAACGGTGTATCTCCGTCGACACCAGAGTGCACCCGACAGTTCGACCTAGCTGCATCTACTACGAGGGCGGTTATATCAGACAGTACTTGTAACGCCCCAACCTTGAGAACAAGGTGGAACATCTGTGTTAAGTGCTATTCCCTGGATCAATGATAGCACCACAGAACAAAATGAAATATTCATTGCATAGTATCAAGATTACATCGCGGATCCAGATGCAAGGTACTAAAATCTTACAATTTTACACAGCGGAATTAACAGAGTGGCAAGGAGCCTCCATCTTCTTCACGTGCCACAGGCAGCTATGTTGGAATGTAAGCTCGAGATCCTAATCCTGGTTCCTTACTCGAAGTAAAACCTGCACGTTGAATATGCAGCCCCGGAGGGGTCAGTACAATGATGTACTGGCAAATGACACATATTTGGTGGCTGTTGTGAAGAGCCTATCTACATGAGTATTTGGCTAGTGGATCTCACAGGCTGATTTGCATAAAGCCAGTTTTATCCTACAGTTCTTTCTTAAAGTAATACTTTCAAAGTTTTTATATTTTCAAAGGTCGAAATAACCCCCAATAACCACATACTAGCTAGGCACGTGGCACTGGGCGATATTCGACAAAGTTGGAACCTCAGGCACCACCACCCCTTCGGAGTGTATGGTCCTTAGTTCCTACCTAGGGTTTCTAGACAAGATTTTAATAATTCAGAATCGGTGATGAGATTATTCCGTACATTCCATGTCTAGAGACTCAATTGTCCATAACCGAGGACACGGCTAATCGATTAGATTTAAACACCTTGCAAGGGTTGTGCACTTTCACCTTACGATTCATTTTATGCCCATACATAAAATGAAACGAGACCTTTTAGAAGGAGAGGGCAACTAACTGGCAAGATCCGTTCCCAACCTATAATTGTTCTACCACCGTCTTCTTGCACCTAGTTGCACCCCCACATCAAATCAGTCAAGACAGAGCCCATAATGTCATAAGGCTGCACTGGAAGTACACTAAGCATGGAAGACATAGCCATCTCTTTGTTCCTAGGTGGCCATCCCGAGCGGTACTCTGTTCCCACATCCTCTTTACGAGGCTTGCGTCCCAGAATCCACCTACCTCACCTCATCTTATCAAACCATTCCACCCAGGTGTTTCATTTTAGTTGAAGTTCTTAACTTTTCACAAAACACTTTTCAAGTGACCTTAGCATGGCATCAGTATTAACAAAGTACTTGGCATCCTAACAGGTGGGGTTGGAGGGATTGCTACACACTACTAGGATCTAAGCATTGATAAAACAGTTGAGTGAAACACCTATCATGCATACTACAAGAGGTGAACATACTAATGCATAAGTAAAATGGGTAAGGATCATGTGTGTCACTTGCCTTTTTGAAGATCACGACGTTCCGCTTCTCTCAACTAAGCACGTAGCTCTTCGCACAAACTATAGCACAGAAATAGCATACCATAAACAGACCATACAAACATAAACAAACCAAACAATTGAAAAGGGTTTGTTTAACAATTTAGGTTTATTGATATGTTAAGATAGAAAGATGTGGCGAAGGATCATGATTTGTGGGATATGGATTTGAGAGCTAGCTGGGGAAGATCAATATGATTGGAGAGATAATTGGACTAGGCAAAATGTAATTGATGAAGTTTTTATGCTTTATCAAGCATAAGAGTTTTAGGAATAGCTCATGTGCAATAGATTACATAAGAGTCAATTTGTGCAACTACAACACTATTGAGTAAATGTGACAACAATTACTCTTAAATAGCATCTATCACACTTAGGAATTAGGCTAGGTTTTAAGAATGCTTGAATTACTCAATTAGCACATTTGCTAGTTGAATATTTCAATACATGAGAGCAAACTTGGTAGGCATTGGATTAGGTATGAATGATTGATATTTGAGGACATGGCTTAATGGTTCATTGATCAACATGGGGTATAATCACACACTATGGTATGGGTTATAACCGTACCACATTGTCAAAATGGGATTTAGGTTTGGGTTGAATTCATATTGTACTCAAGTGGCACAATTGCAATTTGAATAAATATAAATCAGGCAAAGTATAAGGAGTGTGGTCTTTATGCTTCATTAAAGCATATTGAATCTTGGAATATCTCATGTGGTAAATCACATAAGAGACAAGATAGTGCAATAGCAATACTATTGAATAAGTGTGACAACAATTATTCTTAAATAGTATCTATTACACTTAAGCTTTGGCTAGGACTCATGAATTATTGAGTTACTCAATTAACTCATTTGTTAATCGAATAGCTCTACACATGAAATCAAGATCAAGTGGGCAGAGGATTGAGTATGGGTAGATAACATTTGGGATTATGGTTTAAGGTTTCTATTGGGTTCATGGGGTATTGGATAAGTGTTATAATGTCGATTAGATCAACATTACAAGGATAGCAAGAATAGAATCTAAGATTGAGATGTATCACACTTTACTCAAACAACACAATTGTAATTTGAATATGTGTGAACTAGACAAGATAGGTCTAAGTAGATATGATCTTGATCAAGATGTTGATTAGATAACATTGATGGCTAGGTATGATCATAAGATTTGCTATGGTAGATGGGAACATTACTGAACAGAAATAGATTTATTCTTATAATGGAAATTACTCAAATCCTCATATTAGAATTTGAATAATTGTGAAGTGGTTCAAGAAATTATGGGAGTCGTGCTACTGGTTAGCTTGCAGTAAAACAAAGCTATAGCAATTTGAATCATCCCAAAATAAGTTATAGAATTTGAATTATCACCAAATTAGTGATTTGGATAGATTTGAATGCACAAAGTGTATGCACGTATTAAATTTGATATTTCTTGATCCTATGGTGTTCTACAAGTTGAGAGGATTCCAGAGACTACAAATTTGTAATTTTTGGATGGACAAAAATAAAGATATGGATTAATCAAGCTAACAGAAGGTTTGATTCCAATTTGAAAATAGATTCAAATTAAACCCATAAAATATAAGATATTATTGCACTACTGGATTCTAGATGTTCTAAGGATTCCAACGGTATATCATTTGCTATTTTTGGATGCAGGGATCAAGAGATATGATTTTTGTAATATTGGACTAAATTCTGGTTTGAAAACCTAATTTGATTTCTGTTCGATTTGCAGATCGACACGTGGCGTATTGTGGTTCGCCGATACCGGTTCGTGTGGATCCTGATTGTGAGCCGTCGGATCTAAAGGAATATGAACGCACCAGATCTGAGGGTACCTGTTCAGTTAAGTGATTCGTTTTCGTGCGTTGATGCGAGATCCGACGAACGAGATGAGTCAGGGGAGATGCTCACCGTGGAGGCTAGGGTTCCGGCTTGCCGGCGGTGATATAGCGGCTAGGTGGTTGATTCCGGCGGGGCTCTGGAGGTTCCTGGACCACGGCGACTGCACGACGGGGTTCGGGAGGTCAAGGAGAGCTCGAATGCGTGGTCGTCGAGGTCGATTGCGTCCTGGCGTGGGTGAACGGCGCGGCTGGAGGCAGCGCGAGCGTCGGTGACCTTCGGCTTGCTCGGTTTACTGCGAGTTAGAACAATTAGAGGGCATCAGGGGATGCGCGTGATCAAGGGGGAGATGAGGGGTGCCAGTCTGGTGGCGGTGTCACCTTACTCCGCCGGATTTCGACGGAAACAGTGGCGCATAGCTTCAACTCCGGTGAGCTATTGCGGCAGCCTGGGGGCACGGTTTGGAGGGGAGGAAGGGGAAATAGGAGAGGGGAGCGAGGGCATTTTATAGGTGCAGGAGCGGGAAAGAAACGGCAGGGGGATTAAAGGAATTGAAGAGGGGAGTAACGGCGCACTCGGGCTTGGTCACCGGCGGGATTTTCGTTCGGAGGAAGAAGAAGGTGTCGGTGCTGACACGCGGGTCCCACCAGTCAGCCGGGGTGAGAAAGGAAGCAGGGGTACCGGTTCGGTGTTTGCCTACTGGGCCGCGGGCTGCTTTCTTTGTTGGGCCGAAACGGTGCCCCTCGGCCCTCTTCTATTTTTATTTCGTTTTTCTTTCTTCTTTTCTTTTTCTGTTTTCTTATTTCTTTCATAACTTTTGCAAAGATACTTCAATTCAAACCAAACTTCTTCCAGAGATTTTCAAAAGGGATGCACAATATTCTAAGTCAGTAATAAAATAAGTTTTCAAGTAAAAGGGGTATTTATAATAAAACATTATGAACCAAGCAAGAGGGACTTGCTTGCATAAAACAATTAGAAATAGGGTGGGAAATTATTCTTTTCAGAATTTGTGAAAATACTTAATTTAGATCATCTTTCAAACTTTAAATTTTGAGAAAGAAAACTTTAGCAGATATAAACCTTTTAATAAATATTCTCTATGCTAATATCTTGCATAGGTTTTGATATAAAAGAAAGGAAAATAATAATTTGATACTTGATCTTTCTAAATAAGTTCTTCAAGAAGTAATAGAAAGTTTAATATAGTTTTCTAATAAAGTTTTCAAATAGACTCAAAAGTTTTAAATCCCTGTGAATTTTCAATCAGCACAAGCAAAATAAAAACAAAAATTTTCCCCCAAAATTTGATAAAATCTTGGGTCGTTACAGACTACCACCCTTAAAGAAATCTCGTCCTCGAGATTGAAGGAAGGTTACAAGGTTTGTAGATCCTAATGGAACTTTGGTGCTACCACCCTTAAAGAAGATTTTGCTTGGTGGTATCTTGATGTTTCCTTAGGTACTTGCATTTTGTTCCCAGCTTGAATTCATCGTTGTGCCATTTTCTTGAAATCGCCCTTCTCAGAAGTGTCGATATTCGCCGTTATGTTCAGATGTGGCATTCCAGATGCTCCATCCAATTCTGGTGATAGGCAGATATCATCCATCGCGTTGTCTTCAACAAGGTAGTCCACATCGTCCAAGAATGTGTATCTAGCCTTTTCTTGGTCGGTCCTCACCAAGGCCATGACAGCATACATGCTATCACCATACTCCTTGTTGCTTTTTAGCTGATTTTCATTGCAGAATCTCAAAAGATGACCCAGTGTCAAGCACTGCATGCTTGCCCCACGAACATGATGAGACCACACATCCCAAGGAATTAGGATGACATCTCTCTGTAGTCTTCTCAAGCATTTCATAGGGGTAAACAAGGTAGACTCTGTAAGAGGTACTGGCACCTTTAAGGGACGAAAGGTCGCCTTATAACCAGCATTGTTGAACCCATTCAAGTCACCGGAGCAAGTCGTGCTACTTGCCACAGGTACCAGATGGTCCTTAAGAATTCCTTTAGCAACCGTCTTCATAGTTGTTGAAAGGCGCTGAACATCTTGATCATTTCTCGAAGATGAACTCTTCCTCAGGGTAAAGGGATCTAACAGAGCTCTCATGGGGAGGAACAGGGTTCCATGGATTTGGAGAGGTGTTTCACAACATCGTAGGTCGGGATGGGGTAGACTTCGGTGGCGCTGGGCTTCGGAATCAGGTGGGATCCGCATAGTTGGTGGTGGCAGTCTCTGTTGTGACTCCCGGGAGAGGGGAGAGTCCTCTTTTATAGGCTCAGGGGTAGTTGAATAGGCCGTGTGGGGAGCCGAAATGAAAAGTCAGGGAATTGAACCCGAGATTGAACCGTCTCTGCATTCAAGATCCACTGAGAAATTGCTTTGGAAACGTGTAGTCGTTCCTCACCGTATCCTTACGTTTTGGCCACACTGGCATACTACGAAGGGTGTAACATATCTATCCTCCTAAGGTCATAGTTTAAGGACGTCGTCTCTCATGTAGGTATGTCTCTCTAGGTGTGTAACCCAACATTATGAGAGCGAATAATAAGAGTAGTAGGCATGGTGATCAATCCATCCTGCACCCAAATCATTACTTCACACATGGTTTGCAAACCTCGCATTCTAACTCTTGGTCAACCTCACTGGTTTTGCCAAAATTTTCTTGAAATGAGAACCTGTGATTCAATTCTAAATTTTTAAAACAAATCTATCGTTCCTTAGTTAGGGTTTTGCGCAAACTCGGTCGTAAGATGTTAACTCTTGAGTTACAAATCTTTCTGCTTGCCATCTCACTGAGAAGTTTATTTAACCGGGTTGTCCTTGGTTCTTACAAGTCCTTACAATATTTATTGAAAGACGGTAATGGCATACAAGCTCTTCCAAATTGGCTGCGTCTTGTTATTTCCTCCTTGTATATTGTAGCATCCTTCGGTCGTTCCAAGTCACTGAGGTCTTGGAGTTCCATTCTCTGAACAATTATACGAGTAGTGCCCCTTTTGTTTGCACTTGAAACAGGTAACCCTTTGGATGTCTCTTTTTATGCTGTCATGCATGTTTACTTCATGATGCAGCTTCGGGCATTGGTCAGCATAATGTCCTAGCTCCTTGCATTTGAAGCACGTTATCTTGCTGTTGTCCTTCTTCCTTTTTGGTCTTTCTAGGGCTAGAAGATCTCTCACTTCATTTTCGTCATATTCCACTACAGTCGGGGAGAAATATTCCCTCTTCTTCAGGCAATTCCTAGACAAGTGTCCTTCTTCTTCACATGAGTAGCAGCACTTAGTGGTATGGTTGAATGCTATCTCCATGTCTTTATCTTCCATCTTTCTTTTAAGTCTTCCACCTTCGGGGGTCCTTTCTGGCAGTTGGCTCATTCTATCCTTAGCTTGTTGATTTATTCGTTGCACTGTGGAATAGAACTTGCACTCAGCAGGAATATGATTTGTTCCTTCACATAGGAAGCAAGTAAATTTGCTCATGGGACATTCTCCAACTGGGTGACTTGCATCATGGTGGTGACACTCTTCATGGCGGTCCTTAGAGGTGTGTCCTATTTCTCCACATCTCTTACAGGCTTGCTGTGTCATCTCCGCATCAACTTGTGTTAGCTTTCCACTACGCTCCTCTTGTAGTAGGCTATTATTGGTACTAGCCACCATCCGGAACATCATTTGCACTATTCGCGAATGATCATTTAGTATTTGCTGCACCCCTGGGGGTAGCTCCTTGCTATCGCGATTAGCCATATTCTGAGTCATCACTCGCATCACTCCCGTGTGAGCTTCAACTAACCGTTGCATTGCTATCTCCAACTGAGGGTTGTTGCGACTGTTTTGCCGTTGAGGATGCATCTGTTTGGGTTTAGCACAGGTTTATGTCTTAGCATAGATAAGGGTTAGACAGAAGAGATCTAAGGAAGATCCTACCCAAACATAGCAGGTCAAGAGAAAACTCATTTCTACAAAATTAAAACAAGCATTGCAACCAGCACTCGACAGCATAGACGATCACATCAAACATAGATCCTCAAACACAACAAGTCAATTACAAGTTTTAGGAAAACAAGGTCTAAAAGGGTCATACCACTAGGTGGCATGACTAACCCATACTAGATCGTCGATTTATTACATAAAGTGGTGGTCTCACTACTTGAACTGTGACAGATATGCTCTAGTGTTCCCTGTTTTGCGTCGCTTCACCACAGGGCTAGGTGGCGCCGCATGAGTCTTCTCTACAGAATCTCCCTCTATCATGGGCTGGCAATGCTCCAGCTTCTCAGGCTCCGCTCCTATCAGCTCTGAGGTCGACTCCTTCTTCTCTTCAGTAGGTGTTGTTCCTTTCTTGGGCGGCCAGGGCTTGTACTTCATTAGGTCCTTGTGAAGGTAAATGCACTGTCCTCGGAAGCCTACAATCTGGGCCTCCTGATCCTCGACCTTACCTGACAGCTTATCATTGGCGGCCTCAAGTGTTTTGTTCTTCTCCTTCAGCTTCTCTATCGTGCTCTCTAGCTGCTCTATCTTCTCATCCTTCTCCTAAAGCTGGTACTTGGCATCATCTGTGGCATCCATCTCGTGGCGCAGCATGTCCTCCAAGTTGAAAGCATAGGATCCCATGTCCTCTAACTGCATCTCAGTCCACGGTAAATCCTCTCGGCGTCCTGGGGTCCTCAAGGCCCATCCCTCGTGGTTACGCCTCCCAAACTGGTAGATGGAATTGTCCAACTCCGATATCTCCGGGACATACATACCACATATGCGGGCTAGTGCCTCCTCCATGGCCATCATGACACCAGTCTCCCAACCTGGGTACATCCTTGAGTACACCACTGTCTCAGTGGGAGTACCAATGGTGCGACCCTCAATCCTGGTCTCAATCTCCCAGCGGACGATCTCGGGAACCACACAGGGTATCACTCTTCCACGAAAGGTGGGTGGTGACAGGTTCAGCATCCGAGAGAGGCGGGATAGCTGGTCACTAAACAGCTCATCGTCATCGTCATAGGGGACCTTCAGCTTGGTGAACGTCATCTAAAATTTTGAAAGGAGAACAGTGTAAGTAAAAATGAAAGTGATAAGCCTTACGAGAAAATGAAACAAACTGTAATTAGAATGCAACAAAATTTTCAAAACACATCCTAAGCGCATTGATATCCATTCGACATCATTTTTGGGTTTCCTAGTCTAGTCCAACCCTAGGGTCTCGATCCTACAGGCAACACTATGCTCTGATACCATTCTGTAACGCCCCAACCTTGAGAACAAGGTGGAACATCTGTGTTAAGTGCTATTCCCTGGATCAATGATAGCACCACAGAACAAAATGAAATATTCATTGCATAGTATCAAGATTACATCGCGGATCCAGATGCAAGGTACTAAAATCTTACAATTTTACACAGCGGAATTAACAGAGTGGCAAGGAGCCTCCATCTTCTTCACGTGCCACAGGCAGCTATGTTGGAATGTAAGCTCGAGATCCTAATCCTGGTTCCTTACTCGAAGTAAAACCTGCACGTTGAATATGCAGCCCCGGAGGGGTCAGTACAATGATGTACTGGCAAATGACACATATTTGGTGGCTGTTGTGAAGAGCCTATCTACATGAGTATTTGGCTAGTGGATCTCACAGGCTGATTTGCATAAAGCCAGTTTTATCCTACAGTTCTTTCTTAAAGTAATACTTTCAAAGTTTTTATATTTTCAAAGGTCGAAATAACCCCCAATAACCACATACTAGCTAGGCACGTGGCACTGGGCGATATTCGACAAAGTTGGAACCTCAGGCACCACCACCCCTTCGGAGTGTATGGTCCTTAGTTCCTACCTAGGGTTTCTAGACAAGATTTTAATAATTCAGAATCGGTGATGAGATTATTCCGTACATTCCATGTCTAGAGACTCAATTGTCCATAACCGAGGACACGGCTAATCGATTAGATTTAAACACCTTGCAAGGGTTGTGCACTTTCACCTTACGATTCATTTTATGCCCATACATAAAATGAAACGAGACCTTTTAGAAGGAGAGGGCAACTAACTGGCAAGATCCGTTCCCAACCTATAATTTTTCTACCACCGTCTTCTTGCACCTAGTTGCACCCCCACATCAAATCAGTCAAGACAGAGCCCATAATGTCATAAGGCTGCACTGGAAGTACACTAAGCATGGAAGACATAGCCATCTCTTTGTTCCTAGGTGGCCATCCCGAGCGGTACTCTGTTCCCACATCCTCTTTACGAGGCTTGCGTCCCAGAATCCACCTACCTCACCTCATCTTATCAAACCATTCCACCCAGGTGTTTCATTTTAGTTGAAGTTCTTAACTTTTCACAAAACACTTTTCAAGTGACCTTAGCATGGCATCAGTATTAACAAAGTACTTGGCATCCTAACAGGTGGGGTTGGAGGGATTGCTACACACTACTAGGATCTAAGCATTGATAAAACAGTTGAGTGAAACACCTATCATGCATACTACAAGAGGTGAACATACTAATGCATAAGTAAAATGGGTAAGGATCATGTGTGTCACTTGCCTTTTTGAAGATCACGACGTTCCGCTTCTCTCAACTAAGCACGTAGCTCTTCGCACAAACTATAGCACAGAAATAGCATACCATAAACAGACCATACAAACATAAACAAACCAAACAATTGAAAAGGGTTTGTTTAACAATTTAGGTTTATTGATATGTTAAGATAGAAAGATGTGGCGAAGGATCATGATTTGTGGGATATGGATTTGAGAGCTAGCTGGGGAAGATCAATATGATTGGAGAGATAATTGGACTAGGCAAAATGTAATTGATGAAGTTTTTATGCTTTATCAAGCATAAGAGTTTTAGGAATAGCTCATGTGCAATAGATTACATAAGAGTCAATTTGTGCAACTACAACACTATTGAGTAAATGTGACAACAATTACTCTTAAATAGCATCTATCACACTTAGGAATTAGGCTAGGTTTTAAGAATGCTTGAATTACTCAATTAGCACATTTGCTAGTTGAATATTTCAATACATGAGAGCAAACTTGGTAGGCATTGGATTAGGTATGAATGATTGATATTTGAGGACATGGCTTAATGGTTCATTGATCAACATGGGGTATAATCACACACTATGGTATGGGTTATAACCGTACCACATTGTCAAAATGGGATTTAGGTTTGGGTTGAATTCATATTGTACTCAAGTGGCACAATTGCAATTTGAATAAATATAAATCAGGCAAAGTATAAGGAGTGTGGTCTTTATGCTTCATTAAAGCATATTGAATCTTGGAATATCTCATGTGGTAAATCACATAAGAGACAAGATAGTGCAATAGCAATACTATTGAATAAGTGTGACAACAATTATTCTTAAATAGTATCTATTACACTTAAGCTTTGGCTAGGACTCATGAATTATTGAGTTACTCAATTAACTCATTTGTTAATCGAATAGCTCTACACATGAAATCAAGATCAAGTGGGCAGAGGATTGAGTATGGGTAGATAACATTTGGGATAATGGTTTAAGGTTTCTATTGGGTTCATGGGGTATTGGATAAGTGTTATAATGTCGATTAGATCAACATTACAAGGATAGCAAGAATAGAATCTAAGATTGAGATGTATCACACTTTACTCAAACAACACAATTGTAATTTGAATATGTGTGAACTAGACAAGATAGGTCTAAGTAGATATGATCTTGATCAAGATGTTGATTAGATAACATTGATGGCTAGGTATGATCATAAGATTTGCTATGGTAGATGGGAACATTACTGAACAGAAATAGATTTATTCTTATAATGGAAATTACTCAAATCCTCATATTAGAATTTGAATAATTGTGAAGTGGTTCAAGAAATTATGGGAGTCGTGCTACTGGTTAGCTTGCAGTAAAACAAAGCTATAGCAATTTGAATCATCCCAAAATAAGTTATAGAATTTGAATTATCACCAAATTAGTGATTTGGATAGATTTGAATGCACAAAGTGTATGCACGTATCAAATTTGATATTTCTTGATCCTATGGTGTTCTACAAGTTGAGAGGATTCCAGAGACTACAAATTTGTAATTTTTGGATGGACAAAAATAAAGATATGGATTAATCAAGCTAACAGAAGGTTTGATTCCAATTTGAAAATAGATTCAAATTAAACCCATAAAATATAAGATATTATTGCACTACTGGATTCTAGATGTTCTAAGGATTCCAACGGTATATCATTTGCTATTTTTGGATGCAGGGATCAAGAGATATGATTTTTGTAATATTGGACTAAATTCTGGTTTGAAAACCTAATTTGATTTCTGTTCGATTTGCAGATCGACACGTGGCGTATTGTGGTTCGCCGATACCGGTTCGTGTGGATCCTGATTGTGAGCCGTCGGATCTAAAGGAATATGAACGCACCAGATCTGAGGGTACCTGTTCAGTTAAGTGATTCGTTTTCGTGCGTTGATGCGAGATCCGACGAACGAGATGAGTCAGGGGAGATGCTCACCGTGGAGGCTAGGGTTCCGGCTTGCCGGCGGTGATATAGCGGCCAGGTGGTTGATTCCGGCGGGGCTCTGGAGGTTCCTGGACCACGGCGACTGCACGACGGGGTTCAGGAGGTCAAGGAGAGCTCGAATGCGTGGTCGTCGAGGTCGATTGCGTCCTGGCGTGGGTGAACGGCGCGGCTGGAGGCAGCGCGAGCGTCGGTGACCTTCGGCTTGCTCGGTTTACTATGAGTTAGAACAATTAGAGGGCATCAGGGGATGCGCGTGATCAAAGGGGAGATGAGGGGTGCCAAGTCTGGTGGCGGTGTCACCTTACTCTGCCGGATTTCGACGGAAACAGTGGCGCATAGCTTCAACTCCGGTGAGCTATTGCGGCAGCCTGGGGGCACGGTTTGGAGGGGAGGAAGGGGAAATAGGAGAGGGGAGCGAGGGCATTTTATAGGCGCAGGAGCGGGAAAGAAACGGCAGGGGGATTAAAGGAATTGAAGAGGGGAGTAACGGCGCACTCGGGCTTGGTCACCGGCGGGATTTTCGTTCGGAGGAAGAAGAAGGTGTCGGTGCTGACACGCGGGTCCCACCAGTCAGCCGGGGTGAGAAAGGAAGCAGGGGTACCGGTTCGGTGTTCGCCTACTGGGCCGCGGGCTGCTTTCTTTGTTGGGCCGAAACGGTGCCCCTCGGCCCTCTTCTATTTTTATTTCGTTTTTCTTTCTTCTTTTCTTTTTCTGTTTTCTTATTTCTTTCATAACTTTTGCAAAGATACTTCAATTCAAACCAAACTTCTTCCAGAGATTTTCAAAAGGGATGCACAATATTCTAAGTCAGTAATAAAATAAGTTTTCAAGTAAAAGGGGTATTTATAATAAAACATTATGAACCAAGCAAGAGGGACTTGCTTGCATAAAACAATTAGAAATAGGGTGGGAAATTATTCTTTTCAGAATTTGTGAAAATACTTAATTTAGATCATCTTTCAAACTTTAAATTTTGAGAAAGAAAACTTTAGCAGATATAAACCTTTTAATAAATATTCTCTATGCTAATATCTTGCATAGGTTTTGATATAAAAGAAAGGAAAATAATAATTTGATACTTGATCTTTCTAAATAAGTTCTTCAAGAAGTAATAGAAAGTTTAATATAGTTTTCTAATAAAGTTTTCAAATAGACTCAAAAGTTTTAAATCCCTGTGAATTTTCAATCAGCACAAGCAAAATAAAAACAAAAAATTTCCCCCAAAATTTGATAAAATCTTGGGTCGTTACAGTACTTTGATGATAGAAAGGCCTGGGATGAGTGGCCACGACTTGTGGATAGATTAGATTCCAACCATATGAAAATAGAACAAAGGCCATACCTTTTGGAGGATCTATTGGCTGCACACTGCAGACGAAAGGAGTTCAGTCAATATTTTTTTCGTCTCATGGAATATAGCGACTCCGAAATATATGATGAAGAATGAAGAACCTTCATGTTGGGCATACATTGCGTCTTATATTATTTTCAGCTTAGTTTGTCGTGAATATTAACATCGTTATTGGCTTCTTTTGGCTGCTGTATGCATTTTATGTATTATACTATACTAGCTTCTAGATTAGCTTCTAGATTTGTTACCATATTGGGCAAAAAACGAGGGCCAAAAGGCAGCAATCATTGAAGAAAGACAGAAATAGAAGCTTCTCTAGATTTGATACTAATTTGGTGAAAAGAGAGAGAACTGTTTACAGAGAGAGAGAGGAAAAAGGCCCTCTGAAAAGGCGCTCTGAAAAGTCAATGCCAATTTGGCCCGAGAGAGACAGAACCGAGCTCTCACGTACAACCAAATGCGGTCTCGTCCTGTCCCACGCGGTCCCTTTCTACCAGCCCCACGCGACGCGGCCCCACACGACGCGGCCCCACACGTCAGCACGGAAACGGTCCCTTTCTACCAGCCCCACGCGACGCGGCCCCACACGTCAGCACGGAAACGGTCCCTTTCTACCAGCCCCACGCGACGCGGCCCCACACGACGCGGCCCCACACGTCAGCACGGACACGGTCCCTTTCTACCAGCCCCACGCGACGCGGCCCCACACGACGCGGCCCCACATGTCAGCACGGAAACGGTCAACTTAACGGGAATCCTCACGTCCGAGCTCCTTGAGGGTTTCAGACAACGGCTTAGGGAAAACTGAGGAAAAACTAAGGAGCTGGGGAAAACTGAGTACAACTAACGACCTAAGGGCACGAAAATAGAAATCCCTTGATTAAAATAGAAGTAGAATTAATCTATATAGGAATATTTAAATTCTCATATTAGAATTTGAATAATTTTGGAGTGGTTCAAGAAACTATGGGAGTGATGCTACTGGATAGCTTGCAGTAATATAATGTCACTGCAATTGGAATCATTCTAAAATAAATTTTAGAACTCAAGATATGGTCAAATTAGTGATTTGGATAGATTTGAATGCACAAGGTGTGTGCACGTATCAACTTTGGAATTTCTTGATTCTATGATGTTCTACATGATCAGAGGATTCCATAGATTACCAATTTGTAATTTTTGGATTAATAAAACAAAAGATATGAATTAATTAGGTTAACAGAAGGTTTGATTCCAATTTTAAAAAATGGTTTCAAATTGAACCCATAAAATATAAGGTTTTATTTGTCGGTGGATTTCGTGTCGCAAGAACACGGGGTACCACGCAACGGACCCAAAGATTCGAACGCAGGGGGCTGAACGTGTGAGATCTCGGATCGCAACGAAACACGGCGACGGAAGCCTCGAGTGTCGAACGCCCAACGCACTGCAGAGAGAGAGAGAGACCGAGCTTACCCAGGTTCAGGGCCCTCGTGGTGAGGTAAAACCCCTACTTCCTGCCTTCCTGTATTTCAACGCGACACCTCGCGAGGAGTACAAGGTCTTGGTACAGAGCTCTAACTGCCAGAGGTTGAAGAACCTGCGTGCCCAGCTAGAGACTTGGAGGAAATTAGATCTAGGATCCGATCCCCTTCTAAGGGGTGGCCTCCCTTCCTTTTATAGCGCCAAGGTCCTCCTTCCCCTCATCTTCTTGGGGAAGGGGTTGCCACACATAAGGCCAAGGAAGGGTGGACAGCTGTAGACTACCTTCTTCGGTAGACTTGGTCTTCGTAGGGTAGTGGCGCCGGTCCACAGGAGTGGGTGGAGGAGGCTGACGTCCTCCTCTGGCGCCCTGCACCGTCCATGCTATATTTGGGGGGGTGGCCAACTGCCACTGTGCAGCTTTAGGCAGGCACAGCGAAAGTTGGTCTCCTCCCTGTCGGGAGTAGCGTGGGCGGTACGCGGTCTTCTGCCCGTTATCTTCTTGCTCTGCACGCAAACGTGCTGAGCTGACGTGGGCATGATTCCTCTCCTCACCAGCAGGGGCTCGTGAGGAGGTCTTCTGGTCCTTAGCCGTTTATGTCGTCGTTCTCCTCACGAGGCGCCTCCTCGTGAGGGTCTTCTTCGTAGCCTGGGTCGCTGATCCTCCCCTGGGCTGAATATGGGCCGATGACGGGGCCCAAGAGCAGGTGGGCCGGGATACCCCGGTATCCAGAACACCGACAGTAGCCCCCGGGAGCCCGGCCCAAGACGCGCCCTCTTGAGGAAGCGAAGGGTCGGGGGCCCCCAAAGCTGCTGGGCCCTCCAACGGCACGCGTCAACATGCGGTCAGAGGACCATGTGAAGAAGCGGAGACTCCGGACACGTGGCGTGGCTGCAGCTGGCGAGATGAAATGGCGGGTGACGTTACGGTCCCCGAGGCGTCAACCCGTCGTAATGATGCGTCGCTTGACTGCAGAGCGCCGCGCCAACGCTTCGATTCCCGCGCAGGGACTTGACGGATCAACGCCAGATGCCCCCCTTAAATAGGTCCTCCTCGAGACCTCCAGCACTTCACCTCCGTCCTCCAGTGCCAATCCTGCTTCCACTCCCCTGAGCTCATGGATCCCTCCAACTCTTCCGCCGCCGCCGGATCGAGCTCTGGGGCGAAGCGCCGCGGACGCCCCCTGGGCAGCGGGAAGAAGGTGAAGATCCCCACCCAGTGGACGCCTGGCGCCGGCGGCCCCCTCCGCATTGGCGCGCCGCGGCCGGATGAGGCGAGACACGGCGCTGCGGGGGCCTCTGGCGCGCTGACCCTCAGGGGTCCCGCGCGTGGAGGCGCCCTGAATTCGCCGTCGCCGCTGGCGGTGGCGCCTGCTCCCCGCGCCTCGGGGAGCATCGATCGGGCCCTCCGGGAAGTGGAGGCCGCCCTGGGCCTCCCTCCTCCTGCTGCAGATCTTCCGGCCCCACCGGTGAACGGAGTGGTTGCCACTCCGCGCCACCTGGCGGCGGCGATGCTGGAACCCCTCGTCGCCCCGGGGTCCCGCTTCCTGGAGCTCCTCATCGTCATCGACGCCCCGGGCTTCAACTCCCTCCGGCTGCCCGACGCCATCCGGAGGGTGATTCACGCCCACGACAACGCCGCCGGGGAGATCCTCATGGGGGAGCAAAGCAGGCCAGACCTCTTCTGGCCTGTGGACATCCTCCTCGGGGACGGCGGCAATGTCGTCCTCGCCGGCCGCTGGAGGGCATTCGCCCTCGGCCTTCGCCTCCACGTCGGTGACCACCTCGTCTTCCGCTTCAAGCTGGGGATGCTGGAGGCCTCGCTGCGGGTCTTCACCACCGGTGGAGTGCGCCGCACCTACCCCCCGCTCCTGGCGCATTGAAGAGGAGGGGCCAGCGCGGTAGTCTTCTGGGGAGGGGAGCTAGTCTCCTCCCCTCTTTTGCTGTGTTGTCCTTGCCGGCGGGGAATGCCCCGCCGTGCCTTGCTCCTTCCCCTTATGGGGGTATTTTAATGAAATCCGCTCGTTAGCCGCCTTGCTGCTCTTCATTGTCCTGGTCATTCGCTTGCTTGAGAGCCCTTGTGAGCTGTTGGCATCGACGGGAAGCCTCCCTCCGCCTCAGAGCTCGAGATGGGGTTGGCGTCGATGACACATTAGACGATTCCTGAGACAAGAAGTTGAAGAAAGAGTTGGAAAAGAAAAAACCCCAAATCCCCGAAAACGGAAAAATAAGTCGATAAAACAAACGAAAAAAGAAGGCGAATAAGATGCCCCTGTGACCGGCACAGGGACCTTCTCCGTCGTGGAGGAGCGCGGCACTATCTGTGCCAGCAGCTAAGAGCAAATTGCCGCGTGTGGCGATTCACGGGGCCTTCCTCGTCGTTGAGGGAAGCTGGACCCTCACGGACGTGAAAACGTCGACGCTTAAGAGAGCCCAGAGACCGTCGACACCTCACAAGGATTGCTCATGAGGTGAAGGGCCTGGCACGGACCTCCGGATCTGCGTCTCCTTCGCAAGATGATCGGAGCGGCCTTAGTCTTCAATAATCCTGCCACGTTAGGCCTTCCTCGGGAGAGGGAATCCTCCTGCGGATGCTAGTGCATCGACGCGTATTTGCTCCCTCATGAGGGTTGCTCACAAGGGGTAGGTCCTTAACGGGCGCCTTGGGCACACCTTGGACTATCCTCGAAGATTTTTTATTTTCCGATGTACTTCGCGAGGAACTAAGCACCATGGGCATCCAGAGGTGATCGTTAACAGGGCCATCGCCCCCGACCAGAGCTTGCTCCCTTCGGGTTTTTTGGGCTTGCTGTTTTCCGGGCGAAGGCCCCAGCATAGACACCGTGCCTAGCCCCCTTTCGCGTGAAGCACAACAGAAAATAAATGGACTTCATGCCATTTTGATGTCATGCCGAAGCAGAGGCGCTACATTGCGCGATTACTTAATATCAGTGCTTAATAGCTGATTGAGCTGATACAAGTGCCGTGAAAATGGTCTTTTTCTCCTCGTGAGGAACCTAAGGGTAGAACTTTCACAGATGAGCTATGTTCCACGGGTTCCCCACTGGTACGCCTTCTGCGGTTTCCAGCCGCGCCGAGCCTGGCCTGGCGATGTGCGTCACCTTGAAGGGTCCTTCCCACATTGGAGACAGCTTGTGCAGGCCCTCGCGAGAGAGTATCCTCCTCAGCACCAGGTCGCCGACCTCCAGAGTCCTTGCTCGGACATGGCGGCTATGGTAGCAGCGTAGTCCTTGCTGGTACCTCGCGGCGCGGAGCGCGGCTTGGCACCGAGCTTCTTCGAGCAGGAGGAGGCGATCCTTGATGAGGTCCTCTTGGCAAATTTCATCGAAGGCGAGCACTCTTGGCGATCCGAACTTGATGTCGGTGGGAAGAATAGCCTCCGCCCCATAGACCAGGAAGAAAGGGGTTTCTCCAGTGGGTTTAGTGGCGGTAGTCCTGATGGACCACAGGATGGATTGGAGGTTGTCTAACCATTTTTTGCCGCAGGCTTCGAGCTTGGCGTTGAAGCTTTTAGTCTTGAGTCCTTTGAGGACCTCGGCATTAGCTCGCTCGGCTTGGCCATTGCTCCTGGGGTAGGCGACGGAGGCGAAGCAGATCTTGATGCCGACCGATGCACAGTACTCTCGGAACAGTCCGCTGGTGAACTGGCTGCCGTTGTCGGTGATTATGCGGTTAGGCACACCAAAACGACAGACCAGCCCACAGATGAACTTGACTGCGGACCTCGCCGGGATGGTGCACACCGGTTCCACTTCCACCCACTTGGTAAACTTGTCGATGGCGACGTAGAGGTAGCGATAGCCCCCTTGCGCTCTGGGGAATGGGCCAAGGATGTCCAGCCCCCAAACTGCAAAGGGCCAAGTGAGTGGGATGGTTCGCAGCTCCTGCGCCAGTTGGTGTATCTGTTTGGCATGGAATTGGCACGCCTTGCATCTCTTGACCATCTCAGCAGCATCTCCAAGCGCTAAGGGCTAGTAGAAGCCGCTTCGATATGCCTTCGCTGTCGGGGATATAACCCCGGGTATACCAAAGTACCCTTATATTATGTCTAATATACATTATATATGTTGAGTTGTACATGCAGGATATTAAAAAAGCAGGTAAACAGTAGCTCTAGGCCGGAATACATGCTCCTGGGCCGGCTTAACTAAGCCCAGGCCGGAACATCCTGAGCTGGGCCGGGATAACAGCAACCCGGCTGGGCCAGGTCAGCAGCGCCCCAGCCTCCCGCCATGCCGGCTGGGCCGGCAGGCCTCTGCCCCGGCTGGGCCGCCTCGCCCCTGGCAGGCCGGCATCCCGCTCCTCCTTCCTCCCCCGGCTGGGCCGGGACTCAGCCCCTCGGCTGGGCCGACTCTTCCTCCAGGCCGACGCCCCGCGGTCCGCCCCGGCTGGGCCTGCCTGCCGGCTGGGCCGGTGCCCCGGCTGGGCTGGCTCGCCCTTGCCCTGGCTGAGCTGGCTCGCCCTTGCCCCGGCTGGGCCAACCGTCCAGCCAGGCCGCCCTTCCTCAGCGCTCCCGGGCCAGCTCCTCTACCGCGCCCCGGCTGGGCCGGATCAGGAGGATCCGGCCTGGCCGGGAATTCTCTCCAAGCCTCCACCTTGCGACCCCGGCTGGGCCGGATTATACTGTTCCGGCTGGGCCAGGCAGGGATCCCTGGCCCAGGCCGGATTATCCCCTTGCTAGGCCGGGATATTCACTCCAGGGCCGGATTATTACCCTACTAGGCCGAAATTCATCTCCTCCGGCATACTTGCTCCTCCAGCATCGACTCCAGCTCCTTGTGCCAGTCCTGGGACGCCTCTAGGCTCGGACTGGCACATTCTCCTCCGCCGTATGCTGGTCTTGGGATGCCCATTGGCTCAGACCAGCATATCCATCCTCTCCTAGTCAGTCTTATCCTCAGGAGGCGGATAAGACTGATGACATGGTGATCCTCAAGACAGCAGCTAGAAGACGAAGGCAAGGACTCCAAGTACAAACATGGATGGGACTAGCCCATGACCATGACGCATCGCACAGTACCAAGGACGGTACCGTGCTGATGCAGGCTATAGTGTGACAAGACCCCAGTAGTCATCTCAGCTATAGTGCATGTATAGTGTATTGTGGGGCATCCCTTGTCCCCTGGGCTCCCTATATAAGGGGCACCAGGGGGATCGATCACCCCAGCCTCCGGAGGAGGCTCATTCTCTCTCGCTCCATGGGAGCTCTCTAGCACTAGCTCTTTAGCTCCTGCCCAGTGCAGCCTCAGATAGGCAGATGAACAGCTCAAGGAGCACCATTGTAGCTCTCATGTGAAGCTCATATAGATCAGACATGCAGGAGTAGGGGTGTTACCTCCTCACGAGGGCCCCGAACCTGGGTAGCTCGATGTGTTAGCAGTGACTTCTGTGCTCGGTCTCTACCGAGCCTTCCCTCTCCCGGATCCACCAGCGTACAGTCGGCCCCCATTTAAGCCACCCTGTGGCATATGTTGTTTCACCACGACGACATTTGGCGCCCACCGTGGGGCTGATCAAGGCGCTGGTAGGAGTACATCCGGACGGGATCTTCTTCATCTGCTCGGGGGCTCGACATCAGCAACGCCTTCGAGCACAGCAGGCTTTCTTCAACTCCCGGGCTGACCTCAACTCGCCCGGGCCAGCATACGGCTGTCCCGGATCTACATCGGCATCTCCGGGCCAGCACTCGGCTTCCTCTGGCCAGCATATCCTGTGTCCCGGCCAGCATATCCTGTGTCCCGGCCAGCATATCCTGTGTCCCGGCCAGCATATCCTGAGTCCCGGCCAGCATATCCTGTGTCCTGGCCAGCATATCCTGTGTGCCGGCCAGCATATCCTGTGTCCCGGCCAGCATATTCTGTGTCCCGGCCAGCATATCCTGAGTCCCGGCCAGCATATCCTGTGTCCTGGCCAGCATATCCCGAGTCCCGGCCAGCATATCCTGAGTCCCGGCCAGCATATCCTGTGTCCCGGCCAGCATATCCTGAGTCCCGGCCAGCATATCCTGTGTCCTGGCCAGCATATCCTGTGTCCCGGCCAGCATATCCTGTGTCCCGGCCAGCATATTCTGTGTCCCGGCCAGCATATCCTGAGTCCCGGCCAGCATATCCTGTGTCCTGACCAGCATATCCTGTGTCCCGGCCAGCATATCCTGTGTCCCAGCCAGCATATCCTGTGTCCCGGCCAGCATATCCTGTGTCCTGGCCAGCATATTCTGCGTTCTGGCCAGCATATCCTGTGTCCTGGCCAGCATATCTTATGTCCCGGCCGGCATATTCTATGTTTGTTGTACCAGGGACTGTTCCGCCTTCGCCTCGAGCATCTGCTGGTACTTCAAACTTCTTCAACGGTGCAAGTAAGTATTTATGCTGGTTTACTCCATATCCTGGTCAGCTTATCTGAAAATCAGTGTCTCCTTGATAGAAAAGATAGCTCGGGGGCTAGGCTAAAGCCTAGCAAGTTGCCTCTTGAATACTGTTTCAGTATATATTAGTTCGCATGCTAGCATATCAGCTTCTCAGTTTCCTCCTGTATGTCTGTTTATATGCCAAATCACTACATATGCCTGCTGCAAAGAGTATCCTTAGTATCAGTTTGTATGTCTGCAATCTTATGCAAAGTTTTATCTGGGCATGTTATATGCCGGTTTTATATGCCAACAACAAGATGTTATGTCAAGTTATATGTCTTTGCATGTGTCAACCAGTATATCTGCAACAGTGCTAGATTCAGTATGCCAGTTAACATGTCAAGTTCAGTATCTGCTTATATGCCAAATGCTTTATCCCATATGCTATGTGTTATATGCCGGCTGTCATATGCCAAGGCTCATATGCCAGTTTTTTATATGTTGAATGCCATGTGCTAGTTGTTACAAGTTTATAGTCAGATCAGTTATATGCCTATCTCAGTACCAGTTTCCGCATGCTCTATCACAGATCTCATATGCCCGTTATAGTATACTAGCATTTATATGCCGGCACATGAGTGCCAAATATCTGTTGTGATATGCCAAGTTTGCTTATATGCCAGTTGCAGTATGTCTACATTTATATGCCGGCACATGAGTGCCTAGTTCTTCCTTGTGAGTTGTCAAGTTAGCATATATGTCAAATTGCTATATCTCAGTCTATATGCCAAGTGCTTTATTTCAAGAGTTATATGCCGAGTGCAATGGGCTATATGCCAAACTCCATATGCTAGATTGAAATATGCCAAATGCTATGACCATTGCTATGTCTTTTTAGTATGACTACAGAACAGGTTGGATAATTCGTTATATATGTCTATTACTCGGCTATGACTCTCCATATTGCCGTTACAGAGAAGAAATTACTATTATACCACCAGGGCGTCAGTTTATATCTCAGATCTCAGGTATTTCAGTATACCGGCATATTTCATGTCCTGGCCGGCATATTTTATATCCCGGCCAGCATGTTTTATAACCCGGCCAGCATATCTTTACATCCTGGCCAGCATATCTCAAAGTCTCAGGTCTCAGGTATTTCAGTTTGTTAGTACATCAGGTTATTAAGTGATATCTTGAGTCATATGTGTTTCAGTATGCCGGCATATCATGGCAAGAGTAAAGTTTCAGTATGCCGACATATCATGGCATGAGCAAAGTTTCAATATGCCAACATATCATGGCATGAGAAGAGTTTTAGTATGCCGGCATATCGTGGCAAGAGCAAAGTTTTAGTATGCCGGCATATCATGGCAAAGAGCAAAATGTCAGTATGCCAGCATATCATGGCAAAATGTCAGTATGCCATCATATCATGGCAAAATGTCAGTATGCCAGCATATCATGGCAAAGAGCATATCATGGCAAAGAGCAAAATGTCAGTATGCCAACATATCATGGCAAGAGCAAAATCTCAGTATGTCGACATATCATGGCATCGACCAAAATCCCCAATCACCGTTTATTTCGGTTTGCCAGCATATCAAGGCATCTATCAATAACTCATATCGCCGTTTATTTCGGCATGCCAGCATATCACGGCATTCTATATTCCTTTCAGTTATCGCCAGTTCTGGCTCAGTAATATATCGAGACATCGATCTCAAAGCTAACAAGCATCATATCTCTTATCATATCCGGTTTCACAGAGTATCCCGGTTTAGCATATTAACCCGTCTTATCATTTTTGCATACTAACAAGTGCCCAGTGATGGCACAGCCCAAGAGGCATATCAGTATACCGGCATTGTCAAAGCAGACAATGTCGATGAGACATAGCCCGAGAGGCAAAGTGTCGATATAGTGCCCAAGAGGCAAAGCAGCCCAAGAGGCAAAGTAGCCCAAGAGGCATAGCAGTATACCGGCATTGTCAAAGCCGACAATGTCGATGAGACATAGCCGGAGGGGCAAAGTGTCGATATAAAGCCCAAGAGGCAAATAGCTCAAAAGGCAAAAGTAGCCCAAGAGGCATATCAGTATACCGGCATTGTCAAAGCAGACAATGTCGATGAGACATAGCCTGAGAGGCTAAGTGTCGATATAAAGCCCAAGAGGCAAAGTAGCCCAAGAGGCAAAGCAGCCCAAGAGGCAAATAGCTCAAGAGGTAAAATATCGATATAGCCAAAGAAGGCAAAGCAGTATTCCGGCATTGTCGAAGCAGACGATGTCGATGAGACATAGCCCTAGAGGCAAAGTGTCGATATAGCCAAAGAAGGCACAGCGGCATTTTGAGATAGCCCATAAAAGCCAGCATAACAGATATATGTCAAACAGGACATTGCCTATGAAGGCATGAGATAGAATTGGCCAGTGCAGGCCAGCATATCAGTTTTTATGAAGCATACGAGTTTGGGACTTTGGTATATTTCTTGTTGGAGCCTGTGCGCGACTCTACGAGTCCCCCACAGCCTCGGGGGCTAATGTCGGGGATATAACCCCGGGTATACCAAAGTACCCTTATATTATGTCTAATATACATTATATATGTTGAGTTGTACATGCAGGATATTAAAAAAGCAGGTAAACAGTAGCTCCAGGCCAGAATACATGCTCCTGGGCCGGCTTAACTAAGCCCAGGCCGGAACATCCTGAGCTGGGCCGGGATAACAGCAACCCGGCTGGGCCAGGTCAGCAGCGCCCCAGCCTCCCGCCATGCCGGCTGGGCCGGCTGGCCTCTGCCCCGGCTGGGCCGCCTCGCCCCTGGCAGGCCGGCATCCCGCTCCTCCTTCCTCCCCCGGCTGGGCCGAGACTCAGCCCCCCGGCTGGGCCGACTCTTCCTCCAGGCCGACGCCCCGCGGTCCGCCCCGGCTGGGCCTGCCTGCCGGCTGGGCCGGTGCCCCGGCTGGGCTGGCTCGCCCTTGCCCCGGCTGAGCTGGCTCGCCCTTGCCCCGGCTGGGCCAACCGTCCAGCCAGGCCGCCCTTCCTCAGCGCTCCCGGGCCAGCTCCTCTACCGCGCCCCGGCTGGGCCGGATCAGGAGGATCCGGCCTGGCCGGGAATTCTCTCCAAGCCTCCACCTTGCGACCCCGGCTGGGCCGGATTATACTGTTCCGGCTGGGCCAGGCAGGGATCCCTGGCCCAGGCCGGATTATCCCCTTGCTAGGCCGGGATATTCACTCCAGGGCCGGATTATTACCCTACTAGGCCGAAATTCATCTCCTCCGGCATACTTGCTCCTCCAGCATCGACTCCAGCTCCTTGTGCCAGTCCTGGGACGCCTCTAGGCTCGGACTGGCACATTCTCCTCCGCCGTATGCTGGTCTTGGGACGCCCATTGGCTCAGACCAGCATATCCATCCTCTCCTAGTCAGTCTTATCCTCAGGAGGCGGATAAGACTGATGACATGGTGATCCTCAAGACAGCAGCTAGAAGACGAAGGCAAGGACTCCAAGTACAGACATCGATGGGACTAGCCCATGACCATGACGCATCGCACAGTACCAAGGACGGTACCGTGCTGATGCAGGCTATAGTGTGACAAGACCCCAGTAGTCATCTCAGCTATAGTGCATGTATAGTGTATTGTGGGGCATCCCTTGTCCCCTGGGCTCCCTATATAAGGGGCACCAGGGGGATCGATCACCCCAGCCTCCGGAGGAGGCTCATTCTCTCTTGCTCCATGGGAGCTCTCTAGCACTAGCTCTTTAGCTCCTGCCCAGTGCAGCCTCAGATAGGCAGATGAACAGCTCAAGGAGCACCATTGTAGCTCTCATGTGAAGCTCATATAGATCAGACATGCAGGAGTAGGGGTGTTACCTCCTCACGAGGGCCCCGAACCTGGGTAGCTCGATGTGTTAGCAGTGACTTCTGTGCTCGGTCTCTACCGAGCCTTCCCTCTCCCGGATCCACCAGCGTACAGTCGGCCCCCATTTAAGCCACCCTGTGGCATATGTTGTTTCACCACGACGACATTCGCGGCTAGAGTTGAAGCAGAAGCATGGTGGCCACACTCGCCGGCGTGGATGTCCTTGAGAAGCTCTTGGCCTTGGTGAGTAGATATGCACTTCAGAGCGATGCCGTTTGGGCGACGCCGGTACATGTCACCATCCTTGACGCAGTAGCCCGAAGCTTGGCGCACGATCCTTTCGGCCTCCTCCTCATCCTCAGGGAGCCTGCTGCTGGTGAGGAAGGCCTTGAGCTCGAGGATCCAGTCCACTCCTTCCTGCCGCGCCAACGCTAGAAGGACGCGGTCACCCGAAGGAGGCCCGCAGTCTGGAGCCTCCTGCTCCGGCGGTGGCGGCAAGGCAGGCGGAGGGTCTAATCCTGATGATGGCGGAGAAGCGGACGGCTTGAAGAGGCGCTCCTCGAAGACGCCGGCAGGTTGTGCCAGGCGGTGAGAGGCGCGCTTGGCGATCTCGTCAGCTTCCACATTTTCTCCTCGCGGGACGTGCTTCAGCTCTAGGCCTTGAAAGCGCTTTTCCATCTTTCGATGCTCTTCGAGATAGGCCGCCATATGCTCGTCCTTCGGAGTGTAGCTCTTGTTCGAGAAATTCACAACCAGCTGCGAATCTCCCTTGACGATGAGGCGCTTGATGCCCAGGGCGTTAGCCGCCCTTAAGCCGGCGAGAAGTCCTTCGTATTCCATGATGTTGTTGGAGACCTTGTGTTCTGGCTTAAAGCAGAGCTGCATAGCATAGAAGAGCTTGTCTCCAGAGGGAGAGGTTAGGACAGCACCAGCTCCCGCGCCGGGGAGGTTGAAGGCACCATCGAAGTGCATGACCCAGAGGCCTGGGGCCTCCTCTCCTGGGAGCGTCAACTCCATCTCTGGAGGCTCGTCAGCGAACGGATCGGTCCATTCTGCAGTGAACTCGGCCAAAGCCTTGCTCTTAATTACCTTTGTAGTTTCGAAGGAGATCTCAAAAGGTTGAAGCTCCACGGCCCATTCCGCCACCCGCCCGGTGACGTTGGGATTGCGTAGGATGGTCTCCAGAGGTCGATCGGTTACCACCTTGATTGGGTGACCTTGGAAATAGTGGCACAGCTTCCGCGAGGCAATGAGCAGGGTGTAGAGCAGCTTTTGCTGCATGGTGTAGCGTTCCCGCGCGTCGCGCAGTACCGTGCTGACAAAGTACACAGGCTTTTGCACCTTGACGACACCCTCGGAAGGCTCCTCCTCAGGAGGCTTTTGAGTGTTGCTCTGAGAGAGCGGCTCGGTCGGCGAAGACTCCGTGGGCGGCTCCTCTCGAGGGTCGGGGGATGAAGCAGCCTCTTCCTCGTGAGGAGCCCCCGAGCTGGGAGGAGTGACCTCCTCCTTGGCGATTATCTTGGCATCTCGCTCCGCGACGAGAACAGCGCTTGCAGTCCTTGGAGTTGCCGCGATGTAGAGTAGCAGAGGCTCGCGGGTGGTTGGGGCAACCATTATCGGCGGGCTCGTGAGGTACCTTTTTAACTCGGCGAAGGCCTTGTCAGCTTCCGGAGTCCACACGAACTTCCCGGTGCGTTTCATAAGCTTGAAGAAGGGCAGAGCCTTCTCCCCACTCCTTGCGATGAAACGTCCCAGGGCTGCCATGCACCCCGCGAGGCGTTGCATTTCCTTGAGATTGCGCGGAGGACGCATTTCTTCGATGGCCTTGACCTTGTCGGGGTTCGCCTCTATCCCGCGATTTGATACGAGGAACCCCAACAGTTTTCCCGACGGTACGCCGAAGGCGCACTTGGCAGGGTTGAGCTTGATGTTTACCTTCCTTAGGTTGACGAATGTTTCCTCCAGATCTTCGATGAAGGTGTGACCCTCACGAGTCTTGACGATGATGTCGTTGACGTAGGCTTCTGCATTCCTTCCCATCTGAGCCCCCAGGGCCTTACGCATGAGCCTCTGGAAGGTGGCTCGTGCGTTCTTCAGGCCGAAGGGCATACAGATGTAGCAGTACACCCCACAGGGCGTGATGAAGGTGGTTTTCTCCTCGTCCTCCTTTGCCATCTTGATCTGATGGTAGCTGGAGAAAGCATCCAAGAAGCAAAGGAGGTCGCAGCCGGCGGTGGAGTCAACAATTTGATCTATCCTCGGGAGAGGATAAGGGTCCTTGGGACAGGCCTTGTTGAGACTTGTGAAGTCCACGTAGAGGCGCCCACTGCCATTGGCTTTTGGGATGACCACCGGATTAGCAATCCAGGTGGGGTGGACCACCTCGCGTATCAACTTGGCCTTCTTCAGCTTCTCTATTTCCTTGACGATGAAGTCTTGCTTCTCTTGCGCTTGCTTCCTGGTCTTCTGCTTCACGGGGTGCGCCTGAGGACACACGGCTAAGTGGTGCTCAATCACCTCCCTGGGGACGCCGGGCATATCTGACGGAGTCCAAGCGAACATGTCAGAATTTGCCCGCAGGAAGGTGACGAGCGCGCTTTCCTATTTGGGGGAAAGCCCTGCCCCGATGATGACGAAGTTGTTGCAGCCCCCAGCCTGAAGCGGGACCTTCTTGGTTGCCGAGCGCTCCTGGGTAAACTGGGGCCTCCTGCCTGAGGGTACCGCAGCTTCCCCAATGCTCATGTCTTGCATCGGATGGTCCAGGTCCTTGCTTGGAGTTGGCGACGCAGGGGCGGCGAACTTCTTCCCTGATGAGCCCTGTAGGTAGGGCTCAAGAGAGGCCTTCTTCGCGGCAGCCCGCTCTTGGGTCACGAGCTGCTTCTTCCTCGCGAGGTCGCCGGAGTGTTCCAACAGATCTTCGTCGGCGGGGAACATGGTGGCGGCCTCGCGGTAGACATGCTCAACTGATCGGAGAGCATCCTTCTCATTGCAGCGCACGGTGATCGTGCCGTTGGCGCCCGGAATCTTGAGGATGTTAAAGCCATGGTGCGTTGCTGCCATGAACCTAGCCAAGGCTGGGTAGCCGAGGATGGCATTGTATGGCAGGGCGATGTAGGCGACGTCGAAGTCGAGGCTTTCTGTCCTGTAGTTGTCCCGGGTGCCGAAGGTAACGGGCAGGCGTACCAGCCCGATTGGCATTGTAGAACCTTCAGTTACCCCGAAGAATGGTCGGGTTGGCATGAGCCGGTGGTACGGCACCTGCATCTTCTCGAAGATCTCGACCGAGATGATGTTGAGGCCCGCCCCTTCGTCGATGAGAGTGCGGTTGACGGCGACATTGTTGATGGTTGGCATGCACAAGAGGGGGATTGTGCCCACGCCCCTTGTGGAAGCCGGATGATCCTCCTCGTCGAAGCCAATCTTGCTCGTCGACCACTTCATTAGGCGATTGCCGACGCTGGGCTGCGCCGCCGCGATTTCTCGCGACAGCTGCTTGAAGTGCCGATTTGACAGAGGAGCCTGAGCTCCACCCAGGAGGCAAGCGGCGAAGTCTCGCGGCTCTTGATAGCCCCCCTGGGCCTCCTCCCGATGATCGTTTGCTAGCGGGGGCAGCGGCAGCGGCTCAGGATCGGCTCGAGACAGACCCCCGCGGCGGCGACCTTCCTCGCGGTCATCATCGCGGCGATCGCCCCGGGATCCACTCTTGCCGTTGCTGCGGCCGCCTCCGCGATGCTTGGCGACGCCATTCTCCTCGTGAAACTTCCGGACAATCCAACAATCTTCGGTATTGTGGGTGTCCTTCTTGTGGATGATGCAGTAGCGGCAACGTCGACCTTTATCGCGATCGGAGCGGTCCTCGCGGCGTTGCTTATGATCTGGCTCCGCCGCGAGGACAGCAGCCTCCTTTCGCTTGGGGTCCTTGGACTTCGGCTTTGGTGGAGGCGCCACCGGCAGATTGTGCACGAAGAGCCTCCCCTCCTCAGCCTTGGCGCAGCGGTCGGCGATCTTGAAGAGCCTGACGATGGAAGTCAGCTCATCATTCACGAACAGCTTCTCCCGCATCTTGACATCAGAGACGCCCGTGGAGAACGCGGAGATGACCTCCTCGTTGGAGATCCTGGGGATCTTGTTCCTCATCTGGCTGAAGCGCTGGATGTACTGACGAAGTGTCTCGCCCTTGTACTGACGCACTGCCTTAAGATCGTTCTTTGTAGCGGGGCGCTCGTACGTGGGCATGAAGTTGGCCACGAACTGACGACATAAATTCTTCCACGACGTCACGGATTCGTGAGGAAGATTCATGAGCCAAGTTCATGGAGCGTCCTTGAGGGCCATGGGGAACCAATTGGCCATGGCGCGCTGATCTCCACGCGCAGCCTGGACGGCGACGACGTAGAGCTGGAGGAATTCGACAGGGTTTGTGGTCCCGTCATAGCGCGTGGCGATGTCCGGCTTGAACTTGTCAGGCCAGACCACGTAGCGCTGCTGGCGAGTGAGGGTGAGACACCCGGGGTTGTAAATTGGCTCGCCGGGGGACCTGACGTTCTTGCCAGCTTCACCGATGTCATCGATGGCGCGGTCATGATTTTCGCGGCGGCGCTCGAGGGAGACGCGTGCGTCTTCCGGAGCGCGTTGGACGATTTGACAGCTGGGCTCCCCGCGCGGCGAAGACGCGGCGTGGGAAACCACCTTCTTGGCCTTGTTGGCCTGCCCATCTTCGGCGCGACGCCCCGCCACCGGATCTGGATCTCCCGCGCCCTGGGCTCCTCCCTGGGCCGGGTCTTCGTTGGCAATGGCGACGAGCTCAGAGATTTGAGCGCGCCACCCCTCATGCCCGTCATCGGTGGGTTGATAGCGCAGCAGCTCCTGCGTCATGGCGAGGGCCTGCGCAGGAGACAACTGACTCCCAGAACGAGCGCGAGAAGTGGCGGTGGCGGTGAAGGAGAGCAAAGTCTCCGTATGCCCGGACGAGAGGTAGGAGGACACCAGATCTTCCTCCCCTTCCTCCTCGGCCGAAGCTTCATGATGACGGAAGATGGGCTCGGTTTGCCCCCGAGCAGCGTTGCGACGGCGAAGACGCTCGAGCCTTGCGTTGGCGTCGGCCATGTCAAAGCAGATCTTGGAGAAAACACACCACAGCCCTCTACCTGGCGCGCCAAATGTCAGTGGATTTCGTGTCGCAAGAACGCGGGGTACCACGCAACAGACCCAAAGATTCGAACGCAGGGGGCTGAACGTGTGAGATCTCGGATCGCAACGAAACACGGCGATGGAAGCCTCGAGTGTCGAACGCCCAACGCACTGCAGAGAGAGAGAGACCGAGCTTACCCAGGTTCAGGGCCCTCGTGGTGAGGTAAAACCCCTACTTCCTGCCTTCATGTATTTCAACGCGACACCTCGCGAGGAGTACAAGGTCTTGGTACAGAGCTCTAACTGCCAGAGGTTGAAGAACCTGCGTGCCTAGCTAGAGACTTGGAGGAAATTAGATCTAGGATCCGATCCCCTTCTAAGGGGTGGCCTCCCTTCCTTTTATAGCGCCAAGGTCCTCCTTCCCCTCATCTTCTTGGGGAAGGGGTTGCCACACATAAGGCCAAGGAAGGGTAGACAGCTGTAGACTACCTTCTTCGGTAGACTTGGTCTTCGTAGGGTAGTGGCGCCGGTCCACAGGAGTGGGTGGAGGAGGCTGACGTCCTCCTCTGGCGCCCTGCACCGTCCATGCTATATTTGGGGGGGTGGCCAACTGCCACTGTGCAGCTTTAGGCAGGCACAGCGAAAGTTGGTCTCCTCCCTGTCGGGAGTAGCATGGGCGGTACGCAGTCTTCTGCCCGTTATCTTCTTGCTCTGCACGCAAACGTGCTGAGCTGACGTGGGCGTGATTCCTCTCCTCACCAGCAGGGGCTCGTGAGGAGGTCTTCTGGTCCTTAGCCGTTTATGTCGTCGTTCTCCTCACGAGGCGCCTCCTCGTGAGGGTCTTCTTCGTAGCCTGGGTCGCTGATCCTCCCCTGGGCTGAATATGGGCCGATGACAGGGCCCAGGAGCAGGTGGGCCGGGATACCCCGGTATCCAGAACACCGACATTATTGTTCTACTGGATTCTAGACTTCCTAAGGATTCCAACGGTATATTATTTGTTATTTTTGGACTTATAGATCGGAAGATATGATTTTTCAAAGTTTCAGCCCAAATCTGATTCAAAATCTATTTCGAATTTCTGTTTGATTTAGAGGAGGCCACGTGGCGCAATATGATTGGAAGGTACTGGTTCGTCTGGAACTAGGTTCTGGGCCGTTAGATTTAAAGTGGAGCGGACAGGCCAGATGCACCTGTACAGGTTGGTTTAAGTGGATCTGTCATGGGGATGACTTAGGGGGCGCACCACGGGCCGGGCAGTATGCCGGCTGGCGTCCCAGGAGTCCCCGCGGCTTCAGCGCAAGAAGACCGGCTCCGCCCGAAGGGCCGGCTGTGCCAGCAGCCGGCTGGCGTCTCCACCGAGGAGGACTGGAGTCGGGCGATGGGGACAAAACTCCCCAACGGCTGTCTAGCCAAAAGCGGAACGGCCCCGACAAGATCGTCAGGGGCGCAGGACAGGAGTGACGAGCGCCATGACCCCGTCCAACCAATGAGAGATCGAAGACCCTTCCCCACGATGGGATCTGAGGCAAAAGGCGAGGGATATGCTCTCCAGATGCCGGCCCTAGGAAAAGGCACTTTATAAAGTGCCTTTGTCAGAGAAGGGCCAGAGGATCACGCCGAGCACGCCGCCGCCAGGGAGCCGGCAGCCGGCCGAATCGCCACCTAAACCTATAACTAGGCCCCTGTCTATATAAGGGGGCCTGGACCCTTAGCATAGGGAGATCCGCTCTTCTTCTTCCTCCTCCAGCCGAACAGCTCGAGGAGCACTGTAATCGTTACATAGCTATCAATACGAAGCAGGCAGGAAGTAGGGGTTTACCTCCAACCGGGAGGGCCCTGAACCTGGGTAAACCAAGGTGTCTCTGTTGGCACAATCCCGAGCCGGACCCATCATCACCAACATCGAGCCCCTCCGATAAGCCACCCCATGGCTACTGTCACAAAATGCCCATGACAGTTGGCACCCACCGTGGGGCAAAGCGCGGTGGCGAGCGGAGTCAAGTTCCGGCCGGGACCCTCCGGCGAGAAGGTCGCCTCCGGCCTCGTCTGGAGGTTCGGCACCTTCGACTGCGTCGACAACAACTTGGCCCACTTCAAGAACGGCTTCGGCAACCACGCTCAAGAGGTTCGAAGCTAGAGCTACCTCGCTGGGCGTCAACACCATTCGCGAAAGGTTAGTTTTGAGCTAGCTGTTAGTCCAGCTACCCCAAAACTCGGGGGCTAGGGGGAAAGGGAATTGGCCCTTAGAAGCAGGCCGGCTCCAGTACCTCACCGGCTGTTTGTTCAGCTAGCGCTGTGACTCGACTAGCAAACGAGCAACAAAACCAAAACTTAACACTTGCAAAGCAATGGCTAGAGCTAGAAACTGGGAGATCTACTCCAACCGTGGTTGGGGAGGCGCAAAGGCTCGGGAAAGAAAACGCGCCGGCTCCGACCTTCGCCTGAGCTGGTACAAGGCGCAATTTCCGCTCTGGTTCGCGCTGAAGCTGGAGCTAGCCTACGCTCTCCAAAGCCGACAAGCGGAAGCATCGTTCCCTCCATGTTGAAGCTGGAGGAGCCCGCCTGAAGCGACCGCGCAGGGTAGTGACTACCATAATCCTTATCCACGGACTTGCATGAACTACGGTTTTGTCAAGGGAAGAACCGTCGCATCACGACGGTGTCAAGCAGAGGACGCTTGCACGATGGCAAGAGCACACAGTGAAGAAAGGCATTCACACAGCAAACGATGAAGAGCAAGTAAAGATTCACAGAAAATCAAAGAGGTTCCTAGCCACATGGCTGGCGGTTACGTAATAAGGGCCACGCTAAGGGCCAAAGTAAAAAAAGGACTTCCCCTTCCCAACCCTAGCTTCCCATTGACGGTGTTGCTGTCAAGGAAGGGGTTTCGAGGGCACTTGCCAATCATGGCCAGGGGAAGTAGGCGCGGGTGCAGCTGGAGCCGTCGACCACGCGGACACAGAGGATGGGCGACCCGACACGGTGGGTCAGGCTGAGAGACCATCCCCGCTCCAGGCCGTAGTCGGTGAAGAACCCCTCCCACCCCCCGGTGAGATAGCTCTTCCCCTCTCCATCATGGAGGACCTCGATGTCGTACAGCGGCTGTCCGCCGCTGCCATCCTTGACCATGAAGCTTGTGGGGGGGGAGGTTCCTCCCCATCGTGCCAATGAAGCTGGCCGGAAGTGGGAGGCGTTCCCTACTCCCGGCCAGCAGGGGCACCATAGCGAGGGCGAACCCATGCTCCAGGATGTAGGAGAGCCGCTGCCTGGTCGGCGGGCATGGCGGTGGTGCTCGCACCTCCTTCGTGGCTGCGCTGGAGGAGCCATCGGCATTCAGACCGGCAAGGCCTGGAGGGGCGGCCCCAAATGCCATCGCGGCACCGACGAGTGTCGCCGCCGCTTGCAGGGGTGTCCCGGTGAGGCCGGCGGCGGAGGTCGCGGCCGCGGGAACCACGGCGCCACCGGTGGCCACAACCACGGCCCTGCTAGGGGCCACGGCGTTGGAGGAGGAGCAGCCGATCCCAAAGGGCTGGGCGACGGCCGCAAGCGCGGCCAAAGTCTTCTTGTTGTGGCTGTCGGGGATATAACCCCGGGTATACCAAAGTACCCTTTTTATATGACTAATACATGTTATATATGTTGGATTATATGTGCAGGTTATTAAAAAGCAATTTAGCAGAAAGGCTAGGCCGGAATCTATCTTCCCGGGCCGGCATACTACAGCCCAGGCCGGATTATAACTCCATCTGGCCGGAGTATAGAAGCTGGGCCGGAATATTAAAGCCTGGCCGGATTATCTTAGGCTAGGCCGGCATACGGTGCCACCCGGCTGGGCCGGCATCCTTCCCCAGCCTGGCCGGCATATGGTCCGCCTGGGCCGGATCTTCCCTGCCCGGCTGGGCCGGCCGGTGTTCTCCCGGCTGGGCCAAGGCTCCCCGCCCCGGTTGGGCCCTCTCGCCTCCAGCCCGGCATGCTCCGCTCCAGGCCGCGTCCCGGCTCGCCTCCCTCCGCCTGGGCCGCCAGGCCACGCACCGGCTGGGCCGCCAGACCGCGCCCCAACTGGGCCTCTGGCCGCTCGCCCCGGCTGGGCCTCTCCCGCCAGGCCTTCCGGCCGGGCCGGTCGCCCCTGTCCCGGCTGGGACGGACTCTCCCCCAGGCCGGGATTCCTCTAGCAGGCCGGTTTCGCCCCGCATGACCAGTTTCCTTTATATTCCGGCTGGGCCAGGCCGGGATTCCCCTGGCCCAGGCCGGGATTCATCTTATCAGGCCGGGATTCATCTTATCAGGCCGAGTTATTCATCTTCAGGCCGGAATTCACCTCTCCAGGCCAAGATTTCCCCCTCCGGGATATATTCCTCGTTCGGCATCAACCCCAGCGCATCGTGCCAGTCCTGGGACGCCTCCAGGCTCGGACTGGCACATCCTCCACCGCCGTATGCTGGTCTTGGGACGCTCATGGGCTCAGACCAGCATATCCCTCCTCTCCTAGTCAGTCTTATCCTCAGGAGGAGGATAAGACTGATGACATGGTGATCCTGAAGACAGACGCTAGAAGACGAAGGCAAGGACTCCAAGTACAGACATCGATGGGACTAGCCCACGACCGTGACGCAGCGCACAGTACCGAGGACGGTACCGTGCTGATGTAGGCAACAGTGTGACAAGACCCCAGTAGTCATCTCAGCTACAGTGTACATGTGCACTATGCAGTGGGGCATCCCTTGTCCCCTGGGCTCCCTATATAAGGGGCACCAGGGGGATCGATCACCCCAGCCTCCGGAGGAGGCTCATTCTCTCTCGCTCCATGGGAGCTCTCTAGCACTAGCTCTTTAGCTCCTGCCCAGTGCAGCCTTAGATAGGCAGATGAACAGCTCAAGGAGCACCATTGTAGCTCTCATATGAAGCTCATATAGATCAGACATGCAGGAGTAGGGGTGTTACCTCCTCACGAGGGCCCCGAACCTGGGTAGCTCGATGTGTTAGCAGTGACTTCTGTGCTCGGTCTCTACCGAGCTTCCCCTCTCCCGGATCCGCCAGTGTACAGTCGGCCCCCATTTAAGCCACCCTGTGGCATATGTTGTTTCACCACGACGACATTTGGCGCCCACCGTGGGGCTCATCAAGCGCTGGTAGGAGTACATCCGGACGGGATCTTCTTCATCTGCTCGAGGGCTCGACATCAGCAATGCCTTCGAGCATAGCAGGTCTTCTTCAACTCCCGGGCTGACCTCAACTCGCCCGGGCCAGCATACGGCTGTCCCGGATCTGCATCGGCATCTCCGGGTCGGCACTCGAGTTCATCCAGCCGGCATATTTTATGTTCCAGCCGGCATATTTATGTCCCGGCCGGCATATATGGGTCTGGGTCGACTTCGGCATTCCCCGGGCCGGCATATAGCTTCCTCGGCCGGAATATAATATTTCCTGGCCGGAATTCATGTTGGTGGACCGGAATTGGCAGATTCCGGCCTCTCCCGACCGGCATGTGCAGGTATTGGGCTGATTTTGGCCTCTTCGGCCGGCATAAGGTTTCCCTGGGCCGCGCCCTGGCTTTCCCTCCCCAGCTGGGCCGTGCCCCGGCTGGCTGTATCCCGGCCTCCTCGCCTGGGCCGCGGCTGGCGAGTCTGGTTCCGGCCTGTGTCCCGGCTGGGCTTTATCCGGCTCGGTCCCTAGCTAGGCCGCGCCCCGGCTTGGTAATCCCGGCTGGGCCGGCTCGGTGGTGCTTAGCCCAGGGCAGCGGCCGGTTCCTGTCCCGGCTGGGCTACCGCGGTGGGCTAGGCCGAGCAGACCTGCAGCAGGCCGGCGTGGCGCGTTCTGGTTGGCAATCGAGGCGCAGCGCAGCATGCTCGCCCGCGTTCGGTGTCCTGACAAGTTTTGTGGTGCCTGTGACCGCTCTGCCTTAGCCTCAAGCTTCTGCAGGTGAGTATCTGTATCAAGCAAGGTCGCTCTTTGTTTCAGTTAGCATCAGGTAGCGTTTTGTCAGTTAGCATCTTAGCAAGTAATTAACTATCTCCCCGGGGTTCAATAAGTATTTAAACCCGGGGGCTAGCCAGCTTATCTAAAATCTAGTATCTTGTGTCTAGCCAGTCAGTGCTATGTTACTATTACAGTATAAATTAGTATATATGCTAGCACACATGCTTCTCAGTAAGTCTCCTGTATGTCTGTTTATATACCAAATTGCTACATGTGCCTGCTGCAGATAGTATCCTTAGTATCAGTTTGTATGTCTACAGTCTTGTGTAAAGTTTCATCTGGGCATGTTATATGCCGGTTTTATATGCCAACAGCAAGATGTTATGTCAAGTTATATGTCTTTGCATGTGCCAACCTGTATATCTGCTACAGTGCTAGAATCAGTATGTCAGTTAACATGTCAAGTTCAGTATCTACTTATATGCCAAATGCTTTATCCCATATGCTATGTGTTATATGCCGGCTGTCATATGCCAAGGCTCATATGCCAGTTTTTTATATGTTGAATACCATGTGCTAGTTGTTACAAGTTTACAGTCAGATCAGTTATATGCCTATCTCAGTACCAGTTTCCGCATGCTCTATCACAGATCTCATATGCCAGTTATAGTATACTTGCATTTATATGTCGGCACATGAGTGCCTAGTTCTTCCTTGTGAATTGCCAAGTTAGCATATATGTCAAAATTGCTATATCTCAGTCTATATGCCAAGTGCTTTGTTTCAAGAGTTTTGTACCTAAGGATATGGGCTATATGCCAAAATCCATATGCTAGATTGCTATATGCCAAATGCTATGACCATTGCTATGTCTTTTTAGTATGACTACAGAACAGGTTGGATAATTCGTTATATATGTCTATTACTCGGCTATGACTCTCCATATTGCCGTTACAGAGAAGAAATTACTATTATACCACCAGGGTGTCAGTTTATATCTCAGATCTCAGGTATTTTAGTATACCGGCATATTTCATGTCCTGGCCGGCATATTTTATATCCTGGCCAGCATGTTTTATGACCCGGCCAGCATATTTTATATCCCGGCCAGCATGTTTTATAACCCGGCCAGCATATCTTTACATCCTGGCCAGCATATCATGGCAAAGAGCAAAATGCCAGTATGCCGGCATATCATGGCAAAGAGCAAAATGTCAGTATGCCAGCATATCATGGCAAAGAGCAAAATGTCAGTATGCCAGCATATCATGGCAAAGAGCAAAATGCCAGTATGCCAGCATATCATGGCAAAGAGCAAGATTTCAGTATGCCGGCATATCATGGCAAGAGTAAGATTTCAGTATGCCGGCATATCAGGGCAAGAGTAAGATTTCAGTATGCCAGCATATCATGGCAAAGAGCAAAATGCCAGTATGCCAGCATATCATGGCAAAGAGTAAGATTTCAGTATGCCGGCATATCAGGGCAAGAGTAAGATTTCAGTATGCTGGCATATCATGGCAAGAGTAAAATTTCAGTATGTCGACATATCATGGCATCGACCAAAATCCCCAATCACCGTTTATTTCGGTTTGCCAGCATATCAAGGCATCTATCAATAACTCATATCGCCGTTTATTTCGGCATGCCAGCATATCACGGCATTCTGTAATCCTTTCAGTTATCGCCAATTCTGGCACAGTAATATATCGAGACATCGATCTCAAAGTTAACAAGCATCGTATCTCTTATCATATCCGGTTTCATAGAGTATCCCGGTTTAGCATATTAACATGTCTTATCATTTTTGCATACTAACAAGTGCCCAGTGATGGCACAGCCCAAGAGGCATATCAGTATACCGGCATTGTCAAAGCAGACAATGTCGATGAGACATAGCCTGAGAGGCTAAGTGTCGATATAAAGCCCAAAGAGGCAAAATAACTCAAAAGGCAAAAGTAGCCCAAGAGGCATATCAGTATACCGGCATTGTCAAAGCAGACAATGTCGATGAGACATAGCCTGAGAGGCTAAGTGTCGATATAAAGCCCAAAGAGGCAAAATAACTCAAAAGGCAAAAGTAGCCCAAGAGGCATATCAGTATACCGGCATTGTCAAAGCAGACAATGTCGATGAGACATAGCCTGAGAGGCAAAGTGTCGATATAAAGCCCAAGAGGCAAAAGTAGCCCAAGAGGCAGAGTAGCCCAAGAGGCAAATATCTCAAAGAGGTAAAGTATCGATATGGCCAAAGAAGGCAAAGCAGTATTCCGGCATTGTCGAAGCAGACGATGTCGATGAGACATAGCCCAAGAGGCAAAATGTCGATATAGCCAAAGAGGGCGCAATAGTATTTTGAGATAGCACACAAAGGCTAGCATGTCAGGTATATGAGTATATGTCAAACAGGACATTGCCTATAATGGCATGAGATAGAATGGACCTGTGCAGGCCAGCATATTATTTTTATCTGTATGCAGGTTTGGGACTTTGGTATATTTTTGTTGAAGCCTGTGCGCGACTCTGCGAGTCCCCCGCAGCCGCGGGGGCTAATGTCGGGGATATAACCCCGGGTATACCAAAGTACCCTTTTTATATGACTAATACATGTTATATATGTTGGATTATATGTGCAGGTTATTAAAAAGCAATTTAGCAGAAAGGCTAGGCCGGAATCTATCTTCCCGGGCCGGCATACTGCAGCCCAGGCCGGATTATAACTCCATCTGGCCGGAGTATAGAAGCTGGGCCGGAATATTAAAGCCTGGCCGGATTATCTTAGGCTGGGCCGGCATACGGTGCCACCCGGCTGGGCCGGCATCCTTCCCCAGCCTGGCCGGCATACGGTCCGCCTGGGCCGGATCTTCCCTGCCCGGCTGGGCCGGCCGGTGTTCTCCCGGCTGGGCCAAGGCTCCCCGCCCCGGTTGGGCCCTCTCGCCTCCAGCCCGGCATGCTCCGCTCCAGGCTGCGTCCCGGCTCGCCTCCCTCCGCCTGGGCCGCCAGGCCACGCCCCGGCTGGGCCGCCAGACCGCGCCCCAACTGGGCCTCTGGCCGCTCGCCCCGGCTGGGCCTCTCCCGCCAGGCCTTCCGGCCGGGCCGGTCGCCCCTGTCCCGGCTGGGCCGGACTCTCCCCTAGGCCGGGATTCCTCCAGCAGGCCGGTTTCGCCCCGCAGGACCAGTTTCCTTTATATTCCGGCTGGGCCAGGCCGGGATTCCCCTGGCCCAGGCCGGGATTCATCTTATCAGGCCGGGATTCATCTTATCAGGCCGGGATTCATCTTATCAGGCCGAGTTATTCATCTTCAGGCCCCCTCCGGGATATATTCCTCGTTCGGCATCAACCCCAGCGCATCGTGCCAGTCCTGGGACGCCTCCAGGCTCGGACTGGCACATCCTCCACCGCCGTATGCTGGTCTTGGGACGCTCATGGGCTCAGACCAGCATATCCCTCCTCTCCTAGTCAGTCTTATCCTTAGGAGGAGGATAAGACTGATGACATGGTGATCCTGAAGACAGACGCTAGAAGACGAAGGCAAGGACTCCAAGTACAGACATCGATGGGACTAGCCCACGACCGTGACGCAGCGCACAGTACCGAGGACGGTACCGTGCTGATGTAGGCAACAGTGTGACAAGACCCCAGTAGTCATCTCAGCTACAGTGTACATGTGCACTATGCAGTGGGGCATCCCTTGTCCCCTGGGCTCCCTATATAAGGGGCACCAGGGGGATCGATCACCCCAGCCTCCGGAGGAGGCTCATTCTCTCTCGCTCCATGGGAGCTCTCTAGCACTAGCTCTTTAGCTCCTGCCCAGTGCAGCCTTAGATAGGCAGATGAACAGCTCAAGGAGCACTATTGTAGCTCTCATATGAAGCTCATATAGATCAGACATGCAGGAGTAGGGGTGTTACCTCCTCACGAGGGCCCCGAACCTGGGTAGCTCGATGTGTTAGCAGTGACTTCTGTGCTCGGTCTCTACCGAGCTTCCCCTCTCCCGGATCCGCCAGTGTACAGTCGGCCCCCATTTAAGCCACCCTGTGGCATATGTTGTTTCACCACGACGACAGTGGCTGCCCAATGGGAGGTCGCGCTTCCGGGACACTGGCGGCGTCGCCGCCGGGCCCCCAGCTCCATGATGGCTTCCGAGCGGGCGTCCCTACCCGCGCTCGCCTGGCCCGTCACCAGTTCCGGCTCCGCTGCTCGCCCCGAGTGTTGCCATTGAGGTCGGAGCGGGAGTTGTGGAGGCGACGGTTTCGGCTAGGCGAGGGAGCGGAGGTGACAGGTGAAGGAATGGGGGCGCTCGGGAGTGGGTAAAACCCTCGAGAGCTCCAAGATTTAAGGGCCGGCAGGGCATGAAAAGCTGAGCCGGTTTAATGCGAATTCGATCACACGCGTGGCATTTCGATGGGACGCGGCAATGACGTCGGCCCTGCCTCATTGCGTACGTCTGCCAGAATCATTGTGGTGGCCGAAGGGTCAAAGTGATTAGACTGGCCACTGTGATTAGACTGGTCACTGACGCGCTGCGCCGGCCGTGTGGGACAAGACCCGAAGCGGCGCAAGTTCCCAGGAGGCGGTACGCCGGCTCGCGTGCTCGCCGGCTCACCTTCGCCAGCCGGGCCACCACCGGAGCCGGTTTGTCTCGAGACGGCTGGAGAAACTCCGCGAGGCCCAGCCTCGACAACCAGAGCGACCGGGCCGGACCGGAGATCCTGGGACTTCGACGAGGATGAGTAAGACTTCGGCAAAAAGAAGAACCCGCTGAAGCCCCATGCTGGCCCATGAGACTTCGCCGGTTTCAGGGGCTAGTGTCGTGGGGATGACTTAGGGGGTGCACCACGAGCCGGGCAGTATGCCGGCTGGCGTCCCAGGAGTCCCCGCGGCTTCAGCGCAAGAAGACCGGCTCCGCCCGAAGGGCCGGCTGCGCCAGCAGCCGGCTGGCATCTCCGCCGAGGAGGACTGGAGCCGGGCGATGGGGACAAAACTCCCCAACGGCTGTCTAGCCCAAAGCGGAACGGCCCCGACGAGATCGTCAGGGGCGCAGGACAGGAGTGACGAGCGCCACGACCCCGTCCATCCAATGAGAGATCGAAGACCCTTCCCCACGATGGGATCCGAGGCAAAAGGCGAGGGATATGCTCTCCAGATGCCAGCCCCGGGAAAAGGCACTTTATAAAGTGCCTTTGTCAGAGCAGGGCCAGAGGATCACGCCGAGCACGCCGCCGCCAGGGAGCCGGCAGCCGGCCGAATTGCCACCTAAACCTGTAACCAGGCCCCCGTCTATATAAGGGGGCCTGGATCCTTAGCATAGGGAGATCTGATCTTCTTCTTCCTCCTCCAGCCGAATAGCTCGAGGAGCACTGTAATCGTTACATAGCTATCAATACAAAGCAGGCAGGAAGTAGGGGTTTACCTCCAACCGGGAGGGCCCTGAACCTAGGTAAACTGAGGTGTCTCTGTTGGCACAATCCCGAGCCGGACCCATCGTCACCAACGTCGAGCCCCTCCGATAAGCCACCCCATGGCTACTATCACTAAATTCCCACGACAGGATCTGTCTGATCCGCTGGATCCCGATCGGACGGTTCTGATTCAAGGAGGAGGAACTCACCTAGGTTTCCGGTGAGGTTCGCCGGTGAGGCGGCCAGGTAGGTGACTCCGGCGGTGTTGCGGTGGTTCCCCATGATGACTGAGTCGGCGACGATGTGGGGAAGAAGACGGCGAGCTCGGGTGCTTGATCGGAGATGACGAATTCATCTAGGAACAATGGGGAACGGTGACTAGAGGCGGCGAGGACAACGGTGACCTTCGGGTCGCGGTGAGGCATTGATCTCTCTGCAAAATCAAATAGTAGCGGCATGGGGTGATGCGCCAGAGGGAGGAGATGAAGGGAAAGGTCAGAGGGAGGGCACGGGCTCACTGGATCGACAGTGAATGCTTGAATTCGCCGTGGTACTGGATGTTTTCCGGTGAGGTATTTCGTCAGCCTTGCAGCGATTTGAGCGAGGGAAAGGAGGGGAAAGGCAGAGGGGGTCGTGGGCTATTTATAGGCACAGGCTATCATCGAAATGGCAGGGGACTAAAGGGGAATTAAGGGGAGGAGTAACAGCGGAGAGGAAACGGTCTCTGGCGGGGTTTCAGGCTGGAGGTGGAAGAAGGCGTCGGTGCTAACACGCGGGCCCCTGCTATCAGTGTCGTCGTGGTGAAACAACATATGCCATAGGATGGCTTAAATGGGGCCGAACTAGATGCTGGTGGATTCGGGAGAGGGGAACGAGCTAAAAAGCACGACAGAAAGGAATACAGATCTACCCAGGTTCGGGGCTCTCGTAAGGAGATAACACCCCTACTCCTGCTCTACTGGTTTTATATTTGGATCGATGGAGTACACAACAATGGTGCTTCCAAGCTCTCTGCTACTAGAGGAGGAAGAAGAACTGCTAAGTGTAGGAAATACTGAGAGTCCAACCCTTTACCTGGGCTCCCTGTGCCACCTTATATAGTGGTGGCCAGGGTTACAACGGTCACACGAGACCAAAGACACCAACTACACTCCAAATTTGATAACCTGACGACACCCTTGACTTTCTCCTGATTGCTCTCGATGGGACTTCATATCCCTGTACCTTGTACTTCCTGCACTGTGACCTTGCTTTTGTGATGTAAGGGCTGTACTTGTGCATAGTGAGGGTAGGTAAACCTCCACTGTGCACCCTGTCAGCATGATCCCTCTCCATACTTCTCTGGGACTCTCCTTGATTGTAGGGATATGACCCCTCAGTTGACTTCTGTGTCCCGGATATGACCGTTGGCCACATCCCGGACCTATATGCCGGACCAACGCCCTACCAAGGTCAGGTAATCCGGCCTCCACTGTTCCTGCACAACACATCAAATAGATAAGCCGGCATATCCAAGTATATGCCGGCACTCCTTAGTTAGTATCCGGGTTAATCCGGCATATCCGCCTATCAGCCGGGATACACATATAAGCCGGCCAGGCTGATACTCATATATCCCGGCCAGGCCCTTCCTTGGTCAACCGGCATAAAGTCAACCACAGTCCTTGCATCTTTCTAGTCTCTTGACCCTACCGGGGGTCATCCCCCCGACACTAGTCCCCGAAGCTGCCGAGGTTCCCCAGTCATAACTGTGGAGCCTTGACAGGTTCAACATATCTTCTTTTCATTATACCCCGGTTCTCCACTATATCCCGACGATCGGGTCTTATGCCGGCAGATCCATGCATATCCCGGTCACTGTTCCTTCTCCAAAAGTTTAATCCGGCCGGCCCTGAGGGTATTCCGGACGAAACTTATTCTTCGGGCAGTTATGCCGACATATAGACGAGACTTCTTTGAGAAGCCAGGCCTGACAGTTTGCATCGAAACTTGGAACTATCCTGCCATCACGAGCGGTCACACGACGTGACGGTTCACAGCACATTTACTGCAGGCCATCATGACCAGGGGCACGGTTACAGAAACCGCCGCCCCACTCCATGCCGCCACTTGGCGACTTACTGCGGTAACGGTCGGGGTAGTGGAACACTGCCCATGATCCCCACGACCCAGACCTCTTCGGTATAAATACGGGGTGGGGGTAACTTGCCCTCTTTACCCCCATAGTGTCTTCTTCTTCCTCGGTTCCTTTGCCTCTCGCGCTTCCTCGCCGGACCGAAGGACGGAGAAGGAGAGCCACCGCCGTCACCCACCTGCACGCTGGCGCCTCCTCTTGCCGACGTCCAGCATCATCATCGACGATGCCGCCGCTCCTCTCTGCAACATTGCTGTAGGAGCGGATCCTCTTCTGCACACTCGCCGTTGTTCCATTGACGCCGGCGAGGCTTCGGTGAGTTCCTCTTTCTCCCTTCTCTGTTCTTCTTCCTTCATGCTTCTCTGTTGCTTTGCAATGGCGATTCTGCTGGCTCAGATCTCCTTTAGTTTCTCTGCGTAGCAACTAGCTGGTTTGGTAGGCATTGCTAGCAATCTTCCCAGGGAGTTCATGTGTGTTCTTGCCATATGATTTTACCCGTAGTTATTTCTGATTTTAACTGCGCCGTAGATCTTCTCTTCTTGCTAACTTGTGTGAGATTGGTATACCAGAGAGGCTAACCTCCCCCTTTTCTCTGGTCTTGATAGGATTGACATCACGGGACTCCGGCTCTCACGCCTTGTCCCGGCCATCAAAATGGCTTCCTCGAGCATGACGGGTACCTCGGCCTCAGAGGAAGATAACTCGGCCCGGATCCAAGGACGCTCCGGCTGGGAGGGGTCGGAGGTTACTCTGGCCGACATATCCTAGGTCACCACCACCAGGAGAGTGCCGGAGGGCGTCGCATGCCGGCTTTCGGCAGGAGAGGCTGCGCCGGCACCTGAACCCGGCGAACGCGTCGTCTTCATCGCTCACTTCGAGCGGGGCTTCGGCCTGCCGGCGTCGGACTTTTTCTGGGACTTCCTTGACGTCTACGATCTGCAATCTCATCATATCCCGGCGAACACCGTGATGATCCTCTCTGCTTTCGTCACATTCTGCGAAGGCTTCGCCGGCATAGAGCCCTTCACCCAGGCTTGGGCGAAGTACTTCCAACTGCGGAAGCAAGTCGTTCAAGAACCGCCCCGGAGCAAGGACGACCCGCTGGAGACGGCCCAGGAGAAGAAGGACCGCCCCATGACTCTTTGCGGCGCGGCCACCATCATGTCCCGGAAGGGCTCGGATTTCCCTAAGGTGGAACTCCTCGAATCCTGCAAGAAGTGGCAGAAGACCTTCTTCTACGTCAAGAACACCACCGACGTGGATATGCTCAACTTGCCGCCATTTGTGGACGAGCCACCTTTGGCCATGAAGAATTGGACCTACAATCCGAAGTCCACGGTGGTGGCTGTTAACGCCCTTCATCAGGTCAAGAGTGACCTACGGGATGCCAGCCTCACCCCACAAGACCTGGTGGCATGCTTTATTAGCCGGCGCATCTCTCCTTTGCAGCGCTGGTCACATAAGATCTGCCAGATGAGCAGGCCCATGGACCCTACCCGGCACTCCACTCATGAGCTGACTCCGGCCGACATTCTGCGGCGGATCAAGGACGTCTGCAAGTCCTCCCAGGCCACCTTCGCTTGGGGACTTGAACCATACAGCCGGGATCGGCCCGCCCCAATGGTAAACTCTTTGGCCGAACTATACTTTCTTGTCCGGCATATAGATACTTGGGCCGACATATAGACACATACTTTCTTTTCTGACATATATCATGCTTGGCCGAGACATTGCTATTGGCCACCATATTCTTTTGTTTGACAAATTGACTTTGCTCCTATACAGAAATTCAGCTTTCAGGCCATGGAGAACTCCCGGATCCAGATCGCGGCAGACCGCACTGTTGTGGATGCTGAAGATCCGGATCACTGGGACAAGCTGCCCCGGAACACGCGTGCTGCAGCTGCCGCTGTCGTCGTGGTGAAACAACATATGCCATAGGATGGCTTAAATGGGGGCCGAACTAGATGCTGGAGGATTCGGGAGAGGGGAACGAGCTAAAAAGCACGACAGAAAGAGACACTGATCTACCCAGGTTCGGGGCTCTCGTAAGGAGATAACACCCCTACTCCTGCTCTACTGATTGTATATATGGGTCGATGTAGTACACCACAATGGTGCTTCCAAGCTCTCTGCTAGAGAAGGAAGATGAACTGCTAAGTGTAGGAGTACAGAGTGACCAACCTACCTTCAACCTTCCAACCTTCTTCCAGCGACCAACCTTCTTCCAGGGCTCCCTATGCCACCTTATATAGTGGTGGCCAGGGTTACAACGGTCATAGAAGACCAGGAGACACCAACTACACTCCAAACAGGACTTGCTGTCGAGGGCAGACGCCCACGACTTTCTCCCTGATTGCTCTCGATGGGACTCCCCTTGCTGTACCTTGTACCTCTTGAACTGTGGCCTTACCTCTGTGCGGTAAGCTCGTACTTGTGCACAGTGAGGGTAGGTAACCTCCACTGTGCACCCTGCCATCTTACTCTGCTACCATGCTTGGATGTTTTCTTCCTTGATTGTAGGGATGTGACACCTTGGTTGACTTAAGTATCCCGGATATGACCGTTGGCCATACCCAGGACTTATATGCCGGACCAACGACCTACGAGGGTCTGGTAATCCGGCCTCCCCTGCTCCTGCACAACACACAAAATGGTTAGGCCGGCATATCTAAGTATATGCCGGCACACTTTTATAAGTATTCCGGCTATGCCGGCATATCCAAGTATCAGCCGGGATACACATTATATGCCGGCCTGGCCGATGCTCTTATATTCCGGCCAGGCCCTTCCTTGATAACCCGGCATAAAGTCAATCATAGACCTTGTGTCTTTCTACTCTCTTGACCCTACCGGGGGTCATCCCCCCGACACTAGTCCCCGAAGCTGCCGAGGTTCCCCAGTCATAACTGTGGAGCCTTGACAGGTTCAACATACCTTTCTTCATTATGCCCCGGCGATCAGATTTATATGCCGGCACATCTGCACATATCCCGGCCTCTGTTCCTGTTCCAAAACTTATTCCGGCCGGTCCCGAGGGTATTCCAGACGGAACATATACATCGGGCAATTAATCCGACATATAGACGAGTCTTCCTCGAGAAGCCATGTCTGACAGCTTTGCATCGAAACTTGTAACTGCCCTGCCACCTCGAACAGTCACCCACGATGTGACGGTTCACAGTGCAGCAGTTACTTCTCGCCATCATTGCGTCATGGCACGGTTACAGGAACCGCCGCCCCACTCCGTGCCGCCATGTGGCGCCTCGCCGCAGAAACGGTCGGGGGAGTGGAGCACTATCCTCCCTACGACCCCCACGACCGGCCTCCTCGGTATAAATACGGGGTGGGGGTAACTTATTCTTTTTACCCCCGCCACAGTGCCTTCTTCCTCAGATCCTCTGCCCCTTGCGCTTCGCCGCCGGACCAAGAAACCGAGAAGGGAAGCTGCCGCCGTCGTCCACCTGCACGCCGGCGCCTCCGCTTGCCGACGTCCGGCGTCATCGTCGACGACGCCACCGCCGCCTCTTCTCCCCGCAGCCTTGCAGGGAGATTGGATCTTCCTCTGCACACTTGCCGCCGCCGCTCCATCGCCGTAGGCCAAGCTCCGGTGAGTTCCTCTTCCTCTGTTCTTCCTTTCCCTGCTCTTCTGCAACTAGGCTGCGGTAGCCTCACTGGTTTGTATCCATGGTAGTTCCTTTGCTGGATATTTCGTTGCTTCGATTAGCATTGCTAGCAGTGTTTCGTAACAGCTCACAGGTGTTCTTCCGCAGAAATTATATCCCTAATTATTTCCGATTTTAACTGCCTCGGTAGATCTTCTATTCCTGCTAACATCTGTGAGAGTGGTATGCCGGAGAGACTAACCTCCCTCTTTTCTCCGGCCTTGATAGGAATAACATCACGGGACTCCGGCTCTCACGCCTTATCCCGGCCACTAAGATGGCATCTTCAAGCATGACGTGCACCTCGGCCTCTGAGGAAGATACCTCGGCCCGAGCTCAAGGACGCTCCGGCTGGGAGGGGTCGGAGGTTACTCCGGCCGAGATATCCTGGGTCACCTCCACCAGGAGAGTCCCGGAGGGCGTAGCATGCCGGCTACCAGCAGGAGAAACTGTGCCGGCACCTGAACCCGGCGAACGCGTCGTCTTCATCGCCCACTTCGAGCGGGGCTTCGGTCTTCCGGCATCGGACTTCTTCCGGGACTTCCTCAACACCTACGATCTACAACCTCATCATATCCCGGCCAATGCCGTGATGATCCTCTCCGCCTTCGCTGCTTTTTGAGAGGGCTATGCCGGCATAGAGGCCCTTACTCAAGGCTGGGCGAAGTACTTCCAACTGCGGAAGCAAGTCGTCCAAGAGCCGCCCCGGAGCAAGGACGACCCGCCGGAGACGGCCCAGGAAAAGAAGGACCGCCCCATGACCCTCTGCGGCGCGGCCACCATCATGTCCCGAAAGGGCTCGGACTTCCCCAAGGTGGAACTCCTGGAATCTTGCAAGAAGTGGCAGAAAAGCTTCTTCTACGTCAAGAACACCACCGACGAGGATCTGCTCAACCTGCCGCCATTTGTGGACGAGCCACCCTTGGCTATGACGAACTGGACCTACAACCCGAAGAACTCGGTGATGTCGGTGAATGCGCTTCACCGGGTTAAGGGCGAGCTCCTGGATGCCGGTCTTACTCCTCAAGACCTGGTGGCCTGCTATATAAGCCGGCGCGTCTCCCCTCTGCAGCGCCGGTCGCACAAGATCTGTCAGATGAGCGGGCCAATGGACCCCACCCGGCACTCCACACACGAGCTGACTCCGGCCGACATTCTGCGCCGGATTAAGTATGTCTGCAAGTCCTCTCAGGCCACTTTTGCCTGTGGGCTAGAACCATACAGCCGGGATAGGCCCGCCCCAACGGTAAACCATCTTATCCGATACATAAAGTCCATGTCCGGCACATAGATACTTAAGCCGACACATGCCTGTTTGCCGACACATATCATATTGATCCGACATACCTCTTCCACCGGCATATTTCCTTGTCTGAATACTTGACTTTGCTGTTTATACAGAAATTCAGCTTCCAAACCATGGAGAACTCCCGGATCAAGATCGCGGCGGACCGCACCATTGCGGATATTGAAGATCCGGATCATTGGGATAAGCTTCCCAGGAGCACCCGTGCTGCAGCTGCCATGGGTAAGGGCTCTTCATCCCGGCATTATACTCAAGACCGGAGTGAGATTGATTCTGACGAGGAGATCCTGCTGTACTATGACCCGATGCCACTTGCGTACGCCTTTCCAGAAACACCTATTGCTCACGAGTTTGCAATGCCGTCCTCAGCTATCCCGGACGATATGGTTATCGACGCCGCCCCTCTGAACCAGGGACCTCCTTCCACCGGCGGACGTGCCGGCCGGAAGCGAGGTGTGAAGCCCCCGTCCGACATACCTCAGAGGTCGAAAAGGCAGAAGGTCGGCGTGCCCAAACAGAAGAAACAGAGGCCTGTTGCCTCGGGGTAAATTTCCTTTTCTTTGCATTTCCTCCGACATATCTCTTGTTTGTATTACTGACTTGGTGTTTTCTCTCTTTCAGTGCTCCTCTTGCGCCGGAACAAGCTTCTGGCTTGAGTGGCGACCCGAAGGTTACCAAGCCCGCTGCCCCTGCTACCTCCGACATTCCCTCTGCCAGTCACACGAGCTCCCCGGCGCCGGCATCCTCGCCTGCGCCCGACAAGACCTCCTCCCCGGCGAAGGACGTTCCTCCGCCGGAACAAGACACCTCTGCCCCCGACGTCCACATGGACTCGGGGGCTCAACAGGAACCTCCGGCTCCTGATGTCCACATGGACACAGGAGCCCACCAAGAAGCACCAGACTCCGGCGCGCCCACCGGCGATGCCGGCACAACTGAAAACGCCGGAGCAGACATCAAGGGTAAAGGCCCTTTAGTGCCGGAAGTCCGGACTATTCCGGATCCTGCCTCTGCTGGCCAAGATGCACCGGCCGCGCCGGAACAGCCCGCACCCGAGACTCCTTCAGCTGACAAGACCCCAGCACCGGCCAAGACCACTGCACCGGCCAAGACCACTGCACCGGCCAAGTCCACTGCCCGGCCAAGACCACTGCACCGGCCCAGACCGGCACGTTGAAGATTCAGCCGGCCAAGTCCGGCACACCATCTGCCGCAACTGCTCCTCCTAAGGCAGCGTCCCGGACCAGCTCTGCTCTGGCCCTGCATCTTGGCAGGGCAGCAGCCCGGCCGGGGTACCGGACCAGCTTCTTCGACACCCCAGAACTCGAGGGCCTCGTCCCTCTTGCGACGAAAAGTGATCAGAGCCTCGGCTCTCTTAAGGAGCAGTGCA